>JANAVB010007596.1:4928421-5237851 GCA_029216955.1 Iris pallida
CTTGAATCCAAGCTCGATAAGAGAGTAAGCTTGGAAAAACTAGTTGTAATAGCAGTATTGGTCAAGATATTCAAATACAAGTATGCGAGATTTTTGGAAAGGAGCACAAACACCCTAGTAGCTATTTCATAAGCATTTCAATTGCTGAGGAAACTTTTAAATCGAATCTAACTCGGGGTTCATACAGAAATACCATAATCAGGAATTAAAACCAACTCCTTACAGCAAAATAGAATTTAAAACAGACAATTCTAAATTATGATATAAGATTTATATCTAAAAGAAATTGAACTATTTATCAAAATCGACCCTTAATTCTAGGCAAGCCTAACATACCAAGCGAATGTTACTCGCATTGGATCATATTGTCTATCAAAAGTAATAGTGTACCCATAGGGATCTAGCAAGCTATCTAAATTGCATGGCCAATCTAATAATCTTAACTACCCAATGGTCATGTGAACAAGGACTCCTAGTCCTAGTTATTCTCCTATTATTTTAATCCTATTTGTGAATGAGCATTTCCTGAGCGCAGGCTCGCAATAGTACGACTAACGTACCATCACGAGTTCGCAATATTTTGTGAAAACTGACCTACATTGGCCACCACAAAAACTTGTCACGACCCGTACCCGCTTTTTCGGATACGAAACGTGTCCAAGCAAGCCTACGCCGTAGAGTCGGCGGTAGAACGTTGTCAAGCCCGTAAGAAATAAATGCTCAAGATATCATTTGCTGCTCATTCATATTTCTAGATTTATTACAACATTTACAACATTTATAATTAAAGGAAAATATAAGACTTTACAATTAATGAAAATGATACAACTGTTTTCTATTTCTAGGTCGTCTTCAGCAATACCCAAGCCTTCCCAAGTGCTAAGAGTGATAGCGGTTAAACCTGAAAAATATTGGTTATCTAGTCAGGATTGGAACAAGTACACAAACCGACGACAATGCAAAACATAACAGAATTAACAAGACATGAAAATAGCATATGAGGTATGAAAGCTGTAAGAAAACTGATGACATAGCACGATAGAGAAGTAAACAAGGAAAAACTAATAAAAGACATCTATCTAGGTGGTGTGAACTATCTGTTTCGATATGTGAACGGCTAGGGGGTAAATCTGGCTCACTGCACGTGTCGTATGCAGCTGCTATCATGCAATAATAGACATTTTGAGGATATTTCTGGGATAGTTCACATGTATACTAAGATATTTCCCCTCCCGACAACTCTGTGTGACGAGCGTGTCAACAAGCATCAAGATATATGTATAGACATGAAATGAAAAGACTACTATGAATCAGAAAGCAATCAGAAAGTGCACTTGCCTGAGGTCCTTAGCTGGAGAAACCAATACTGTACCACACAATGAGCCACAATCAGTCAATACATGTAGAAGTCTTCGGATGCTGAAATAAATAGTACCAACGTTCTCAGAATAGTCAAATTAGCTAGGATTGTCTGTCCTTAAGTCCAATTCTGGACACAGGGGCAAAACGGTAATTTCGGGCACAAACGATGTCCGTCGTTAGACCCACTTTGCACCGAAAAGCGTGCCAGAGTCAACGGTCTCTAAAGTCGTCAAACTATATGTTTACGGATCCAGTTTTCCGATATGAACCCAACCGTATGTCCAAAGTTGGATTCCGACGGGCCTTGCACAAAATTCGCCCGTTGAGTGGGACCGTGGGGCCCGCAAAACGGTAATTTTGTCAACGGTCACAGAATTGGACCAAACTTGGCATACAGGACCAGAAAAATGATACGGTCCTGTTGGCACAAGTTTCGTCTTGATCTGACGAGCGTGCACAAAGTTATGACTGAATTTGAATTGTACGGATACGGGGCAATTTCGACGGATACGCGTCGAATTCGTCGCGCACACGCGACCAATTTAATTCCATCAAAGCCCATACGACCACGAAACCGTTACGCAGCTTTCGATGCTTACAGTGCGCGACCACGTCGTCCGGATTGGCATGACGCACATCGTGTGGAGCGATATTTAAGTTTTGAAAACAGATTTTTGTTGAACTTTGGAATCCGATTTCTCGGCACGTAGTTGATGAAATCAAATTCCGTAAAAAGGGATTTGAAGCCCTATATGTTGTCAATAAACACCTTCAAAAGGATTTCGAAATGGATCACTGGTTCGACCTAAAAAGGCCTTAAAAGTTTGGTTCCCAGGACAGTTTCTAACATCCAAAGATCGAGTTTTTTCCTCGATTTGGAACGTAATTCTCGTCGTATACAAAACAGAATAAACTAAATGAAGGGAAATATTCTCGTATGGGTTGCCTACATACCTGTGCAATCGGTTCGGAAAACGGCGAAGCGAGGTGGCGGGAAAATTTAAGCGAAGTCGGATGTTTCGCTGATGTCCGCGCGCTCGCGCACGCGCGCGTGTCGGTCGTGGTCGGCCTCCGACGGCTGCGAGGCCGCGCGCGGCAGTCCCACGTCGGCTGGGGGTGGTGGCGGCGTGTGGTTCTATGGTTTCGATGTTTGCTCGATCGATTCCCTACTATTCGTATATAAGCGCTGCTTACGAACCGCTGGGGGCTCGGGGTGAACAGGTGCTCGACGTAAGCTGGGCTGAAGGAGCTGGGTTGGGCCAGATTCTTGGGCTTGCTGGCTGGTAATGGATGGGCCCGCTGGGCTGGCTCCCCTTCTATTACTTAATATATCTCAATATATATATATATATATATATATATATATATATATATATATATACATATATAACAAAAATATATATATATATACTATATATATATATTATCATTATACATAGACATATATATTTATTAATACATACATATATATTTATCTATTTATCCACTTATATTTATTTATCTATATATATTCCCATATATATATTATATAATACTCTCCATACAATTTAAATAAAACTAATAGCATTTTATTATAGGGCCTATTAATATAAATACGAATATATATGTATAACGTTTATTTGCTAAATATACTATCACCAATAATGATATAATATTATATAATAATAACCAAAAATGCTAAAATGACCCAATGGTAGTGTTGGGTGAACATAACCTATGCACACTTCATTTGGCCCCGGAAAATCACACAAGTATTGTTAAGCACTTAATTAATCATACTAATACCAATATTTGTACAATGTTTAATAATTAGAAATGCAATATAAAATTCTAAAATAATTGAAGAAATATTTGTACACATAAAATATGCCAACCTGGTCGTTTTTGGTCCACTACATACCTACATGGGCTTGGAATTGGTTTGGGTCCGGTTCGGGCTGACTGGGTACAACCGGCTCATCTAAAAATCTATATATTAAATAATAACTATTTAAATAACTTGAAATGAATCCTTTATAACTTGGTCTGGTTTTCCTAGTTAGGACATCCCTATGGCTAGGTTTCCCCGGGCATGACTAGTACACCAGTCAAGGCACACTGCTACATCTCCTGTGCCACAAATCCTAGTCGTCTAGTACCTCAAAACTCAACTATGGTTAATGTCATCTACCGTAATAATTAACTAAATAAATATTTATAAAAATCTAAAATCACTATTTAAAATAAATAAATAATAATAAAAAAATTTCAAAAAAATTTCGGGAAGGGAGGCTAAAAATCTACCCACCTTAAAAATAATTTTGTCCTCAAAATTCATATTTCTTAAAATTCAAAGTCTAGTATTCCCTTAATCTCCTCAAATTTAATTTCTCGAAATAGTTGTAACCTCTTTCTTGTCATTTTGTAGCTACGAAGTCTCGAGGGCTTCTACCCACCTTGGTTCACACTACTCCCTTGAAACACAGGTCACCAAAATCATATAATCTTCTACTAGTGACCAATAATTCTACCAACAGATATCTAGGCATATGGCATCTAGGATCCTCTCCTATCTATCAATTACGAGTTTTCGTCTTTCCAGTCCGCGAAAGACAAAAACAATAAAGAGTTCAAGAGATGTCGCTGAATACAATTATGCGATTCAAAGGCGAATATATAATTCAAGAGGAATTGTCAAGCAATCGCGGATGAGATCCTAGAGACATCTATATCTCAATCCACGTAGGATAATTAAATAAAAGCGAACCAAATGCATCATGGTTGATCAGACCGTGATACAATGATTCTGATTAGACAATATGTTAGCGGGCGTCCCCATTAAACATCTGTCTTGAATCAAGCTCGATAAGAGAGTAAGCTTGGAAAAACTAGGCTGTAATAGCAGCATTGGTCAAGATATTCAAAATACAAGTATGCGAGATTTTTGGAAAGGAGGCACAAACACCCTAGTATCTATTTCATAAGCATTTCAAATTGCTGAGGGAAACTTTTAAATCGAATCTAACTCGGGGTTCATACAGGAATACCATAATCAGGAATTATAAACCAACTCCTTACAGCAAAATAGAATTTAAAACAGACAATTCTAAATTATGATATAAGATTTATATCTAAAAAGAAAATTGAACTATTTATCAAAATCAACGCCTTAATTCTAGGCAAGCCTAATATACCAAGCGAATAGTATACTCGCATTGGATCATATTGTCATATCAAAAGTAATAGTGTATCCATAGGGATCTAGCAAGCTATCTAAATTGCATTGCCAATCTAATAATCTTAACTACCCAATGGTCAGTGTGAACAAAGGACTCCTAGTCCTAGTTATTCTCCTAAATTATTTTAATCCTATTTGTGAATGAGCATTTCCTGAGCGCAGGCTCGCAATAGTACGACTAACGTACCATCACGAGTTCGCAATATTTTGCGAAAACTGACCTGCATTGGCCACCACAAAAACTTGTCACGACCTGCACCCGCTTTTTCGGATACGAGATGTGTCCAAGCCAGCCTACGCCGCAGAGTCGACGGTAGAACGCTGTCAAGCCCGCAAGAAATAAATGCTCAAGATATCATTTGCTGCTCATTCATATTTCTAGATTTATTACAATATTTACAACATTTATAATTAAAAGAAATATAAGACTTTACAATTAATGAAAATGATACAACTGTTTTCTATTTCTAGGTCGTCTTCAGCAATACCCAAGCCTTCCCAAGTGCTAAGAGTGATAGCGGTTAAACCTGAAAAATATTGGTTATCCAGTCAGGATTGGAATAAGTACACAAACCGACGACAATGCAAAACATAACAGAATTAACAAGACATGAAAATAGCATATGAGGTATGAAAGCTATAAGAAAACTGATGACATAGCACGATAGAGAAGTAAACAAGGAAAAACTAATAAAAGACATCTATCTAGGTGGTGTGAAATATCTGTTTCGACATGTGAACGGCTAGGGGGTAAATCCGGCTCACTGCACGTGTCGTGTGCAGCTGCTATCATGCAATAATAGACATTTTGGGGATATTTCTGGGTAGTTCACATGTATACTAAGATATTTCCCCTCCCGACAACTCCGTGTGACGAGCGTGTCAACAAGCATCAAGATATATGTATAGACATGAAATAAAAAGACTACTATGAATCGGAAAGCAATCAGAAAGTGCACTTGCCTGAGGTCCATAGCTGGAGAAACCAATACTGTACCACACAATGAGCCACAATCAATCAATACATGTAGAAGTCTTCGGATGCTGAAATAAATAGTACCAACATTCTCAGAATAGTCAAATTAGCTAGGATTGACTGTCCTTAAGTCCAATTCTGGACACAGGGGCAAAACGATAATTTTGGGCAAAAACGATGTCCGTCGTTGGACCCGCTTTGCACCGAAAAGCATGCCAGAGTCAACGGTCTCTAAAGTCGTTAAACTATATGTCTACAAATCCAGTTTTCTGATATGAACCCAACCGTATGTCCAAAGTTGGATTCCGGCGGGCCGTGCACAAAATTGCCCGTTGAGTGGGACCGTGGGGCCCGCAAAACGGTAATTTTGTCAACGGTCTCAGAATTAGACCAAACTTGGCATACAGGACCAGAGAAACGATACGGTCCTGTTGGCGCAAGTTTCGTCTCGATCTGACGAGCGTGCACAAAGTTATGACTGAATTTGCATTGTACGGATACGGGGCGATTTCGACGGATACGCGTCGAATTCGTCGCGCACACGCGACCAATTTGAATTCCGTCAAAGCCCAGACGACCACGAAACCGTTACTCAGCTTTCGATGCTTACAGTGCGCAACAACATCGTCCGGATTGGCATGACGCACGTCGTGTGGAGCAATTTTTAAGTTTTGAAAACAGATTTTTGTTGAACTTTGGAATCCGATTTCTCGGCACGTAGTTGATGAAATCAAATTTCGTAAAAAGGGATTTGAAGCCCTACATGTTGTCAATAAACACCTTCAAAAGGATTTCCAAATGGATCACTGGTTCGACCTAAAAAGGCCTTGAAAGTTTGGTTTCCAGGACAGTTTCTAACATCCAAAGATCGAGTTTTTTCCTCGATTTGGAACACAATTCTCGTCGTATACAAAACAGAATAAACTAAATGAAGGGAAATATTCTCGTATAGGTTGCCTACATACATGTGCAATCGGTTCAGAAAACGGCGAAGCGAGGTGGCGGGAAAACTGAAGCGAAGTCGGATGTTTCGCTGATGTCCGCGCGCTCGCGCGCGGGCGTGTCGGCCGTGGTCGGCCTTCGACGGCTACGAGGCCGCGCGCGGCAGTCCCACGTCGGCTGGGGGTGGCGGCGGCGTATGGTTCTAGGGTTTCGATGTTTGCTCGATCGATTCCCTACTATTCGTATATAAGCGCTGCTTACGAACCGCTGGGGGCTCGGGGTGAACATGTGCTTGAGTAAGCTGGGATGAAGTAAGCTGGGTTGGGCCAGATTCGTGGGCTTGCTGGCTGGTAATGGGATGAGCCCGCTGGGCTGGCTCCCCTTCTATTACTTATATATATCTCAATATATATATATATATATATATATATATATATATATATATATATATATATATATATATTTATCATTATACATATACATATATATTTATTAATACATACATATATATATTTATCTATTTATCCACTTATATTTATTTATCTATATATATTCCTATATATATATTTATATAATACTCTCCATACAATTTAAATAAAACTAATATATTTTATTATAGGGCCTATTAATATAAATACGAATATATACGTATAATGTTTATTTGTTAAATATACTATCACCAATAATGATAATAATATTATATAATAATAACCTAAAAATGCTAAAATGACCCAATGGTAGTGTTGGGTGAACATAACCTACGCACTCTTCATTTGGCCCCGGAAAATCATACAAGTATTGTTAAGCACTTAATTAATCATACTAATGCCAATATTTGTACAATGTTTAATAATTAGAAATGTAATATCAAATTCTAAAATAATTGAAGAATTATTTGTACACATAAAATATGCCTACCTGGTCATTTTTGGTCCACTACATACCTACATGGGCTTGGAATTGGTTTGGGTCCGGTTCGGGCTGACTGGGTACAACCGGCTCATCTAAAAATCTATATATTAAATAATAACTATTTAAATAACTTGAAATGAATCCTTTCATAACTTGGTCTGGTTTTCCTAGTTAGGACATCCCTATGGCTAGGTTTCCCCGGGCATGACTAGTACACCAGTCAAGGCACACTGCTACATCTCCTGTGCCACAAATCCTAGTCGTCTATTACCTCAAAACTCAACTATGGTTAATCTCATCTACCGTAATAATTAACTAAATAAATATTTATAAAAATCTAAAATCACTACTTAAAACAAATAAATAATAATAAAAAAATTTCAAAAAATTTTTGGGAAGGGAGGCTACACATATATAGAACTTGTGTATTGTTCCTATACTCCTATTATATGTTTTCATATATATAAAACTTGTATGTATATTTCCGTACATATATGTAACTTAGTTTATATATGTTTCATATATATATACATATACGTAAGTACGTATTACGTATACGTAACATTGTGTGTGGATAGATGTGTAAGCATGAATGTTCGTATCGTAAGCCTTGGTTGTGTATTTGTAGGTCTCTCTGATGACGTGATCGAGATAGGAGGGACCGGAGCACTGCTTGCACACTACGAAGCTGCAGGCAAGTATACCTTACCTCATATTACTATTTTTACATATACATCATTATGCTCTTGTTAGCGTAGACTTGGTTAGTAGAGTCCAAAAATTTCCTCCGGCGTAGTCGATGATGGTATCGACACTTAGGGTTACCTACTTAGCCTAGCTCTAGGTGACGTACCCTTAGTTGCGGAGTTGTTGTTGCAGCTACCTTGACCATGACACATGTTGCGACACGGTAC
Source organism: Iris pallida (assembly GCA_029216955.1). Classification (NCBI taxonomy): domain Eukaryota; kingdom Viridiplantae; phylum Streptophyta; class Magnoliopsida; order Asparagales; family Iridaceae; genus Iris; species Iris pallida. Next base: position 4,936,745 of record JANAVB010007596.1, read on the forward strand.
TGAGTCAGATCAATCATGGGACGCGTTGTCGCTCTCGACTGGGCATCAGTACGAGTGGCACAGATAGAGTAGTAATGGTTCTAGATAGCGGACTCTTCATAGAGGGTATATGTTTGGGCCGTGGATGTGACTTGTATATCACTGGGCGGGTAAAACAACCAGTAGGCGTATGAGATAGACAATTATAGTATTCTAGCCTTAGGGGGACCCTGTTATGGGCATGATATCCGGTTATGGTCCATACATTTACTAGGGGATACATTCGGCAGCGACCACTAGTTGCGCGCTAGGTATGGCCGGGAGGTAAACTAGTGCTTGTATGTTTACATCGGCTCGTGATCTGATGTCGGCTCATGCTCCAATGTTATTCCCTTATCTACCCACCCATACGTTTCGAAGTTGTCTTCATATGCATTCACTTAGACTGGTTAGCACACCCCTTATGTTTATATCAGTATTTACTTTATAGCGTGTTCTTATTTGTATCTTGGTATGTCCTATAAGAACCTGGTTTATTTCTAGATCCTTAGGACCATTTGTACTCGACGATCCACGGTTCCGGAGCTGAGGCGGGAGACGTTGCAGGGGACTTCGATGTGCTCCTGAGGAGTTCCCTTGATCCTAGGTATACTGCTCCTTTGGTCGAGAGTTTTATTATCTAGTTAGTTGTTGCTCTTAGCTAGTTATCTTCCATTTCATGTATTTCCATGCTGATGTACTGTGGGATTGTTTCCACTAGACTTGTATTGCCACTCAGTTGTATTTGGATATTCAGACTACTCTATATTTATTTTAGTACTTTTCTTTATGTTATCTGTGGATGTGATTTAGATGATTGAATGTTGTTTGGTTAGTTACTTTTACAGCATAGTACGCCTAAGTGAGTTCATTATATTGGGCAGCTCACTCTAGGTTGTATCATCCGGCCAGGTTATGCCCAATTCCTATATTTTTGGAGTGGGGCATGACATGGTTTTAGTGGTGGCCCATGCAAGCCTCTTTTATCATTTAGGTTATGTTACTATACCGATTCGAACCTGCGATTAGGGTTAGCAGTGTTAGGATCTCATCCACTTGTTGATTATCGCCCTTGAATACTCTCGTACTCTATTGTTAATTTCCTTGTATCCTGCTTCCTTCTGTCCCTATTGTAATAGGATTTTGTCTTTTTCAGAGAGATGCATTTGCATAGTAGACGCATAGCTTATGGCGTTGCCCCAGCATCCTACATCGAGCCCAGCGAAGACAGACTCCAGCTCCTACAGAGATCCAGACTCCCGGACGAGTTCAAACCGTTCCGACGACTCCATCCATTCATGTGGGGTTTACACCACAGCTGACACCGATGCACCAGGAGGGCCAGACATCCCAGACGCCGATACGATAGGAGGAGAACCCTTTGCCACCTCCACCTCCCAATCATCCCCAGATGCCGTATGCACCCAATCCTCCCCAGATACCGCAGGGAGCATACCCGCATCAGATGTCGTATGCACCCATTCTGCCCAGATGCCATAGCCGGTGGGTCAGCCCCAGATGTTCTAGTTCTTTCAGATAATGATGCAGCAATAGTGGCAACAGACCGAGGTCATGAGGCAGACTCTGATGACTGTCTTGGAGAGGATGGTAGTTCCAGCACTAGTACCACCACCAGCCCCAGACCACTTCAGCAATCAGGCTGCATTTAGAGGTACCACCAGATGGACCCAAAACCCTTTAATAGGAACGAGAGCCCGGAGAAGATATCAGATTGGATAGCCAACATGCAGAAGAACTTGGAGGCTTCGCGGCTACCTACTGACTTATCGATGACTGCCGTAAAGACTCAGCTGGAGGGAAATGCCCATCATTGGTGGGATTCGAATGAGGGTGAAGTCAGCAAAGAAAAGACGTGGGAGCAGTTTCTTGAGTACTTTGAGGTGAAGTACTTTCCAGCTACCATCCGTAATGCTCTCTACGATCAGTTGCTCCACCTCAAGCAGGAAAACATGACCGTGGACGAGTATGATACAGAGTTCAGTCGTCTCAGCAGGTTTGGCATACTACTGGTACCAGATGAGAGAGAGAAGGCTCGGAGGTTCCATCACGACCTGATGAAGAAGCTTCAGAGGTATACGAGCGCACAGTCGAGGACTACTTACGAGGAGGTATTAGCCTAGGCCAGAGTCCAGGAAGCTATCAACCGGGATCCATTGAGCGCGAGGCATCCTACTCAGACAGCCGTACCAGTGAGGGTTCAGACAGAAGGCCGACCAAACGTCCGGAGACCCATCATCAGCAGCAAGTCATCTCGTACCAGAGGAAGGAACTTCTGACCTATCGCTATTGCGGTAAGTAGGTCCACATTCAGAAGGAATGCAGGAAGAGGCTCAACCAATGCATGAGGTGCAGATCGGGACAACATCGGACTGCGGACTGCTCGCAGCACTATGACAGAGCTCAGTAGTTGACCCCAAGACCAGCTCAACGAGGACTTAGGCTACCAGCACAAGCGACTACAGCCCAGAGAGCACCAGCATCCGGAGTATATCAGAGGGGTATGTATGTAATTATGCATGCATTATTGTTCATTTATTTCTATCTTACTGTTATATAAAATGTCTAAATTTCAAGGACAAAATTCTCTAAGGTGGATAGGTTGTAAGCCCCCTTGAAAATTTAGTTAGATTTTATCTAGATTAATTAGGGATTAAATATGATTGATTATGATTTTCTAAGTTATTAATGATTTTCTACTATTATTTTTTATTATCATTTGCACGTTGCCGTGACTTCACGTGCATGATCTACTAGAGACATTCTTCCCCTATGATCTTCGTGTCCCACTCAGACACACCATCTTGTGCTTCATTTTTATCGCACAACTTTCCTGAAATAAGACCCAATCTTGATTCACCCTACGGAGTCACATTTATTTTTGACTCGAATTTGGGACACCATTTCGACCCAACTTATCAACCAAGATATTGACACGACCCACTTTGAGCCTACTATACACGTGCCACTTGTGTCCCATTCAATTGAGTCTCCGTGTGCTATTTATTTATCCATGATTATAAATGACTAATTTAAGTCATTTAATTCACTAAGACCAATTTTGACCCGACCCGACTCAATTAGACTCGACCCAAGCACCATGCCATCCCACTTATCAATACCTACACACACAATACCATTACATCCCTACAAAATACCAAACACTCTAACCATAATTAGGGAGAGATTCTGTCATGACCCACTCCCAAATAATCGAACACGAGTCGTACACGCCCAGCCTACGTTGGAAGACTCAACGTAGTAAGCTGTACCAAGCTCTAGGGAAACTACAAGTCCAGATATGAATGAATACAAAACACAGCATCTATAAAAGCGAATCCCAGAATGATCACCATAATCCACAAGTCAATATACAATATATATATATATATATATATATATAAGTACAAGAGACTAACCCTGGAACCAAAATGAAATACAGCTATGACTCTCAATGTACAATATCTATAAGTAAAGCTAACAATCTAAACCTGAAAACCTCTAGCTAAGACATGGCTCCATCCTGCTCGGCTAAGATCCCGGGCTCTGGCCCATAAGGTAGAATGATATCCCGCAAGTACACCTACAACATATTCAGTTAGGAGCGGAGCAAAGTACAGTTCAAGGTAATGAACAAGAACATCATAATATGGAAATTAGTATAGGAGAATATGAAATATAAAGTACAGGAAAGAACATGAAAATACATGAATGTAAAGTACATGAAATAAAGTATAAGAATGTAAACCATGAACCTGAAGTAGAAGACATGACATGTGCACAATGTTTGAAATACAACTAGCCTATGTGATCGGGTGGGATAAGTACAGGAATATGTATAGGAGTACATAAATATCGGTACATCTTAGGACACGCGTGCACGATGCGAGGCCTAAACTATCTACATGAATAATAGAACCGGGGTTTGGTCACATAGCTAGTGTATTTCCCCTCCCCGACACAAGTTACAAGAACAGAAAGTATAAGGGTACAAGATATCGTGTCACATCGTTCCATCAAGAGAAGTACAAGATATGTAAATGCACAAAACCATAGAAAGTACTTGCCTTGCTCCGGAAAAGTTCGAGTAATGAATTGAACTGGATGTCCTCCTGATCATAGGTACAATTTGGTTAAGTACTATTACTACACTAGTTATTTTAGGTTCAAGTAAATGATCTAATTATCCATTAAGTTATCCTTTATTAATAAGAAGCTAAACTCATTAGAAGTAACTTAGAATCTAGATCATAGTTGAATAGAATAATACAGTATATTATCTAATTATACACAAGTCATCTATTTAGAAAATATTCACAAAATGCTACTAGTAAAATTTAGATTTTAAATATGATCATAAACTAAATAGTTAAGGAAATTGATTACACTACAATTATAGCAACCATATTATACAATTCTAGTTTTTGCAAAATAAATATATAAGTCCAGGAAAATAGTTATACAACTCAGACACCACTCCATGTGAATGTACAGAGCTAAGTCTGTTCCTCCAAACCTAACTTTACTACTAGCAATTCGTATCAAATGGCTAAGAAGTTTTAAAAACAGCAACACCACCACCATACTTTAATACTGCACACAACTATTGCATCACCTGCACTTAGGTTAACTCCAACAACTACATTCTACTCCCATACTCAACCCAGCCACTCCTTCCTTCCATACAATCCAGAGTTGATATTCAACATAACAATTCTGAATTTGAATGACATTCTTCCTTGGCTCTGTTCAAGCCAACGACCACTTTATTTGAAAATATAAGTAGCATACACAGAACTTAGCTTCATAGAACTCAAGCCATTCATAGTACATAGTCGGCCCATCAATACTCAAAGCCATCGAACTATACACAACTACTCCCAGCAATATGTGTACACAAAGTCATATTTAACCTTGATCTATAATTTAATTCAAACTTCCCTGTGCCCAGATCCCAGTCTCTCTTCGAACCATATACAATTCAAAATCCATCAACCCATGCCCAAAAATCTAGTATTATATAAAACTAACTTAGAAGACAAAACTCAGAAGAATATTCAAACAAATTGTCGTCAACCCTATACTCAAATCCTAGAAAATCATACAACCAAATCGAATCATAAATTCAAAACTGGAAAACAACCGACGGTAAACAACTCAAATAGAAGATTCCCTGTCATTGCTAGACTCCATCCCAGCCACATCCATTTTTGGACACCTTGGACACGTACCTTGATCGGACATGAACATCATAGACAGGAACACGCAACTTCTGATACGTATCGAACCAAATCTCATAACCGATCCCTGACCAAAACTTTCTATTAAATCTATATATAACTAGGCATTGGTCAACACTAGGAAAATAGGATATTACCTGAGTAAAGGAATCCGTCTGGAAGTGAAGACACGATCACAGAGTCAGACACGGCTTCAGTTTGGATACACAACTCACTGAGGCCAACGATCAAGCACCTAGTCTTATCGTCGTCTAGATCGGGACAGGGAATATCGCTCGGTCCAATCGATCATAGCAGCCAACCCGATCGACATCTCCTCTTATAGCGTTGTTCTTGACAGGAACTTAAATCCTCAGATGAATCGAGCAAGTCTGTCGTCTAGCTATCGACTTTGGATCCGATCAATCAAGGAAAGAAATACTTAATTAGAAAATGAAGCAGGATTAGTTCTAACACTCTAGATCTGAAGAATTTACATACTCGAGTAGACTCTCCTAACATTGATCCTCACGATCGGAGAAGACGATCACATGGAGAGAAGATGCGCGTCGTCAACAGTAATGTAGAGCCGAATCGGATTCATCAATGATGCCGCAATGAAAGGGATGCCGTCCGCCGAAACTCATCCGATGATCCGCCGTTCGGCGAGGAAGATATCCCTCATGCTATGGATGACCACCGGAGGTAGAGGATTGATGTCGTCGTTGAAAGGAGATGGACTCGCTGCCGCCAGGAGGTAATACTCGTGCAGCCGTCGCCAGAATGGTCGTGCAGCCGTCGCAAATGTGGAGGAGGAAAAGATCATCATCGTCATCGCGACCCCGGCAGTCATCGACAGGGCGAGACGTTGCAGTCGCCATCGAGCCATGGCTCGCCAAGAAGAAAATTTGGGTTAGGGTTAGGGTTAGGGTTAGGGTTTGCTAAGGATTTGGGGAGAACGAGAGCATATGGGAGGAGAGCTCGGTTAAGATTTGCTGAGAAAATAATAGTCACTACCACATTTTAGCTTGAGGGTATTTTGGTCATTTTGAAAATTTTGGATTTATTTTGAATTGTTGGAGTGATGGTTGCTATTTTTGACCTTGCTAGTTGAGACTTTGGAGACTAACCTAGATGTTGACATTGACTATGACGACTTGGTTAGCATGGTGGGACCCTAGTCTAACTTAAGTCGACCCAAGTTGACTTATTTTGAACCAAGTTTCATAGAGAGATTAAGTGTTTTAGGTGCATGGGTTTTTGACTAAGAGATTGATCCATTTAGCATGGCACTTGGCCCAAGCCCATTTGTCATCAACCCTAACCCTAATTCTTCCTAATAGTGGCCGACCCCTAGGGATTCCCCTCTATTTAATGTCTCTTATTTCTTTCTTGCATCTTTTTACACCATATCCATTTTTGGCAAGAGCAAGGTTTATCCATTCTTCAATCCTTCCTATTTTATTCATTCCTTTTCCTTTTTAACCCTAGTCTTTTGCAATAGGATATAAACCATGTCTATTTACTATTCATGATGTGTAATCTCAGCTTTTGAATAATTTGGGGCTTTTGTATTGCAAGAAGGATTCTCATTTTTGAAGCTTTTTCTTGGATTTATAATCAATAGGTAAACTATTCAAACTACCTTCATTTTCTTGATTTCTTGGCATGGTTGCATAGATCTAGGAGTCCCCTAGCTGTGGTGTGAGTCTTGGGTGATTTTGTGTCGATTTTGTGTCCCTATGTAGCACCCAGTTTCCCAAATAAGGATAATTTTAAAATTTTATGTTTATAATTATTTTAATAATGATATTTAATTCATGATATGATTTTTGGTGATTTTAAATCATTTTAAAATTATTTAAATCAATGACTTGTGGTTTTGACATTTTGCTAGTGAAACCCTAGAGACTGTTTAACCTAGAGCCTAACCATGTGATTATAATATTTTAATGTCATTTTTGGCCTAAGGTTATTTTTGTATTTGACCTCTTTGAATTATTTTGATATTATTTTATTATTTATGATATTGTTTTGGGGTTATTTGAGTCGGGTTCGAATTTTAACTCAATCCGACTTGAAACGGGGACCCGGGGGTAGTTTGACTCTAGTGGGACCCACACACTAGTTAGGCATGGCCCACATGATATTAATTTTAGTCCACATGATAGAAATATTTTATTTAGAGGTTAGACTAATTATTATGGATAAGGTTAGTGTGATTAGAGACTTTAGAATAACTAATTTAGCCCCAACCAATTAGCCCTTTCCTAATACTCATAGAATAGGTTAGTGGAGTCATTTTGAACCTTACCATAATAGGACAAATAGCCCCATATGGCCAGCCACTGTGGGAGAGGATAGACTCAAGCTCATTTCATTATTCTCATCCACACTCTCTCTCTTGTTCTTCCCCAAATTCCTAGAGAGCAATCCCTAACAATTTCTCCACCAAATCCTTCTATTTTGCCACCAAATCTTCTTCTTTCCTTCTCCATTCTAGCCAAGGAAGAAGCTACCTAAGTTTGGGAGGATTCGGAGCTCGTTCGTGTCCTTTTGGAATCTCTACGTGTCGGTGTCGCTCCGGGAAGGTTTTTCTTCGATTCGATCTACTGGGAGGTATAAATCCCTTCTCCTTTTCATTTCCTCATGCATATAGGTCTATTTTGAACCCATAGGAATGACCCCCATGGTTGTATCTCCATTTATGTCCATTTCTTGTCCATTTGGAGGTCATAGGAGTGTCCTTTGTGTTGTGGTTGTGTCCATATGGGAAAATCCCAAATTTGGACACACTATGTGTTGTTGTTATGTATGAATGAATTATTACATGTTTAATCTCATATTTTTGTATTGATATATGTTCTATAGTGTCTCATATATATATATTAGTGTAGAGAGTGAGTTCTTGATATATTATGTTATATACTTGTGTTCTTTTGTCTCAAACTACCCAAATCCATCATGATTTTTATCCACGTTTTTAATTTCAGCCCTAACTTAGAATTGTCATAACTTCTAGCTCAAAGCTCGGTTTAATCTTCCATTTTTTTTAAAAGAAGCGTATTGAAGTTAGATTTCCAAAAACATGTATTAGTAGGCCTAATTCTTTCTGTAACTTTCTAGAAAATTATTTGAGTGTCAGCTGTACGAAAGACAAACGCGTTCTCGGTGTTTTCGCGATTCCGGGAGTTTCCAAAAACGAAAACGCGATCCGTTTGAAGTTTCGGAAAGCTAACACATAGATCTATAACATACTTTAATCCTAAATTTTAATTCATGCTGAGATGGTACAATATTGATTCTTAGTAGGAGTTACTATTCGGCATATGTATTTTGTGCACCCTTGTATGTAATATAATGTTCTATTTAATTTTAACCCATGTTAATGTATATACATTATGTAAATAAATAGAGAATGCAAGCATGAGTAAATGGTTAAATAAATGATGTATGAGGTGTAAGTATCCTATCTAATGTAAGCATGTATAAGTATGGCTTGTAATGAATATGTAGGTTCCATAGTATGTAATGTATGGTACATATAGTGGTGCAAGAGAATAAATAAATGATGAATGAATACAAGCATGAATGTAATGTAATAATAGATGTAATGTATGCAATATACAAGTTAATGAGATGTAATATTCTATGTTAACACAAATCCTATATTACCTCATGTACCCCCTTACACTATGTTGACACTATCACACTTGACACATTGTTCACTTACACTTTGACACTCTTTGATATGTATATACTATGTATGCCCATTTAACCCTCTCTTGCCCCTTTGCCATGTTCACATACACACACATAGCCTCTTAAATAAGTAATTATGAATATAGTTGACTTAGCTATGTATGTATATTATATATATGTTAGCATATTATGTTGTAATGTATAATTTTATATAACCATTTGAAATGCCATGATTATAGACCTAATGTTGAGTACCAATATAAGCATGTGTATATATGTGTAGACATATATAGCTTAAAGTAATAGATTACCTAGTGTATATCCAATGTGAATTCTTGCCTATTTAAGTATTCACTACAAGAAAATGTAGCATTTACGGCGCACAATTTACAGCTTGCAGTCACCGCATGCCGTAAATGACACTCATTTATGGCATGCAAATCTGTGTGCCGTAAAAGAGTTATTTTTTGTCTTTATTACGACGTATTTGACATGTACGCCATGAATGTTAACTTATTTATGGCATGCATTTGGGCGTGCCGTAAATGATTACTTATTTACGGTATGCATGTGTGCGAGCCATAAATGATTACTTATTTACGCCATGCATGTGTGCGTGCCATAAATGATTACTTATTTACGGCATGCATTTGTGCACGCCGTGAATGGTAACTTATTGACGGCACACATTTGCGCACGCTGTGAATGATTACTTATTTACTGTAGGCCTTTAAAAATGACAGTCACGCTGAGATTGATCAGAACAAGTCCAGCAGTCACGCTGAGTTGATCAGGACAGAGTCAAAATTTACGCTCAGTTGATCCAGACAAATTTTACAAATCACGCTGGGAGACAGCTCATCATTTGTCAGAGAGTAATTATGACTGACAGCACGACAGTCGAAGAATGTCTCTTCGTATGCCACGTGTGCACAGAATTCGAGAGATCACCGCCGTCTATTGCGTGATTTTCGAAATCTTCTTCAGCAAGACTCAGCCTTCATCGAGTTGGCGTACCAAAAAGGGTTTTTTGTCACTTAATGCGACTGACAAAGCAATCACTGTCAGAGATTTTGTGTCAGTCAAGACACACCAAATCAAGACAGCTGGCAGTCCTATCTCAGGTCTGCGTGTATTTTTGAGTTCTTCACCTCAAGTTTGCATGGATTCGGAAGTTTTCTTCCTCAAGTCTGCGTAGATTTTGAAGCTTTTTGCCTCGAGTCTGCGTGGATCCTTAAGCTTCTTGCTCCAAGTTTGCATGGATTTTGAAGCTTTCTACACCGAGTTTGCGTGGATTTCGTCTTCAACAAGTTTGTATGGATTTCATCAAATTGGAGTACGTGGCAGCCATGCCACTGATCTCTCGCCTGCGTGTCCTGTAACTTGCACACGACTTATGTATGATTGCCATGTGTCCAACAGTTACAGGCCACGTCCAGTAATTGCTCACAGCCTTGCGTATGTTAAATCCTGCATGATTTTTAACTAGGCACAGGCTGTAAAAACAGTTATCTTTTCAGTTATTATTTTTGACTCTATAAATAGAGTTCTTTTTCTCATTCATTTACAGATACATTGATATCTACTGTCAAAATTTTGAGAGCTTTTCTTCTTCGCATAGTCCAAGGGATAAAGTGATCGTCTTCTAGATCAGATTTCCATTTTCCAAGAAACACAACAAATAAAGAGAATTTCTTTATGGAAAACAAATTGGCGACTCTGCTGGGGAAAACCATCTCCTCTTCTGAGATGGCAACAACTCAATGCGACACTTCGTCAATCGGCTCGACGAAGAAGGTGATGACGATCAAGTTTGATCAACTCGCCTATGAAGAAATGCAGCGGGCTAAGAGTGGCAAGCCCACTTCAGCCTCCATCATCACTGCCAAGTCGATGGAACACTCTGTCTATGTCCCTAAGAATCAGTTGGCAGTCAGTGGTGAAGTCTCTGCCGCAGTGTCTACTCCTAACACTGGCAAGAACTCTACTGCAAGCACGCACACTCTTGTGCGCTCGAAGATGACAGCAATCAAAAGTCACGCTGACAGTACTGGCTCCTTAGCCAAATCTGTTCCAGCGTGCAATCTCATATTCAAAAATCATGCTGACAGTACTGGATTCTTAGCTAAATCTGTTCCAGCGTGTATTTCTAAAATTAAAAGTCACGCTGACAGTACTGGCTCCTTAGCCAAGTCTGTTCCAGCGTGTAATTTTAACCCTAAAAGTCACGCTGGCAGCACTGGTTTCTTAGCCAAGTCTGTTCCAGCATGTACTTCTAAAGTCAAAAGTCACGCTAACAGTGTTGGTTCTTTAACCAAGTCTGTTTCGGCGTGTATTTCATCTAAGAAGAATAGCTCTTTAGCTATCTCTTCTTCTTTACCAAGTTCTACTAGAACTGGGGGTGGTCTTCCACGCAAAGTCCCTTCGAAAAGGAATAACTCTTTAGTTGTTTCTTCTGCTCCTGTGGTTTTTACTTCAGGGACAGCTTTGACTGACACTTTTGTTAGTCAAAGAAAAGGAGATGGTCTTTTGACTACTCTTCCTTCTGGACATGCTATGTCTCAAAACTTGAATGAGTCTAAGAAGAAACATTCCTTAGTGTCTTCTTCTATGACTTCCTCAAATTGGGCACAAAATCTATCCATAAAAGAGGGTCTGTTACCAACTCCTAATCAAAGGGATGGTTCAACTCTTCCTTCTCTGCAAATATCTAGATCAATGAAAGGAAAACTCCATGTTTCCAAAACTAATGTGTTACCTCCAACTAATCTAAGAACAAAACTGAACACTTCTGGTGTTAAGAAACCATACCAGTTGGAAACAAGGATAAGAGATCCAGATGCAGAGTATGCAAGAAACTATGTGGCTCATATTAATCACTCTCTGTATAATCAAGAGCCACCAAGACCCAAGAACAGGAAATATACTCCTCAATCTTCACAAACAGATTTACGAGAACATCTTCAACAGAAGAGAAGGAGTAATTCTATGACAAAGGATCATGCTGAATGTGACTTCTATCCAAGAGTCATAATTCAATACAGATGTCAATCAATGGTTCAAAACCATGGTGATCATGAATGTGACTTCCAGCCAAGAGTCACGATGCAATACAGATGTCAAACTAAACGACAATCTGTCTTCAATCGGATTCAGTGTGAACCTATGCCTGATGAAGATGAGGCTTTGTTTGCTTCTGTTAACATGACTTCTCGGGACACCGGGGGTAGAGTTGACAGTCCAGATGGAGTATATAGAAACACCAGAGCAAGAGTCCTGGCTTCTAGTCAAAGAAATTTGATCTCTAAAATTGATTCTGAATTCTTGGGAGAATCTAACTTCCCACCTCTTCCTACTGGGGGTAGTTCCCCTCTAAATGACTTTGATGCACGAAGTAGTGATTCAGAGCATACAACATCCACTAATTCATCAATAATTCCTCGTACAGTCATGACATATATGGTGGATGGGAATACTGAATTGAACAATGAACCTTCTTCTTCAGTGACTCCTCAGGACCAAAGAATTGCTTCTTTGGAACAACAAATGAAGTCTATGGCTGACACAATGAAGTCGAAGTATGAACTCATGACAGCTCAGTTGTAAAATCGACAGACTGTACCAGATGCCATACCAGCTGATACTGATATAAGTCCAGTACAAGTTCCTCCAGCAGTACAATCCAATACTCCTGGACAAGCTCAACCAAATCCTAGTCTCTCTGGAGCTGGGGGTAGTACTTACAATGCTGTTCCCCCTTCCAATTATTCTCTACAAGCTACAACTCCACAATCTTTCGGAGTGGTCTCTGAAGAATTGAAGAATCTCAAAACTCAATTCGAGGCATTCAAACAGAAGGATGGTTTACAAAGGTTAGGCATCAAGCAACCTTATCCGATAGAATAGAAGCAAGTATCGTATCCTTCCAAATACAAGCCTCCTACTATTTTATTCTATGATGGAACCACTTCTCCAAGTCAGTTTATTAATCACTTTGAAGTGATGACTGATCAACTGCAACCAAGTGACGCCCTCCTTACTCGGGTGTTTATTGGATGTCTCAAGGGAACGACTTATGAATGGTATAGAAGTCTCCCAGATGGGTACATTACCTCATTTGCTGGTTTCAAACAGATATTTCTTGAACGGTTCTATGAAGGGCTCAATGACATGACTATATCTGCTCTTATTAGAATCAAGCAGAAAAATAATGAAACTACAGAGGATTACATTGAACGGTTTCGAAGAGAAGCTCTGAAGATGCCTCTTGGAACTCCTGATGCTGTCACCATCGACACATGCAAATCAAACTTGTTACCAATCATCAGCATGTGGACAGGATCCACCCAATTCCAAGACTGGCCTTCTTTCATAGTCAGTGCCAAGGCTGCAGAAATTAGTGCTGAAACCTTCAAAGGTTTAGGAGTGCAGATGACTCCCAAAGAAACAGGTCAAGGCACTAACAATAAAAATAATGCTCGCAAAGGAAAAGAAACTCTTGAAGTTAATCTTCAGAGCAAAGATGCAGCAACTGTTCAAACTCTTACCTCTACAACTCAACAATCAAGAACACCTCGCCCCAAAAAAGAATATTCTTTTGATGACGACGACGTCCTTGGTATCTTTGAATGTCTGCTAAAAGGTAATAAAATACAATTACCTAAGATCAAGAAACCTGATGAAGCTGGTAAGACAGATCATCCCAAATACTGTCCATACCATAGAATGTTGGGTCACACAATTCATACATGTTATGTACTGAAAGGAAAGATCCAAGAGATGATTAAGTCTGGAGCTATCTCTCTCACTCCGAAAGAGAAGACTGTCACTTCCAATGTCGTCTCTATGCAATTCGAAGATTTCCCTCCTCAACTCCTTGAAAGTGGGATTGTTCCTATTCCCAAGGCAACTCTTGAGATAGTGAATATTCCTCCTCCACAATCTGAAGGATTAGTGCCAATCACTTTGGAAACAGGAGAAATTATGTGGATTCATCCAGATCTAGTGGTAGATTTTGAATCTCCTTCTCCTCAAAAGACTACTTCTTGAAAGTCCAAGAAGGTTGGAAAGATTAAGTCATGTCATATGACTTCTCTTGAATCTACCTCCGACACAGAGTCAAAAGAGAAGGAAGAAGCACTTGCTGGTGCTACTCGAACGGGGAAACATTATCTAAAGGATTATTCCAAGAATCCTGAGGATATTCCTGATATCCCTCCTGCTAATAAAGATGTTCCTAATGTTCCTCTCGAAGAAGAATCATCTACTACACCTGTTCCTTCAACTACACCAGTTGAACCTGTTCCTCCCAAGCCTACAACTCTGGAGAAAGGCAAGCAACAGGCTCGGTTTGATAAACCAATGAAGAAGTCTCCTCCTCTTGGACTTCAAAAGCCTTACAACTTCGACATTCTGGCTCAACTTGCTAATACTCCAGCTAGAATGTCTCTCTTTGAACTTCTATGTCTTTCTAGAGAGACTCGAGAGACATTAAGTGAAGCACTTCTTCAAGCTGACTCTTGTCTTGCACAATTAAAGAAGCCAGATGCAGAACCTGCCACTTGCTTACATTACAACAGTGTTGTCATACCCCAGTACCGAAATACAGAGACGGACTAGGCCAGCTACTCCATATGAGGTACGTAACGTCATACGACGATCGTGGCTGTCGAGAGACTAGGGGGTACATGCTACAATCGAGTCTCCTATGGTCCTATAGAGTTCTATGTCTCAATCAATCAAATCACATCAGCAAATAAATGAACATTAAAGATAAAGCAGTAAGGCGTCCCCGACGCTTCATCAAAATGATCATGAGAGACTAGCTTTATAATTTAGCTATCTCAGAGAATCAGGAGTACAAAACTATACACAGCTGCAGTCTGTTTAATTACAATTATGTACTGACACAAAATATCGAGTAATCCGGCTAACAGGTGCCGGTGGCTAAACGCCGCAAAAGTATAAGCAGGAGTGGTGGAGAAAAAACCCACTCGAGTTCCCGACCAGCCATGCTCCTAGTATGCACCATGGATGTCAGGAAGAAGGATCGCGTCCTCTGGCTCTGCTACGAGATCTGGCCAAACAAAACCAGCGGGGTCAGCCCCGAATAGCAAGTACCGCCAAAGGGGCACAAGAGTTAAGATAAAACCCAGTTATAATGATAAGGATAAAGCTTATGCTGCGGCTATAGGGTAGCGCTACATCGTCGGACCCATCTGGCACCCTTACAACCAAACAAGGACAAAAGGTGCTACATGGAGCCGGGACGCGTCGCACTCTATAACCTTCACCTAAGTTTACAGATATAAGTAAGAAGATCTCCTGGTCGTGACTTCGGTCGACAGACCATCGCAGCACGATAACCAACCCAACAATCAAACAAGAACATGGGTTGGATCACGTACCGCGGTGGGCCATGTTCCTTAGTCATTCACAGGAATAGCACATCACAATCAAATTAAGGCTTCCGTTCATAACTTCGGTCCGCAGCCTGTCATAGTACGATAACCAACCCAACAATCAAACAAGAACATGGGTTGGATCATGCACCATAACAGTCCGCTTTCCTCAGTTACTCGCGGAAAGTAAAAGAAAAATACAAGCAAGTCATTTTCACGGCCAGTCAAGTCTACGAGTTTCTAGTATGGCGAGGTTATCCCCGCATTAAATTATCAGAGTCCTCAGATCGTATCTTTCCAGCAAGGCTAGCCAACCCAGGGGTCCGCGTAGTCAAGTATTATTAAGCACAGGTCCCTCATAAGGCTACCTTGCAGGCACAAGTCCCCGTAGGGCTACCTTGCCAAAACTTATAATATATCAGGAGATAATCGGATACCGGCATCCACTCATTGCAGATGGCACAGTATCCGTGGTGACCAGCTGGCGCATCGAGGCAATACCTCAAGGCGGCTGGTGTAACACGATCTCGGGATTCCGCCCTCTCCATGCATCTAATAGATTTAATTGCCTAATTTAAACCCTATGTGAAATCTTGGATCCTCATGCTGTGGCCTGCATGATCATCCTCCTAGAATGTCGTACCGTAGTACGGGTACCCCAAGTGAGGATCCATGTCGATTAGTAGGTCGACACGTTCTACCCTCCTTAGTGTAATGCAATATTGCAAATGCGCCACGTGGGATTATGAGTCATTTGTCAAGCATGAACGAGAACCGGGACATTCAGGCACATGTAGCGAGTAGGAACACTTTGTTCTCCGGGGTCACTGTAGTGCTCATATCATGCTCGGGACAAAAGGCGTAAGGATATATAGCATACACAAACATTCACATATATATATATACAAGAAAATATAATATATAAGAGCCCAGGTTAGAATGCGCATGGTCAAATGCGCAGAAGTCAAAACGCGCAGGGTTAGATTGCGCAGGGGTCAAATGCGCAGAGTTAGGTTGCGCGGGCATTAGACTGCGCAGCGGTTAGATGGCGCAGGAGATGGATTGCGCAGGAGTCAAACGCGCAGGGTTAGGTTGCGCAGGATTTAGACTGCGCAGCGGTTAGATGGCGCAGGAGATGGATTACGCCAGAGTCGGGTTGCGCATGGATCAGACTGCACAGGATCGGATGGTGCTGGAGCTAAGGAGCGCCAGCGCAGTTCAGCTCAGCGCAATGTGCTGGTCGAAGGGTTGCGCAATTCGTCAAAAGACGAGCTGCGCAGTTCAACTTGCGCTAAAGAGCGCAGGCTGAAGGGTCTTCTCTTCCAGGCCGAGAGCCTCCTCAAGAACACCAAAAACTTCCAATTTCCTTAACTTGACCAAATCAAAACCAAATCTAGAGTTTCAAAGTTCTAACTTGAGTGAAATTGAATTCTCTTCCACATGGAAGCATCAAAACCCACAAAATCCTAACGAAAATAGATCAAAACCATGTAAATCCGAAAATGGAGAAAACTTAGATCTACAAAAATCAAAGCTTCAAAATGGAAATTTTCAAGTTCTAAGCTAGTATAGATTGAGGAGAAGAACATATTTTGACAAATAATTTTGTAAGAAATCATTAACAAAATATAAATCCATCTCTTGAGCAAGTTGGCACTTGCCTTGGTTGGTGGAGAAAATAAATGAGAGGAATAATGAGAGGAGAGAGAAGGAGATGAGTTTTATATAAAATCAAAACTAAGTTGGTTCATATTGACCCAACGGGTTCAAGTGAACCGAGAACATGTCACCCAATTAGAGCCAAAACGGTAAACTAAAATCACAGAAAATAAATTACGAAATATTATTTTGTCAAATAATTTGGGATATACATGAAGAAATACAACAAAATAAATATCGTATAAATATACGTAATTACAAATAAGCAGTATACGTGCTAAAAATACGTATACCGGAATCAGGGAGTGACATCTCTACCCTTCTTAGAAAAATTCCGTCCTCGGAATTTCCAGCCAAGACAGGATTGAAAGATCAGGACAAGCAAGGCACAATCATATGCAAGTTAACTAACAAGCAGTTATTATCTACATCACAAGAGTACAATACAAGCAGGTGCAGTGAATGTGGAATCGTGTTATTATGGCATAAAGATATACCTCACAAACCAAACAAATGCGGATACCGAGATCGGATCTCGTCCTCGCGCTCCCAAGTTGATTCTTCCGGAGAGTGATGGTTCCAAGCAACACGGACAAGGTTGGTCGTTCGATTCTTGAGTACCTTCTCTCGCTGGTCTAAAATAGATACGGGTTGTTCCTCGTAAGTTAAGTCGGTACCAACGACTAACTCTGAATGATCGAGGACATGACTCGGATCCGGGACATACCCACGTAACTGGGACACATGAAACACATCATGTATGCCAGTTAACGAAGGCGGAAGGGCAAGTCGATAAGCCACATCGCCTACCCGAGCGAGAATCTTGAAAGGACCAACGTATCTTGGACTAAGCTTTTCTCGGGTTCCAAATCTAATGATACCCCGAGTTGGCAAAATCCGTAGAAACACTTGGTCGCCAACTCTGAACTCTAGAGGCCTACGATGCTGATCTGCCCAATGACGATGTCGGTCATGTGCAACTCGAAGGCGCCCTCTGACCAACTTAACTATCTCCACAGTCTGCGTGATCATCTCTGGCCCTAACAACTTTCGCTCTCCGACGTCGTCCCATGCCAAAGGGGACCTGCACTTCCTTCCGTACAATACTTCGAACGGGGCCATCTGAATGCTAGCCTGATAGCTGTTGTTATAGGAGAACTCCACAAGATGAAGGTGATCCTCCCAAGATCCGCCAAAGTCCAAGGTACATGCCCGTAGCATATCTTCTAACGTCTGAATGGTTCTTTCTGACTGCCCATCAGTTTACGGATGATATGCAGTACTGAATCTTAACTTGGTCCCCAAACTCTGGTGCAAGCTCCGCCAGAAATGGGAAGTAAACCGTGTATCCCGATCTGATACTATACTAACTGGAACACCATGCTGCTTCACTATCTGCTTCATGTACATTTCTGCCAACTGCTCAGTAGTCTGCCCAACTCTGAAAGGAAGGAAATGAGCGACCTTCGTGAGTCGATCTACTATTACCCAGATCGCATTCTTGCCAGCCGGGGATCTAGGTAAACCGGTCACAAAATCCATCGTGATGTGCTCCCATTTTCATTCTGGGATGGGAAGCGGCTGGAGCAATCCTGCTGGTCTCTGCTGCTCGGCTTTCACCTGCTGACATACCAGACACTTGGATGCAAATCTCGCTATCTCTCTTTTCATGCCATTCCACCAAAAGTACTGCCTGATATCTCAATACATCTTCGTTCCTCCTGGATGAATGGAATAAATGGAACTATGAGCTTCGGGCATAACTTCCTGCCGAAGGTCTCCACTCGGTACACAGAGTCTATTTCCAAACCTGAGCGTACCATCCTCATGAATTACTAATTCCTTCCTACGGCCTGATTCACACTCTGACCGCAACTTCTGAATCTGTGGATCTCCTGCTTGTGCTGCCCTGATCCTCTCTACCAAGGTAGACTGAATCTGAATACTGGTCATTATTCCTATATCCCTTGGCAAAACTACTTCGATTCCCATACTCTGGAGGTCTTCTAAAATATGCTTCTGCGAGGTCAAGATAAAGGCACTGTTTCTCCTACTCAGTGCATCTGCAACGATATTCGCCTTGCCTGGATGATACTGAAGATCTAAGTCAAAATCCTTCAATAGTTCTAACCACCTTCTTTGCCTCATGTTCAAATCTCGCTGCGTGAATACATATTTCAAACTCTTATGATCAGTATAGATCTCTACCCGATCTCCGTATAAATAATGCCTTCACAACTTGAGTGAAAACACCACAGCTGCTAACTCTAAATCATGAGTCGGGTAATTCTTCTCATGGTCTCGAAGCTGTCGAGACGCATATGCTATCACCTTTTCATGCTGCATCAATACACACCCAAGACCCTTCCCAGATGCGTCACAATACACTGTAAAGCCTCCTGATCCTGCTGGAAGCGTTAAGATCGGGGCCGAGATTAATCTCTTCTTCAATTCTTCAAATGATGCCTGACATCTAGCTGACCAAACAAACTCTACGTCCTTGTGCGTCAAACGCGTTAAGGGCGCAGAGATCTTGGCAAAGTCCGCCACGAACCGTCTGTAGTAACCAGCTAGTCCTAAGAAACTTTGCACTTCTGTAACTGTTCTCGGGACTAGCCAATGCTCTACGGCCTCAATCTTCTTCGGATCCACTGACACTCCTGCCCCAGAAATTACATGCCCCAGGAACGAAATGTGATCTAACCAGAATTCACACTTGTCAAGCTTCGCATATAGTTGATGCTCCCTCAATGTCTGCAAGACAGTCCTAAGATGTTTCTCATGCTCCTCTTCACTGCTGAAATAGACAAGAATGTCATCTATGAATACTACCACAAATTTATCCAAAAATGGAAGAAAGATGCGGTTCATCAAATCCATAAATACTGCAGGGGCATTGGTTAGTCCAAAGGGCATTACTAAAAACTCATAATGCCCGTATCTTGATCTGAATGCCGTCTTCTGAATATCTTGCTCTCGGACTCTCACCTGATAGTATCCCGAACGAAGATCGATCTTGGAAAAGATGCGGGCCTTGCTCAATTGATCAAACAGGTCATCAATCCTCGGTAGCGGGTACTTATTCTTCACTGTTACTGCATTCAGCTTGCGGTAGTCGATGCACATCCTCGTCGACCCATCCTTCTTGGGAACTAGAATCACTGGCGCGGCCCAGGGCGATTTACTGTCTCGGATGAATCCCTTAGACTTCAACTCTTCTTCATGTTGATACAACTTATCCTGTTCTGACGGCGACATTCTGTAAACTCTGTCTGCAATAGGCCTCGTTCCAGGGTTCAACTCAATGCTAAATTCTACCTCTCTGACTGGGGGCATCCCTGGAAGCTCATCAAGGAATACATCAAGAAAATCTTCGACCACTCTCGGGATCTGCCTTGACTCTGACACTGCTGCGGAGATGACGCCTTCAGTCTGATTCTTCAAGGTTCGAGTAAAGATGAACTGCTCCATCCCAGGAATGCTGAATATAACCCTACCTCCTCTACAATCAATGGTCGCATGACTGTCTCTCAACCAGTCCATGCCAAGAACAACATCAAAATTCCCCATAGGGAATTCAATCAATGATGCGGGCAAAAAATGCCCACACACCTCTACCGGACATGAAAAGTGCACTCTGCTCACTTCTACGAGCCCATTGCTGGTGAGTATATCCATCCTCTCCGGCAATGCCTCAAACACTAGTCCAATCCGTGTAGCATATTGTACAGAGATGAATGAATGAGTAGCGCCTGAATCAAATAATGCTACAGCAGGAAATGAGGTGACGAGAATTTTACCTGCCACCACGTCACTGGACGCTAGAGCCTCTCCCAAGGTTAATGTGAGAGCCTGGCCCCGCGGAGCCCCTTGTTGCGGCCTTCCTCGACCATGCTGTTGCTGCCTCCGAGGGCCTTCGGCTTCCTGTGCCTGGCGGAACATCTGAGCCTGCGTTGGTAGACGCTGGGCTAGGGGCCTTACTGCTAATACTGGCCCTCCACTCGGGGTTGCCCCTGGAGCTGGCAATGCTGGAAACTGCTGAGCTGGCCCTCCTGGCCTCTGCATCATAGGACAAGTCAAAATACGGTGGTCTGGACTACCACACCTCAAGCACAAGCCATTCGCTGACCGACACACATCCCTAGTGTGTCCTCCCTTACCACAGAAGGTACAACCCTGGGGCACCCTCTGACGCTGCTGCTGATTCCTCGGCTGCTACTGCCGAACTGACGCTGTAATAGTTGACGCGGCCGTCCTCTGCGGCGCTCTTGTATCATGAATACGAACACCGGGTGCTGGTGCCGATGTTCGCTGCATGGCTCCTCCTCCAACCTGGGAATAAGATCTCTTCTGACCTCCTGTCCTCGATGCCAACCTCTGCTGGGTGAGCTCGTGCCTCCGAGCTGCTATCAAGACAGCGTCAAATGTCTGGTAGTCGTGCCCTTCCACAAGCTGCAATAATTCCAAATGAAGTCCCTGCTGGAACCTCATAGCTTTCTCTGGCTCCGTCGCCACCATTGATGGTGCAAAAAGGCACAATCTGCAGAACTCTGCTGCATACCCATCTACGGTCTTGCCTGCTTGCTTGAGATTGATGAACTTCTGCTGGAGCACATAACGAGCTACTACGCTAAAATACTTGGCCTTGAATCTGTCACTGAAGGTGGTCCAACGAACAGGGCGTCTTGTACCAACTTCTTCTGATGCCCACCAGTCGCGGGCAAGATCCTGAAGTACCAGTTTGACCTGATCAACCTTCTCATCGTCTGGAACCTTGGCTGCCACAAGAATGGCTTCGATGTCTTGAATCCATACATCCGTAGTGATGGCATCCTCCGTGCCATCAAAATACCTCGGGTTCAAGCGACGGAACCTTCCTGAGGCTCCCGAGTCAACCCCGGCACTCCTCTCAAGAGCTAACTGAATCCCTTGGTTCAGCAACACGTTCTGCTCCTGCTGCCGAGTCTGTTGCTGTTGGTTCGTGACAAGAAACCCCCGAATGATCTCCAGGAGTGCTACGGCGTCTGGTACTACCGTCGCTACTGGTGCTGCAGGAGTTTCAATAACCTGCGGCTGCACTGCCTCTGGTTCCATTTTTGTTCGTGCCTGCACTGGAGAAGGTTCTCTCCCCTGTTGCTGCCCAGTCGAGCCATGCTCTTGCTGCTCTTCCTCATGTGCCTCACCCGCTACTGAGAATGAAGCACCCCTATAGAGAAGAATATAAGATTATCAAGTTCGGACGAGGAAATTTCGAGGATGCAAGTCAGGTTAGAGATCAAGGCAAGGACAGAGAATTCGAAATAGAATTTCAAAAGGAACAAGTTTTGATTGAGACTCCTAATAAATCGCAATACCCCACAAGTCTAAAAAACAGACCTGCATGGGCCACCACTAAAACCTTGTCACGCCCCAGTACCGAAATACGGAGATGGACTAGGCCAGCTACTCCATATGAGGTACGTAACGTCATACGGCGATCGTGGCTGTCGAAAGACTAGGGGGTACATGCTACAATCGAGTCTCCTATGGTCCCACAGAGTTCTATGTCTCAATCAATCAAATCACATCAGCAAATAAATGAACATTAAAGATAAAGCAGTAAGGCGTCCCCGACGCTTCATCAAAATGATCATGAGAGACTAGCTTTATAATTTAGCTATCTCAGAGAATCAGGAGTACAAAACTATACACAGCTGCAGTCTGTTTAATTACAATTATGTACTGACATAAAATATCGAGTAATCCGGCTAACAGGTGCCGGTGGCTAAACGCCGCAAAAGTATAAGCAGGAATGGTGGAGAAGAAACCCACTCGAGTCCCCGACCAGCCATGCTCCTAGTATGCACCATGGATGTCAGGAAGAAGGATCGCGTCTTCTGGCTCTGCTACGAGATCTGGCCAAACAAAACCAGCGGGGTCAGCCCCGAATAGCAAGTACCGCCAAAGGGGCACAAGAGTTAAGATAAAACCCAGTTATAATGATAAGGATAAAGCTTATGCTGCGGCTATAGGGTAGCGCTACATCGTCGGACCCATCTGGCACCCTTACAACCAAACAAGGACAAAAGGTGCCACATGGAGCCGGGACGCGTCGCACTCTATGACCTTCACCTAAGTTTACAGATATAAGTAAGAAGATCTCCTGGTCGTGACTTCGGTCGACAGACCATCGCAGCACGATAACCAACCCAATAATCAAATAAGAACATGGGTTGGATCACGTACCGCGGTGGGCCATGTTCCTTAGTCATTGACAGGAGTAGCACATCACAATCAAATTAAGGCTTCTGTTCGTAACTTCGGTCCGCAGCCTGTTATAGTACGATAACCAACCCAACAATCAAACAAGAACATGGGTTGGATCACGCACCATAACAGTCCGCTTTCCTCAGTTACTCCCGGAAAGTAAAAGAAAAATACAAGCAAGTCATTTTTACGGCCAGTCAAGTCTACGAGTTTCTAGTATGGCGAGGTTATCCCCGCATTAAATTATCAGAGTCCTCAGATCGTATCTTTCCAGCAAGGCTAGCCAACCCAGGGGTCCGCGTAGTCAAGTATTATTAAGCACAGGTCCCTCATAAGGCTACCTTGCAGGCACAAGTCCCCGTAGGGCTACTTTGCCAAAACTTATAATATATCAGGAGATAATCGGATACCGGCATCCACTCATTGCAGATGGCACAGTATCCGTGGTGACCAGCTGGCGCGTCGAGGTAATACCTCAAGGCGGCTGGTGTAACACGATCTCGGGATTCCGCCCTCTCCATGCATCTAATAGATTTAATTGCCTAATTTAAACCCTATGTGAAATCTTGGATCCTCATGCTGTGGCCTACATGATCATCCTCCTAGAATGTCGTACCGTAGTACGGGTACCCCAAGTGAGGATCCATGTCGATTAGTAGGTCGACACGTTCTACCCTCCTTAGTGTAATGCAACATTGCAAATGCGCCACGTGGGATTATGAGTCATTTGTCAAGCATGAACGAGAATCGGGACATTCAGGCACATGTAGCGAGTAGGAACACTTTGTTCTCCGGGGTCACAGTAGTGCTCATATTATGCTCGGGACAAAAGGCGTAAGGATATATAGCATACACAAACATTCACATATATATATATACAAGAAAATATAATATATAAGAGCCCAGGTCAGAATGCGCATGGTCAAATGCGCAGAAGTCAAAACGCGCAGGGTTAGATTGCATAGGGGTCAAATGCGCAGAGTTAGGTTGCGCGGGCATTAGACTACGCAGCGGTTAGATGGCGCAGGAGATGGATTGCGCAGGAGTCAAACGCGCAGGGTTAGGTTGCACAGGCTTTAGACTGCGCAGCGGTTAGATGGCGCAGGAGATGGATTGCGCCAGAGTCGGGTTGCGCATGGATCAGACTGCGCAGGATCGGATGGTGCTGGAGCTAAGGAGCGCCAGCGCAGTTCAGCTCAGCACAATGTGCTGGCCGAAGGGTTGCACAATTCGTCAAAAGACGAGCTGTGCAGTTCAACTTGCGCTAAAGAGCGCAGGCTGAAGGGTCCTCTCTTCCAGGCCTAGAGCCTCCTCAAGAACACCAAAAACTTCCAATTTCCTTAACTTGACCAAATCAAAACCAAATCTAGATTTTCAAAGTTCTATCTTGAGTGAAATTGAATTCCCTTCCACATGGAAGCATCAAAACCCACAAAATCCTAACGAAAATAGATCAAAACCATGTAAATCCGAAAATGGAGAAAACTTAGATCTACAAAAATCAAAGCTTCAAAATGGAAATTTTCAAGTTCTAAGCTAGTATAGATTGAGGAGAAGAACATATTTTCACAAATAATTTTGTAAGAAATCATTAACAAAATATAAATCCATCTCTTGAGCAAGTTGGCACTTGCCTTGGTTGGTGGAGAAAATAAATGAGAGGAATAATGAGAGGAGAGAGAAGGAGATGAGTTTTATATAAAATCTAAACCAAGTTGGTTCATGTTGACCCAACGGGTTCAAGTGAACCGAGAACATGTCACCCAATTAGAGCCAAAACGGTAAACTAAAATCACAGAAAATAAATTACGAAATATTATTTTGTCAAATAATTTGGGATATACATGAAGAAATACAACAAAATAAATATCGTATAAATATACGTAATTACAAATAAGCAGTATACGTGCTAAAAATACGTATACCGGAATCAGGGAGTGACAAGTGTATTGGAGATTATCCCAAATATCACCTTTACACAAGACGACATGCTACTGGAGGATAATCGACATGACCGGCCTCTCTACTACACCGGTTATATTGATACGATGAAGATAGATCGTATCCTCATTGACCCTGGGTCTGCTATAAGCATCATGCCAAAGAGTCTGTTGGATGAACTAAAAATCCCTCTTCACAAGCTCTCCAAGGCGGTTACTACTATCCTGGGATTCCATCAAAGCCGAAGCGAGCCTTTGGGAAAGATTCATCTGAGCTTCAGATTGGAGATTTCAGATCCAAAGTCACTTTCTATGTGATCGAGATCGTGGGATCCTATAATCTTCTTCTGGGGAGGCCCTTTCTTCATGAAAATAATGTGGTGCCCTCTACTCTTCATCAGTGTTTTAAATACATTGACAGCAATGGAAGAGTACAAAAAGAAGTTGCTGATATAAATCCCTTCCATGGGGTTGAAGCTTATTTCAATAATTCCCGAATGTACAAAGAAGAGTATACAAGGGTCATACAAGCTATGGAAAAAGAGGATACACAAAGTGAGACTTTAATAATCCCTGTTAAAGGTCAAGCTACTCAGCAACAATCTCCCAAACCCTCTGGAGAAGATTCTTTCATCTTTCCAGTAAGTGGACGGATCTCTCCGTTACCTCAGTCGTCTGCTCAAGATACAATGACCATTCCTGTCAGTGGGCATACTACGGTTCCTGTATCTTTATATATGAAACAGGATACTCTGCTAATTCCAGTTGGAGGGTGGACTACTCTTCCATCTCAAGTTTCAAGGGAGCTCACCTCTTCTGAGCCATTTGTTATCGATCTTAATCGAAACAAAACTTCTTCTTCTTCTCCCCCTTTAGTCATTGATTTGGCTAAGATCTCTAAGGCTCGGCTTCTTCCGATGTAAATATTGCTGCTTTTACATTTAATAAAAAATCTCCATCTTTGCAGTACGTTGATGTATGCAATTATGTTCATAGTTATTTACATCTGTTAGATGACTTGAACACAATAACCATAGGGGTTGTACAGACTGTTCATACAGATGTATCCCTAGAACCAGTACAATCTTTATACTTTCTACTTCCCAGCAGAAAACCAGGAGACATTCCAATATTCTTTTACAAAGGGCCCCAAAGTCCTTCTGATTTAGAAGATGATGACAGAAATGATGATACTGGAAGATTACAACTACGTCGCTATAGTCAGCAATCTAAAGACATCATCAAAAATATGGGCTATGACTTCAGGATTGGCCTCAATGATGGAAAGGGAAGAAAAATGCCTGTTCGTATTCCTCCTCTGAAATATGGAAAGACGAAATGTGGATTGGGCTATATTGCTCCTACTCCTTTTATCAATATTATCCATGAAGATCCTGAGTCTGACGAAGATAAACGATCTGATTCTTCTAGTACTACTTCTTGGGATTCCGATACGAGTATCGGGGACTTCTACTGCAACATTCTGTCTTCCAACAAGGTTTCTATTGACCATTCTGAAGAAAGTGATGAAGACGAAGACGAACTTGAAATCTCACCTGAATCAGAACAATGGGCCCAAAGATTAGATAATCAATGGTAGTTCCGTTTCAAGCAAAAAGAACCTCCGACTGAAGATAAGCTTGTTCAAATAGATGTTGGTGAAGAGGGATCTCCCAAACCAATATTCGTCAATGAAAGTCTTTCAGAAACTGATAAGCAAGACATGATCAAACTCATTCGTGATTACATCGACGTCTTCGCTTGGAGTTATGAGGATATGCCAGGACTTGATCCTCAAATCGCAACTCACAAGCTCAATATCTTGCCGAATGCTAAACCGGTCAAACAACAACAGCGACGATTTCGTCCAGACATTATGGATGCAATTGAAGCTGAAGTCAATAAACTCGTTACCTCCGGGTTTATTAGAGAGGAACAACATCCCTATTGGGTGGCTAACATAGTTCTTGTCCTTAAAAAAACTGGCAAGATTAGGGTATGCATAGACTTCCGCGATCTCAATGCGGCATGTCCTAAAGACGAATTTCCTCTACCAATCACTGATGTTATGATTGATAATACCTGTGGATTTGAACGCATGTCATTCATGGACGGATATTCTGGGTACAATCAGATTAAAATGTTTCCAGATGACGAGAAGCACACTTCTTTCAGAACGCCGATTGGTACATACTGTTATATAGTTATGCCATTCGGTCTAAAGAATGCAGGAGCAACATATCAACGAGCTATGAGCACTATATTTCGTGAACATTTACGGAAAATAGTCGAATGCTATGTTGATGATATTGCAGTCAAAAGTCGACAAAAGGAGGATCACATCCAAGATTTGAAGACTATTTTTGATCTAATGCGTAAGCATCAATTAAAGATGAACCCCACTAAGTCCTTCTTAGGCGTCTCTAGTGGTAAATTTCTCGGCTTCGTTATTACCTCTAAAGGTATACACGTGGATCCCGAGAAGATCAAAGCCATCCAAGAGATGCGTCCTCCACGCTCCTTAAAAGAGCTACGATGATTTCAAGGAAGAATCGCTTATATCAGGAGATTCATCTCTAATTTATCAGGACGCTGCAGACCATTCAACAAACTTATGAAGAAAGGTCTCTCTTTTGTCTGGAATGATGAATGTCAGAAAGCATTCGATGATATAAAATAATATCTGATGAGCCCACCAGTATTGGTACCTCCCGTCTCAGGAATACCGTTCCTCCTATATACTCGAGCAATGAGTCATTCATTGGGTGCATTACTCGCTCAAAAGAATCAAAATGGTCATGAACAAGCCATCTATTATCTCAGTCGCACTATGACCGGAGCTGAACCTCAATATTCACCGGTCGAAAAAGAATGTCTAGCCTTGATGTTTGCTGTCCAAAAGACACGTCATTATATCATTGGCCAGACTATTCATGTCATCTCCATGATCAATCTTATACGGATCATGATGAAGAAACCCAGTATTTTGAATTCTCGACTGGCTAATTGGGGAATTCTACTTGCTCAGTATGACATGCATTATATTGCTCAAAAATCGGTCAAAGGACAAGCTTTAGCTGATTTTCTGGCTGCTCACTCAATTCCAGAAAATTCAAAACTCTATGATGAAATCCCAGATGAAGTCCTAGATTCGAATCAAATTACTGAAGAAGATCCTACTTGGCATCTATTCTTTGATGGAGCTTCAAGAATTGGTCCTAATGGTGATATTGTCGCTGGAGTTGGAATCGTTCTTGGGTCGCCAGAAGGTCTTGCTATCCAACGAGCTTATTCTCTTGATCATCCGTGTTCAAACAATGTAGCTGAGTATAATGCATTGCTTATTGGTCTTCAACTCGCTAAACATCTAAATATTCAACATTTGGAGGCGTATGGAGACTCTAAACTCATTATCAATCAGATAAGGGGTACTTATGAAGTTCGCCATCAAGATCTGATTCCTTATCATAGATCAGCTATATCTATGGCTTCTTCGTTTGAAGAATTCTTCATTGAACATGTTAGGCGAGCATGTAACACAGAAGCTGATGGTCTAGCTAATCTTGCGGCGGTGTTGGCTATTCCAATCAGACGGCAACAAATGATTATTGTTCGTAATCGAGAATTATTTCATCTTGAAAATAACTTGACTCTAGGACTTCCTGTTGACATTGAAGAATCAACATCTCATGACGTCAACACAACAAGAGGATTTGGATTCAGTCGTAAATCTTTAGCTTCTTCATCTGATTCCAGCATGGAATTCATCTTCAGTAATTCAACTGAGAATCAGAATACGGATAAAGATTGGAGACTTCTTTTCTTGGATTTCGTATTGTATGATATTCTTCCAGATGATCCGAGTAAGGCAGCATCTATCAGACGACGATCACTCAGATTCTATTACAATCAAACGACAAAAACCTCATATCGTCGAGCTTATGATAGTTTACTTCTTCGATGTGTTTTCGGTGACGAGGCTCAGCAAATCATTCGCGAAGCACATGATGGAATTTGTGGAGCACATCAGCCTGGACCAAAACTCCAAGACCGTATTCGACGTATGGGTTATTATTGGCCCATTATGGTATCTGATGCCATCGAATATTCAAAGAAATGTAAAGCTTGTCAAATTCATGCGGACTTTATTCATCAACCTTCAGAATTTCTACATCCGACGGCAGTATCATGGCCCTTCGAAGCTTGGGGCATGGACATTATCGGCCCGATCAATCCGCCGTCATCCAAGGGTCATCGGTTTATTCTTGCAATAACCGATTACTTCTCCAAATGGGCCGAAGCTATTCCTTTATCTGAAGTTAAGACGTCCAATGTCATCAGCTTTATTAAGCACCACGTCATCTACAAATTTGGTGTTCCTTGATGCATTATTCATGATAACGGACCACAGTTCGTCAGCCAGAAATTTACTCGATTCTGTGACGATCACCAGATCAATAATGTGGCTTCTACCGCATATAATCTGGCAGCTAACGGATTAGCAGAAGCTTTCAACAAGACCATCATCAAACTCCTAAAGAAGTTTGTCTCTACTAACAAACGTAATTGGAGTGCGAAGCTTGGTGAATGTTTATGGGCTTATCGCACTACAGTTCGTAATGCTACTAAATGTACACATTTCTCTCTGGTGTATGGTTGCGAATCTGTTCTTCCATTAGAGATTCAAATTCCTTCTTTAAGGATAGCAATCGCTAATGAACTCACTGCTGAAAATAATGATCGTCTTCGACTTCAGGAATTAGAAGCTTTGGATGACAAGCGATTATCTGCTCAACAGAATATTGAATTCTATCAAGCTAGAATCTCAAGAGCTTTTATTAAGAAAGTCAGAGTTCGATCGTATCAAAAAGGAGAACTTGTTCTAACAGTCAGACGTCCTATGACTATGACACATATGAGCAAGGGCAAATTTGACACAAAGTGGGAAGGTCCCTATACTGTGAGCAAAGTTTTCTCAAATGGAGCTTATTAACTCTCAGAATTGGATGGTCGAAAAGTTTTGATGCCTATTAATGGCAAATTCCTTAAAAAGTACTATGTATAAATGTAAATGCTTGTAATCATCAGACAAATTCATGTTTAGAAATAAAATTTTTATTTTATTTTCATGAATGATGATACATGATATTAAGGAAGATCACTATCATCCTTCTCTACATTTGGACGTGGGCCACTGCCGTCCTTCTCAAAGACGTGATCAGCAAAAGAATCGAGAACCTCCTTGCTAGAACCCACGAGGAACTTGCAAGCGGCCATCCTCATGACTTCTTCTTCTTCAGTCTTTCCTGGTTCGAGCAGGAAATCCAGAATATCCCTTGGTGGCTTGGGTGCAGACGAACCTTCGCCTGCTTCCGTCTTCTTCGATTGAACTGGATCAGCAGGGTGTTCTTCAGTGCCTTTCTGAACCTTTGAGGCTATCTCAGTCTTCTTGGATGCTTCTCCAGACGACATTTTTATGTTGAGGAGTGGAAGTGTTCGTTCTTGTCAGATTTCTGCTATATTTATAGGCAGAAGTTCCTCAAATAGTGAAGCGTTACATTCATCCGACATTTCATATATTCATTAATGCTTGACGATTCATCCGTTCATTTCTCATATTCATCAGACGGTTCGCCCGTTCATTAATAATTGACGGTTCATCCGTTCATTTATTACATTCACTCGACAGTTCATCTGTTCATCATTTCCTAACGGTTCATCCGTTCATAATCTTCTATCAATTTATTAAGTGGAGATTCGTTATTTATCATGTTTTCATAACCTCTGAATCAATTCCGAATTTAACTACTCATTTGTCATGTTTTGACCTCTGCATAGAAATCAATCTATTTTCTTTTGAGTTCCTACATATTATCACGTCCATAATACCTCTGATAATATTATATACTCTAAAACAGAAAAGATGATTTTATTATCTATCATGTCCACAATTCATCCACAAATATAAATTATTGAGCATAGAAGAATTGTCATTTCCATTCTCATTTCACCATAAAAAAAGTCTATTATATTTTCTTAGACTTTCTTACAAATCATAATGGAAATCTATTACAAATCTTGGATTTTCATTTTACACCACAACAACAACTTAATAGAGATCTATCTTCTTCTTTGGATCTTCTCCGTCGGACCTTCTCCGTCAGGTTCGTTGTTGGTGGCAATTCCTGACTGTCTGGGTCCCAGTCACGACCAGATCAGCAGGAATCAAACTCTGGTCTCACCTCTCTGACGAGAGGAGAACCAAAGAGTATGGCAGCCCGAAGCCGTGGTGCTGCCAATACAATTGGTGGATTGGGGGTAACCTCTCAAGGAAGATAGGAATGTATTCCACATTGGGATACAATTCCTAGTTCTGCCTTGAAAGGAACTCTACTACCCGATTTCTCGGGGTAGAGTTGACTCCACCATTCAACTCTCGTGTATAAAGGCTCTTCCTACCATCTGAGGAAGACCCTTCTATCCTACGAAGAGTTCTGAGTTGTTTGATTTGCGCATCCAAAACGCATGACCTCCCTGATGTAGGTGTCAGCAAGATATTCTCTACAGTATCCACATCACCAATGCCAGTTCTGAAGAAAATTTTCAACCGAGCTTCTGCAGAAAATAGTAAGGAAGAAGAGATTAAAATCAACAGAAATGTCATTTGGCACACACTGGCTGGTCAAGCGTGCATTGTTCAGTCAGAAATAAAAAGCCTGTCTTCAACAGCAACAAAATATGTGCAGAAATCGAACATTAGAAAGCATTGCTTTCCTGTTTGAGAATGAAATCTCCCAAAAATTTCATTCTCAGAGAAGAAGAAGAAGAAGAATGGGAGATGAGTATCGGTGAAACTCGTCTATCTATTTAAAGGACAAAGTACAAGCCTATTCTGGGAAAAGATCCGCGTAAATAGCGCTCGTAAACCATGGAATGAATGACACGTGTGCTTTGGAAGACAGCACAACATTGGAAACAGTCAAAGAGTGCTATTTAACATTCTTCATTAATGCACGCTGTTCAAACACAAAAGATTGTACTACATTCTTCAAGGCAGGCACTGATGGCCTTACAAAAGATAAAACATTTTCAAAAGAAGACAAAAGCATAAAAGTCACGCTCTATTGAGCAGAGCGACTGAGCTTGGTGACCAGTTCTTCTACGCTCTTGACTCCCATGCGGTGTAACAGAGCCTTCAATATTTCACGCTGCTCTATGAGGCTGCGCCCATCAGAAAAGGACGAGCCATCCAAGCCAAAATAGCTCAAGAAATTCTTGGCTAGTTGCAAGGGATCATCTTTGAGCTCAAAGACAAGGGGCTCTGGCTCTTCACCCCCAAAAGTGGGGTCACCATGGGAACAAAAGCCCAACTTACGTGCTTCTTCCTCAGCTTTCTTCTTTGGTGTCATGTTGACGTAAGATGAAGATTAAAAATGAATCTTCTCCCTGTTTATATAACAGAGCTCGCCGGCGGTTCATATTCCACCATAAATTGGATACAATCAGTCTCGAAGAACGAAGAGTCATCATGACATTTAATAAGTTTATTTGGATGTTTTCAAAGAACTTCGAAGTCTTTCCGACTTCCGAAAAAATTTGAAGTCATCTCAGCGTGACTAAATTCATTTTATTTATCTTATTTTCAAAGTATTTCGAAAATTTTGAAGTCTTTTCAATTTTCGAAAACTTTGAAGGGGGTTTTGTAGGCCTTTAAAAATGACAGTCACGCTGAGATTGATCAGAACAAGTCCAGCAGTCACGCTGAGTTGATCAGGACAGAGTCAAAATTTACGCTCAGTTGATCCAGAAAAATTTTACAAATCACGCTGGGAGACAGCTCATCATTTGTCAGAGAGTAATTATGACTGACAGTACGACAGTCGAAGAATGTCTCTTCGTATGCCACGTATGCACAAAATTCGAGAGATCACCGCCGTCTATTGCGTGATTTTCGAAATCTTCTTTAGCAAGACTCAGCCTTCATCGAGTTGGCGTACCAAAAAGGGTTTCTTGTCATTTAATGCGACTGACAAAGCAATCACTGTCAGAGATTTTGTGTCAGTCAAGACATGCCAAATCAAGACAGCTGGCAGTCCTATCTCAAGTCTACGTGTATTTTTGAGTTCTTCACCTCAAGTTTGCGTGGATTCAGAAGTTTTCTTCCTCAAGTCTGCGTGGATTTTGATGCTTTTTGCCTCGAGTCTGCGTGGAACCGAAGCTTCTTGCCCCAAGTTTGCATGGATTTTGAAGCTTTCTACACCGAGTTTGTGAGGATTTCGTCTTCTACAAGTCTACGTAGATTTTATCAAATTGGAGTACGTGGCAGCCAAGCCACTGATCTCTCGCCTGCGTGTCCTGTAACTTGCACATGACTCATGCATGATTGCCATGTGTCCAACAGTTATAGGCCACGTCTAGTAACTGCTCACAGCCTTGCGTATGTTAAATCCTGCGTGATTTTTAACTAGGCACAGGCTGTGAAAACAGTTATCTTTTCAGTTATTATTTTTGACTCTATAAATAGAGTTCTTTTTCTCATTCATTGTACAGATACATTGATATCTACTGTCAAAATTTTGAGGGCTTTTCTTCTTCGCATAGTCCAAGGAATAAAGTGATCGTCTTCTAGATCAGATTCCCACAGTTATAATTTTCCCAGAAACACAACAAATAAAGAGAATTTCTTTATGGAAAACATTTACGACATTCCGTTTTGCCCGTAAATGATAACTTATTTACAGCAAGCATTTGTGCACACCGTGTATGTGGCAACATTGTTAGCAATCTTCCGAATATAACTCGAATTATATGCAAAAAATTTTGTATCTTTCAGAAACGTATAATAATTGCGTACTTATGAAAGATTCAAATTAGTACATAAATTTCATGCCTACAAAATTTTAAACATTTTTTTGTATAAATTATTTAAAAAATTGGCACAAAAAATGTGGTTGAAATATGTTTAATTAACCAAATTTGACAAACATATTTAAGAATTTGAAGTTTCTAAGCTCAATATTTTTATTTTTCGTATATTTTACCGATTTTTTAACGTATTTTATTTGTAGTGAACCGACTTATGACTTATACCCATTGTCCCAAAATTTTCCAGTTTGACGAATTGCTAACAAGGACCTAATTGCTAACTAGGGCCTTGCATCTGATTCTCTATAATAATCTTTTCCCTAATTAATTGTTTTCCTAAAAAGCCTCTTCCACATAAACTTTTCATTAAAGTTAATTTATACAAATTAACTCTGAATAAAGAGGTCGGTTGGTAGCCGATTTATTTCCCCCTCAAAAACTCCCTCTCTATCCTCCGCCAAAATTTTGGTTTCCTTCTAAATTTTTTTGCTCCCTCCTCTTAAGCAAACATCGCTCCCGCCTTCCAACCCTTCAGCAAACATCACCCGCCCCCACCATCTATTTTCGTGTAGCACAGATCGTCGCTCCCCCACCCATCGCCCCTTTCCCCCATCTGATCTGATTGTTGTTCTGTTCGGCACCTCGACGCATTATAAACGCACAATATATTGAATAATTGCATGCTATATAGAGTTGGGTGTATGTTGGCTTGTATAGCCTTGTATTGATGTGTGCTTGCTAGGATAGTCTTGGTCAGGCCTAGTAAGACTTGCTGGGTTAGGACATGACCTAGTTTGACCTAGTTTGACTAGTGCAGTTGACCAGAGTTGACCAAGGGTTGACTTTGGCCTAGTTTGACCTAGATTCATGTAGAATGCATTGTAGTGCTTTATATTACCCTTCTGGACATGTTTTGACTTGTGCTGTTCTAATTAGGAGCCAGACACCTCTCCTCGGATAGTATCTTTACCTTGGATATTCAGATATCAGGCGAGTATATTCTCTGATTATTTCATATCCTGCTTAGAATTATTTCCTGCATTAAATTACTTAACTTGTACTGTCACGTTGGTCACATGGGTTGGTACTATACGGATCCCTTCTTGAGATGTTATCCTTAGGGAGCATCGGGTACTACATGTTCTGTGCGTTTCACTTACATGTCGTATCGCTATGCTTCACAGGTTCTTCGATTACTTGTGACATATAATCTTATGATCACAGAGTCTCTTAGAATTCCCATTTTTGGGACTACTATGTATCACCCTTCCGGGGCTTACCACCCTTCGGGGGCTTATCACCTTTCGGAGGCTTATCACCCTTTGGGGGCATATCACCCTTTGGGGGTTTATCACCTTTCAGAGGCTTATCACCCTTCGGGGGCTGTTACATAGTATCATAACATAACCTGTTTGGATCCTTGTGTACTGATTGGGGGTACGGGGGAGTAGAAGTAGACATGTGAATAATACACCAGTAGTGTAGTATCAGAATCTCTTCCATAGTGTAGCATCAGAATCTCCTATGCCATTTACATGTCTATATTGTACTCTGACTCACTAGCCACATGTTAGTTCTCTATTTATAGTAGATATTTCTATTACAGCTCTCTCTCTGTTTATATACAGCATTTCTTTCAGTACCTGTATCTTACTTTACTGCATGATTATATTTTTTAACCTGCTATGAACTGTTGAGATGTAATGTGCTCGCTCCTGTCCTGACTGGACCTGTTGATAAATTTTACAGATGTCCTAGGATTGCCTGCTAGCCTAGAGGAGACACAGTAGAGGTTGTTTAGGTAGTTATTTCTTTTTGTCTGGAGTTGTATTTACTTTGTGGATTACTGTATCTGTATTTGAGTTTTGAGATGTATTTCTGGGTTTATGTATCTTAGACACTTAGACTTCTATCTCCTGTATCTCTTTTGGATTTCATGTTTTATCTATCCTTATCATGCTCTACCTTAGATGTGATTGAGTCTGTATCTGCTATGTCACCCCCATTCGGGGAGTATAAACTGTTTTGTCTTATACTGTTAGATGCATTGAGACCTAGGATAGCGTTTTATCGCCGACACTGCGGCGTAGGCTGGGCGTTGTTACGTTCTCGTGCCCTAACTATAGGGTGCGGGTCGTGACACATTTTTAGTGGTGGCCCATGCAGGTCGAGATTGTGTAGTGGTATTCGAACTAGAGTACCACTACAGCCTGCAGTAGGATTAGGATATATTTTTGAAGATACTCAATCACAATTAGGATCCCTTGAGAGATTTCTGGGACGACCCTTGAGAATCTTGTTTAACTCCGATTTGAAAACTCTTTTCTTTTTTCTTGATTTGATTTATCTTTACTTTCTGCTATTGAATTTGATTTTGATGGATTATTATTGAATTTGAGTTTGTATTTATTGATTTTGATGAAGATTGTTGAAATTTGAATCTTGATGTTAGCTATAGCATCCGAGTTTGTAGTTATATGATTTGAAGGATTTTGTTCATTTTTGAATTTTGATGTTCGTTGATAAATTTGATTTTTTTTTGGTATTCATTGTTGATTTAATTTAATTTTTGGCAAGATGAAATTATATGGGCTAGGTCATCTAAGTTATAGAAATCTTGTCTTCTATAGTCACATTAGCCAGCATGGTGAGGACATATAGTCTGATTTTGGATATATTTCTCGGGTGTAGAAATTTAAGGTTTTTGCAGCCAAGCTAGCGGCATCGCAAAAATGTTAAATACCATGATTCTAGAGGTATGTGCATAAGTTAAGGACTCTGTGATTATCGTAGCCTTGCTCACTAGTATGACGAGGATTTAGAGTACCATGATTTTGGATAGACGCATATGATTATCAGATTGTACCTTAAATGTTTTCGAACATGTTTTTGCTACTTTTGTTTCAGTCATTCAAAAAAAAGGGTCCCTCTTTTAAATAGATAAGCAGAACAGATTCTATTATCATTATTTTCCTGCCAATATTTTTACTACCATCATTCCTTGTCTTATATACCTGTCCTGATTATATCAATTCCCTGTCTCGTATATAATTCTGTCAGCTATACCTTGACAACTATTGAATCTTCATACCATTTTGCCTGAGAAATGTTAAGGAAGTGACGTAAATTGTGTAGCTCAGAGAAGACGTAACTGGTTATTTTATGATGATCTAAAGGAAATCAAATGTGGAGTATTCCATATGGAAACTTGAGATAGAAATGTGGTAAAGGTCTCGAATAGAATAAAAAGATGTATACTACCAATCTGGAAACAATTACATTTAGAAAAATTTTGGGGTTATGAGATAGTTTATAGGTGTATTCAAAACTAATGAGGATATCAGAGGTCAACCTAGTTTTGAGAACTTAGAAAATCTTGGTTATTGATTCTAGAGAAAAGTTTTACTCTGAGACTATGTAGAAGGTTAGTAATGGAAAAGAGAAGTTAATTGTGTTTAATAAGGATATTAAACAAGATGTTGCGAGGAAATGACAAGGGATAGAGAGAACACAAAGTTATGGAAGTTTAGAGATTGTTGTGAAATATTTTTAGGAGAATAATATTCAAGGGTGTATGTCGAAGAAAATACGAAAGTTGATTTTATGATGAAAGATAAGTTTTGTAAGGCCTAGAGATTTAAATTAAATAATACGAGGAGAACAATTTGAACAAGTTCAAGAAATTCGTAAACGGGATTTAGAGGTTTTGGGTCAAATTTAAGACAAGGTGAAAGAACTTGGAAATTTAAATAAATGGTTAATGTTGATTCCTAAATATGAGGGTTGTGCTTCAAGAGTGATGTTTAGAAATTGGGAATTGCCTACGGTAGTCATGGTAAGGGTTTAAGTAAAGGTTAAATTTTCATATGGAGACTGGTGAGGTAAAGATATGATTGGCAAGTTATGACCAGATGAACTTAAGAGTATCAGAAGCAGATGACTAACTCGATCTTCATTATTTTTGTGCATTAATTACCACCTCTTGAACTTCCACTTTCTAATTGAGATCCTTGACGTTCCTTATCGTGACTTTGATATTCGGAATGTAATACTAGCTGTTACCCTCCAACAAATCTTATATATAAGACCTAGACGAGCTCACCTTCGTGTAGGTATATCATGTCCCACTAAACTCGTCTTCTTGTACTCTATTTTCTTGATATGATTTTCTGGTCAACTGGCTAAACTATAACCTCTACCATTATACTAAATTTCTTCTTATTTCAATTAGAAATCCAGTCTTGACTCAATTCTTTCGACCCGACATGTGATGGTGTTCTGCTTGTTTCCTTAGATGCTTAACCTTGTACCTTAGCTGATTATTTGACCCGTTGGTTAAGAAACTTGGACTATGTAATTCCTTTCATCATTACCACCCTTATATCTTGTGCTGCTAAATTAGCCTTAGTTTTACAAGCTTATCTATTTTCGAGCTTGGTCATGACATATTTTATTGGGTAGCCACCCACTAACATATTATCTAATCAGAACCGGTACATGATGGTCTGATCAACCTATTGCACTTTGGTTCGCTTTTTCATGTATCAATCTACGAGAATGGAGACATAGTTAAACTTGATCCTAGAGTCTCATTCGCGATAGCCTTGACAATTCTTCTTGAAATCTTTTCATCGCCTATGAACCTCGTATTCGTACTCAGTCGAATTAAATTTAATCATGACCTGAACCTCCATCATTGGATGCTCGTGCTCATACTTTGATATTATTGATTTCCCTTCTTGCCCAAATCTCGTTTTATCCCGAAATTGATCAACTTAGATTGTGTCAAGACAAAAATCTATTTGTGATTTATTGTGCCTAAATTTTTAATTTTTGCCAGTTTATGGAATAGTAATCTTTTAATAATTTCTTAGTTGCTTGTTAATGACCAATTTTCATATAGGATGGTAGACAGCTCTATAACCTTGATGATTATTGTTCCCTTACCTTCCCAATTAGGACACCCTAGATTGTTTGTGTGTTGATACCATAGTACTGTTTTGACCTAGAATGATTAGTGTACCTAGGTGAGACTTCCAACTGCTACGGTATGCCCTGATCTTGTATACTATTCCTTCAAATTGTATGATTTAAATAAAAAAAAAAATTTATACCTTGATTGTTGGGAAATAGGGACATCACTCCATTAGTATCAGTTGTAGATATATATGGGTTAGTCCTTGATGTGGGGATGTGTGTCTATAAACATGTAGCTTAGGAGATTTAGGAGAGATTATAGTATCATCCTTGATAGGATGTACTAGTCTTTTGGTGAGTATAAATGTGTTATGAGAGATAGGGGCCTTTATGTCTTAGTAATGCATCGTTCCTATGGTAATAGAATGTATTAATAGATGATTAATAGGAAGATAATAGTTTGAGCATACCTATAGCCTATGATCAGTTCCTTTTCATCCTTTGTTAAGACCACTTTAAAATATGTCCAGTCCCTTAGATATAGGTTCCAGTCCATATTTTATTGAAGTTCCATTACCGCCGTACAACAGAGCAGTATTGGAGGTATTCCTAGATTGACACTTTTTAGATGTCCGTTTATTATTCCAGTATTAGGAAGTGTTACCTTAGATATTGGGTAGGTCAGAGGCTCTAGAAGGAGTACTATCGATCTTAAATGTCGATGACAAAATTTTTCTAAGGTGGGTAAAGTTGTAGCACCCAGTTTCCTAAATGAGAATAATTTTGAAATTTTGTGTTTATAATTATTTTAATAATGATATTTAATTCATGATATGATTTTTGTTGATTTTAAATTATTTTAAAATTATTTAAATCAATGACTTGTGGTTTTGACGTTTTGCTAGTGAAACCCTAGAGACTGTTTGACCTAGAGCCTAACCATGTGATTATGATATTTTAATGTCATATTTGGCCTAAGGATATTTTTTGAATTTGACCTCTTTGAATTATTTTGATATTATTTTATTATTTATGATATTTTTTTGGGGTTATTTAAGTCGGGTTCGAATTTCAACTCAATCCGACTTGAAACGGGGACCCGGGGGTAGTTTGAC
The DNA here is from genome assembly GCA_029216955.1 of Iris pallida. Classification (NCBI taxonomy): domain Eukaryota; kingdom Viridiplantae; phylum Streptophyta; class Magnoliopsida; order Asparagales; family Iridaceae; genus Iris; species Iris pallida. The sequence goes on from JANAVB010007596.1 coordinate 4,976,845, forward strand.
TCTAGTGGGACCCACACACTAGTTAGGCATGGCCCACATGATATTAATTTTAGTCCACATGATAGAAATATTTTAGTTAGAGGTTAGACTAATTATTATGGATAAGGTTAGTGTGATTAGAGACTTTAGAATGACTAATTTAGCCCCAACCAATTAGCCCTTTCCTAATACTCATAGAATAGGTTAGTGGGGGCATTTTGGACCTTACCATAATAGGACAAATAGCCCCATATGGCCAGCCACTTTGGGAGAGGATAGACTCAAGTTTATTTCATTATTCTCATCCACACTCTCTCTCTTGTTCTTCCCCAAATTCCTAGAGAGCAATCCCTAGCAATTTCTCCACCAAATCATTCTATTTCGCCACCAAATCTTCTTCTTTCCTTCTCCATTCTAGCCAAGGAGGAAGCTACCCATGTTTGGGAGGATTCGGAGCTCGTTCGTGTCCTTTTGGAATCTCTACGTGTCGGTGTCGCTCCGGGAAAGTTTTTCTTCGATTCGATCTACCGGGAGGTATAAATCCCTTCTCCTTTTCATTTCCTCATGCATATAGGTCTATTTTGAACCCATAGGAATGACCCCCATGGTTGTATCTCCATTTGTGTCCATTTCTTATCCATTTGGAGGTCATAGGAGTGTTCTTTGTGTTGTGGTTGTGTCCATGTGGGAAAATCCCAAATTTGGACACACTATGTGTTGTTGTTATGTATGAATGAATTATTACATGTTTAATCTCATATTTTTGTATTGGAGATGTGTTTTATAGTGTCTCATATATATATATATTAGTGTAGAGAGTGAGTTCTTGATATATTATGTTATATACTTGTGTTCTTTTGTCTCAAACTATCCAAATCCGTCATGATTTTTAGCCACGTTTTTAATTTCAGCCCTAACTTAGAAATGTCATAACTTCTAGCTCAAAGCTCGGTTTAATCTCCCGTTTTATTTAAAAGAAGCGTATTGAAGTTAGATTTCCAAAAACATGTATTAGTAGGCCTAATTCTTTCTGAAACTTTCTGGAGAATTATTTGAGTGTCAGCTGTACGAAAGACAAACGCGTTCTCGGTGTTTTCGCGATTCCGGGAGTTTCCGGAAACGAAAATGCGATCCGTTTGAAGTTTCGGAAAGCTAACACATAGATCTATAACATACTTTAATCCTAAATTTTAATTCATACTGAGATGGTACAATATTGATTATTAGTAGGAGTTACTATTCGACATATGCATTTTGTGCACCCTTGTGTGTAATATAATGTTCTATTTGATTTTAACCCATGTTAACGTATATACATTATGTAATTAAATAGAGAATGCAAGAATGAGTAAATGGTTAAATAAATAATGTATGAGGTGTAAGTATCCTATCTAATGTAAGCATGTATAAGTATGGCTTGTAATGAATATGTAGGTTCCATAGTATGTAATGTATGGTGCATATAGTGGTGCAAGAGAATAAATGAATGATGAATGAATGCAAGCATGAATGTAATGTAATAATAGATGTAATGTATGCAATATACAAGTTAATGAGATGTAATATTCTATGTTAACACAAATCCTATATTACCTCATGTATCCCCTTACACTATGTTGACACTATCATACTTGACACATTGTTCACTTACACTTTGACACTCTTTGATATGTATACACTATGCCCATTTAACCCTCACTTGCCCCTTTGCCATGTTCACATACACACACATAGCCTCTTAAATAAGTATTTATGAATATAGTTAACTTAGCTATGTATGTATATTATATATATGTTAGCATATTGTGTTCTAATATATAAGTTTATATAACCATTTGAAATGCCATGATTATAGACCTAATGTTGAATACCAATATATGCATGTGTATATATGTGTAGACATATATAGCTTAAAGTAATAGATTACCTAGTGTATATCCAATATGAATTCTTGCCTATTTGAGTATTGAATAATTGCATGGTATATAGAGTTGGGTTTATGTTGGCTTGTACAGCCTTTTATTGATGTGTACTTGCTAGGATAGTCTTGGTTAGGCCTAGTAAGACTTGCTGGGTTAGGACATGACCTAGTTTGACCTAGTTTGACTAGTGCAGTTGACCAGAGTTGACCAAGGGTTGACTTTGGCCTAGTTTGACCTAGATTCATGTAGAATGCATTGTAGTGCTTTATATTACCCTTCTGGACATGTTGTGACTTGTGCTATTCTAATTAGGAGCCAGACACCTCTCCTCGGACAGTATCTTTACCTTGGACATTCAGATATCAGGCGAGTACATTCTCTGATCATTTCATATCCTGCTTAGAATTATTTCCTGCATTAAATTACTTTACTTGTATTGTCACATTGGTCACACGGGTTGGTACTATACGGATCCCTTCTTGAGATGTTATCCTTAGGGAGCATCGGGTACTACATGTTCTGTGCGTTTTACTTACATGTCGTATTACTATGCTTCACCGGTTCTTCGATCACTTGTGACATATCCTCTTATGATCACAGAGTCTCCTAGAATCCCCATATTTGGGACTACTATGTATCACCCTTCGGGGGATTTCCACCCTTCGGGGGCTTATCACCTTTCGAAGGCTTATCACCCTTTGGGGGCATATCACCCTTTGGGGGCTTATCACCTTTCGGAGCTTATCACCCATCGGGGGCTGTTACATAGTATCATAACATAACCTGTTTGGATCCTTATGTACTGATTGGGGGTACGGGGGAGTAGAAGTAGACATGTGAATAATACACCAGTAGTGTAGTATCATAATCTCTTCCATAGTATAGCATCAGAATCTCCTATGCCATTTACATGTCTATATTGTGCTCTGACTCACTAGCCACATGTTAGTTCTCTATTTATAGTAGATATTTCTCTTACAGCTCTCTCTCTGTTTACATACAGTATTTCTTTCAGTACCTGTATCTTACTTTACTGCATGATTATATTTTCTAACCTGCTATGAACTATTAAGATGTAATGTGCTCGCTCCTTTCTTGACTGGACCTGTTGATAAATTTTACAGATGGCCTGGGATTGCCTGCTAGCCTAGAGGAGACACAATAGAGGTTGTTTAGGTAGTTATTTCTTTTTGTCTGGAGTTGTATTTACTTTTTGGATTACTGTATCTGTATTTGAGTTTTGAGATGTATTTCTGAATTTATGTATCTTCGACACTTAGACTTTTATCTCCTGTATCTCTTTTGGATTTCATGTTTTATCTATCCTTATCATGCTCTACCTTAGATATGATTGAGTCTTTATCTGCTATGTCACCCCCATTCGGGGAGTATAAACTGTTTAGTCTTATACTGTTAGATGCATTGAGACCTAGGACAACGTTCTACCGTCGACACTGCGGCGTAGGCTGGGCGTTGTTACGTTCTCGTGCCCTAACTCTAGGGTGCGGGTCGTGACACCCTATCGGACACGTATCAGTTACCTTTTACAAGTGTTTGACGTTATGCCTCTGTGAATCTTTTCATGATGTTTTCGAAATATTTTTGAATGAAAATGTTGATTTATGTTTGTATATTGATTTTGTGTCGGTTTAGGAGTGTCACGGTGTCTGTGTCATATCTGCGAGAAACAGGACACGCCGCGTGCAGCGTTCGGCCGTGCCCTGCTACTCGAATAGCAGTGTGCGGTGTCCGTATCGAAATAAGATACGATACTTGGTGTGGTGCTAGGCCCCACGACTAACAAGAGACTCCTCGAATGTTAGATCGTATCGTGTCGAGTCGAACAGGTTTTAGGCACCACACTAAATTTATATTGAATGCACACACACGTGAAAACCAGCCCGATACACGTCTCGTGTTCGCACCGGACACGACGTAGACACCTCATAGTATGCCGTTTGTGTGGCCCTACACGTAGGCTATACGTGGACGCGACCACGTGGCTCCATCCGTTGTGTGTCGTATCCATCAGGATTCGAAACTTCTATACGACGTTCTGATACGTGGATGCACGTTGTGTGTTCGAAACGTATTGGACACGTCGTGTCCCACTTTGAGGACACGACACGACCTGTGTAGCACGTGTACACCTACACGACACTTTACCAACCATTTAATTGATGATTTATGTTAAATTCGAATCCAATTTTGTATTTCCCCCTATGTTCTAATACTGTACAATATCAAGAATTGTTTTCTAAATTCGAATGAATTAAATGCAATGTTCATATGTTAAATTATATGTTTCACCTGTTATATCATGCTGGGTTGTTTGTGGATAGTGTGGGAAATCAAATATTGAGTTTACTTAGAATTTTGATCAGTTTTGAGTGTGTTATGACACTCGATAATGTGAACCTGTGAGTACACACACCCTATGCACTGTATTATACACACACACACATATAAACTGTTGACAAAATCTGAGAACACAACCTTACACACACTCCAATCTATGTTTACACACACACATATATATTACCCCAAGGAAAAACCCTAAATCCACACACACACATATTCACTAAAACCTGAAACTGAATACACACACATTGTATACACATACATATACTAGTCCACATGGACACTCATGCCACTGACATTCTTTCCCTCTATGTAACACTCACTCACATTCCCCTGTTCTTTCCTTTTCCCTCTCTGTAATTGTTAACATATATATGATATGTAATAGAAAGATAGGTAGGTAGTATAATATACATGAGGGTAATAAAATATGAATGTATGAAAGGAATGCAATATATGTAATATATATATGGGTGCTAAAGTATGTTATGTAAAATATGTAATACATAATGTATTCAATGCATGAAAATATGATATCTATGTAAAATAAGCAAACTTGAATGAGTAAATGGTATGTTTTTAATGTAAGTAAACATATATACATGTAATGTATATAAATATGTATGTATATATGTAATTGTGCATGTTTGATAGCTTGTGTAGCTTTATGATTTGTGAGAATGCTAGGATAGACATGGTTAGGCTTAGTGAGACATGTCTAGGTTAGGACTTGACCTAGTAGACCTAGTTTGACTAGTGTAGTTGACTAGAGATGACAAAAGGTTGACTTTAGTCTAGATTGACCCAAACATCATGTAGAATGCATTATAATGTTCTATATTACCGTTTTGGACAAGTTGTGACTTGTATTGTTCTAAATAGGAGTCATACACCTCTCCTCAGACAATATATTCACTTTGGATACTCAAGATATTAGGCGAGTACATTCTCTGACCGTTTCATAGTTGCTAGGACTTATATTCTTGCTCTAGATTACTTTACTTGATGCTGTCACGATGGTAACCCGGATTAGTACAATATGGATCTTTTCATGCGATGTTATCCCCCTCGGGAGCATCGGATACATCTTGTCATGTGCGTTTTACTTTCATCATGTATTCCTGTGCTTTCACCATTCATATGCACTCTCGTGATTCATGTACTCTCATGTTCACGGAGCCTCCATGTTTACATTCATGTGCACCCATTTATGGGCCCCCATGTGAAATTATGTATAATAACATAACTTGAACGGATCCTTGTGTATTGATTGGGGATGGGAGAGTAGAAATGGTCATGAGAATATTTTCAAAGTAGTGTAGCCATGTACAAACTCTCATATTTATTATCAAGTCGTTCACATGTCTATCTTGTACTCTAAATTACTAGTTCACTGTTAGTTCTTTACTTATAGTAGATATTTCCATTACAGTCATCTCTTTATTTTATGTCCTTTCTTTCAGCGATTCATGTATCTTACTCTATCGCATGCTTTATATTCCTGTCATGATATAAACTGCGTGAGATGTACTGTGTTCGCTCCTGTCCTGACTGGACTTGTTGAAAATATTACAGAGGACGAGGATGAGGCGTGTTGTACCACCTACTACGAGGCAACATTAGAGGACACCTGTGACTTGGACCTTCAGCAGGATCCATCACCTGCTGACGACACCCCCATAGTTTAGTTATCTTATTTCAGTTGTATCTCATCTGGATATTGTATTTGAGATTTTGTGATGATGTGGATTTGTGGAGTTGTTAGATGTTTATCTTAGACGCTTTGGATTCTCTCTTTTATCATATTTCATCTGTGGATTCTGTTGATATTCCTATCTAGCTTATCATACATCTTCCTTAGCTGTGATTGAGATTTGTACTTATATTATTCCTCCTTTCGGAGAGTATAACTGTGCAATGTACCTTAAACTGTTAGATGTATGTGACCTAGGACAACATTCTACCGCCGATACTGTGACATATGCTGGACGTACCCACTTCTCGTGCCCTTACACTAGGGTACGGATCGTGAAAATAACAAAGAGATTCTCTCTCCTGTTTCAAACATTAATGTGAAGCCGATCATACAAAAAACCCCTCCACCTAAAGGCCATTATGCAGGAAGGACCCCCCTTTTCATTGATTGCAAAAGTTATAAAACAATTGGTTAGAAAATGGTTAGGAGAATTTAAAAAATGGGGACCACTAAAATTAGTTACAACCAACTCCACTCCATTAGTTATAGCAAAATAACTAACTAATTTGCACGATAAATAAAACATCTCAAGCATAATTGTTACAAAATATAACTAGAAAGAATACTAGACAAAGTAGAATACCTAAAATTTATAAAACTGGAAAGTGGGGTTACAAATCTCTCCGCCTTAGAAAATTTTGTTCTCGAAATTCAAAAGGGTACATTGGACATGTTTTAGCAATCAAAGATCAAATTCGAAATTGAGAACTAAGTCAAACATGCTATAGAACCGAGCCTGGTCATAACTAGAATAATCCATTGGCACAACCATCCAAGCAAGATCCAGGTCAGAGTTGAGGCGTGATGAAAATAGAATAAAAAAGGGCATGATCGACACCCCTAGCCATGATCAAACGAAATTCAAATCATCGGTGTGATCAATAAGCACAAAGTATAGTCATATAAAATATAGGCTCGATCAGGATTTCTAGATGTGATCAAAGATTGGGCTTGGAATAACTTAGCATGACGAAATGAACGGGTAAATGGCATGATCCATAATAACCCAAAATTGGTCGGACACGAAATGAAACAAGGTTTAATTAAGACTATGTACAATAATTTCATGTAGGGGTTGAAATAACAAGATCTAACCATGATGAAGAATTTTTAAATAAACATGAGATGACATAAAAAAAATTATTACGACTTAGAGGAGTAAAATCATGAAGGCACGATCTTCTATACATGATTTAAATTGAAGTTTACCATGTTTGAATATAGAACAAAATAGGAAATTCACGGTTATATAGTCATGACCAAAGTTTAGGTAAAACATGATCAAGATTTAACTACAATTAATAGAAAAATCTGAGACGGAATCAAAATACAACAATCAATATTTGTTGAGAAAATCAAATAATCCAACAATAAAACGTAAGAAGAATCCTCAATCCAACTATACAGCTTGACTGAAAAGACGTATGGAATCTACCAAGGAGATATTTGTATCAAATCAAGGTGGACATGTAAGAATTTGTGATTCTCGAAAACTCAATAATCATACGAAAAGGGAATATAGTCTCTATGGCATCCGAGAACATATAGATATTGAAGTCACTTTACTTAGAATCCCTACCCCGCCAGTGTATGACTGGCTGCAGTAAACTTTCGGTTCCATGACTTAAATAATAATATGTTACCGAATAACATATCAACTTTATCCATTTTTAAACAATTATTAACGAAGCAACTCAAGAGATCTAAATATGAAGATTTTAGGACAAAGTCTCAATAATACCCAAAAACATATGAATGTCTGAAATCACTTCAACTTGGATTTCATGCCTCGCCAGTGCGCAATTGGCTGCAGTGAATCCTCAGTCTCCATAATCCAGATAATGGCTGCAGTGCACAACTGCCACGTCATAATAGATAGTCGAATCTTCTTTCAACCTTGTCCACGAAATTTCCAAAGGGTTTATGGTAATCCAATATGAGTTCTAAATTATGATAGAAAATGATGTTATATGTCCTTTACAAAATAAGAAGTTTCACTAGGTACTAAGAAGCAACAGAAGATCCAACAATTAGTAGCAGGTACTAAAAGGAACAATAATAAGATTTTAAATCTCGAACAGGAAACAAAGATTCAAATAGTAACCAAAATCTCAAATGAAAACTGGATGGTAACAAGATCCCGTATTTGGAACATAATCTTGGATAGGTAACGAAGTCTCAAAAGTAGCACAAGCAAGGTATCAGATAGAGGGCAAAGTCTCATAATAAGGAACAAAATCTCGTATCGGAAACATGGTTCAATAATATTTCAAATAATCGCAAAATCTCAGACAAACTCTCGAAGGGAAAACAAGCCTCCAATAGGATACAAGGTCTCAAATAGGGAACCAATATCATTAAAGTCGTGATTAGGAAATAAAATCTCGAATAGGAAATCTTGACGAGGAAACAAGGTATCGAATAGGGAACAAGGTCTCAAAGAGTCGCGAGTAGGAACTGAAGTTTCAAAGTCTGGAAAATCTCGAATATGAGACAAATCACAAACAAAAACAAAGTCTCGAAATAGGAAACAGGATCTTAAAATCTCGAATGGAATCAAGTTATGAATAGAAAAAGAGAATCAATGGGTGAATAGAAAACAAGTATCCATGAAACAAGTGATACCTCAAATAGGGGACAAGATCGAAATAAAGTCGTGAGCAGAACAATTTCTCAAATAGAAAACAAGCTACGAATAGGAAACGAAACCTCATATAAGGAACAGGTCAAGACCTCAGATTTGAAAGAAAGTTTTCAAATGATGTCCTGAATGGTGAATAGAAGCAAATATCGAATAAGAATCAAATTCCAACAAGCGTCGAATAGAAAACTGAACCTCGAGGAGAAAACAAAATTTACGAATTGTAACAAGTTCTGAATAGGAAACATAATTCTGAGTAGAATCTCAAAAAGGAAGCAAGGTTACAAAGAGTGGATGGAAGAGTATCAATCAACGAATAGGAAATAATATCTCGAAATAAGTTTTGAATATCAACTAAAGTTCCAAAATAGAAAATAAGAAGTTTCAAGAAATGATCTAGATGCTAGGAGAAATTTAAGGAAAGACTGGATTGCGAATAAAGATACATAGTTTTCTCCAACCATGCAAAAGAAGCCTTCTGCCTTCAGTCTATCTTCAGTATTCCTCCGGGACTGGAATCTCTTCAATCTTCTTTAACTGTCCGGACGTAGACTGGTCCATGCGGTAGTGCTCCATGTGATTGTTGAATCTGGAGAGGTGGATCCCTTTGCTGTAGTCCTGATGCTCCTCGTGCTTATCCTTGGGCAGTGTGATCAATGATCTCCGGGCAATCCTTGACTTGATGGGCAGGCGATCCGTAGTACAAGCATAGCCTCCGTCTTTTGCGGCACTCTTTATAGTGGCGTCCTGAGAGGTGGCAAAAATTGCAAATGATTGTCGGTTGGATCTGAATCTGGATCTTCCGCTGGGGCTAAAGAAGCGTTGTCTGAGTGTGGCGACGCTTTACGGATCCACAGTAGTTGCTATCCCCGTCATAAGTCTTCTTGTCTCTCTTGGGATTTAGTTTTTCATCTTGTTCCATTGTCTGCACTATATTCTGGATCTCCTAGCTGGTGGCTCCAATCTTCAGAGAAGTCGAGTCCTCAGAGACTTGGATGATTTTCATTGGCGGCTCCAAGTTCTTGATCTGCTCCTCGATGTAAGATATTCTCTCGGTGTCGGAGAAGTCCAAAGGTCTGAGAGTCTGGAAGTCAGAAGTCATTCTTGGCTCGGAGAGTGTATCCACAAATCTGGCTTGGAAAAAGGATGGCATGCTCTCTCTGGGTCTCAAGGAACTCTTGAAAAGTCTCCATCAACTGCGTACTACCCATGGGGATAGTAGGGCGATAGAAAGTAGTGGTAGCTCGAAACCCTCAAGTGTAGGAGGATCAACCATTCTGGTGTCGCTTGCTTGAACTATCTAAAAAATAGAAAACTGTTAAATATCCTATACCTAAAAACAACAAGTGTCTATAGAATATCCATATACCCGATGTACCCGATTTCCTATGCTGTGATCAAGTTTCCCGAGTTTAATCAAGTCTGCCAATAGTACTCTAATACCTAGGTACTATTAGGATTGACCCGCATGGGCCACCACTAAAAGCATGTCATGATCCGCTCCCGAATAATCGAACACGAGTCGGACACGCCCAACCTACGTTGAAAGACTCAACGTAGTAAGCTGTACCAATCTCTAGGGAAACTACAAGTCCAAATATGAATGAATATAAAACACAACATCTATATAAGCGAATTCCAGAACGATCACCATAATCTATAAGTCAATATACAATGTATATATATATATGTATATATTTTATATATATATATATATATATATATATATATATATATATATAAGTACAAGAGACAAACCCTGTAACCAAAATGAAATACAGCTACGACTATCAATGTACAATATCTATAAGTAAAGCTAACAATCTAAACCTGAAAACCTCTATCTAAGACATGGCTCCATCCTGCTCGGCTAAGATCCCGGGCTCTGGCCCATAAGGTAGAATGATATTCTGCAAGTACACCTGCAACATATCCAGTCAGGAGCGGAGCGAAGTACAGTTCTAGGTAATGAACAAGAACATCATGATATGGAAATGAGTACAAGAGAATATGAAATATAAAGTACAGAAAAGAACATAAAAATACATGAATGTAAAGTACAGGAAATAAAGTACAAGAATGTAAACCATGAACCTGAAGTACAAGACATGACATGTGCACAATGTTTGAAATACAACTAGCCTATGTGACCGGCTGGGGTGATTACAGGAATATGTACAGAGTACATGAATATCAGTACGGCTTAGGACCCGTGTGCACGATGCGAGGCCTAAGATATCTACATGAATAATAGAACCGGGGTTTTGTCACATAGCTAGTGTATTTCCCCTCTACGACACAAGTACAAGAACACGAAGTACAAGGGTAGAAGATATCGTGTCACATCGTGTCATCAAGAGAAGTACAAGATATGTAAATGCACAAAACCATATAAAGTACTTGCCTTGCTCCGGGAAAGTACGGGTAATGAATGGAACTGGATGTCCTCCTGATCATAGGTACAATTTGGTTACGTACTATTACTATACCAGCTATTTTAGGTTCAAGTAAATAATATAATTATCCATTAAGTTATCCTTTATTTATAAGAAGCTAAACTCAGTAGAAGTAACTTAGAATCTAGATCATAGTTTAATAGAATAATACAGTATACTATCTAATTATACACAAGTCATCTATTTAGAAAATATTCACAAAATGCTACTAGTAAAATTTAGATTTTAAATATGATTATAAACTAAATAGTTAAGGAAATTGATTACACTACAATTATAGCAACCATATTATACAATTCTAGTTTTTGCAAAATAAATATATAAGCCCAGGAAAATAGTTATATAACTCAGACACCACACTATGTGAATGTACAGAGCTAAGTCTGTTCCTCCTAACCCAAGTATACTGCCAGCAATTCGAATCAAATGGCTAAGAAGTTTTAAAAACAGCAATACCACCACCATACTTTAATACTGCACACAACTATTGTATCACCTGCACTTAGGTTAACCCCAACAACTACATTCCACTCCCATACTCAATCCAGCCACTCCTTCCTTCCATACAATCCAGAGTTTATATTCAACATAACAACTCTGAATTTGAATGACAATCTTCCTTGGCTCTGTTCAACCCAACGGCCACTTTATTTGAAAATATAAGTAGCATATACGGAACTTAGCTCCATAGAACTCAAGCCATGCATAGTATATAGTCGGCCCATCAATACTCAAAGCCATCGAACTACACACAACTACTCCCAACAATATGTGTACACAAAGTCACATTTATCCTTGATCTATAATTTAATTCAAATTCCCTGTGCCCATATCCCAGTCTCTCTTCAAACCATATACAATTCCAAATCCATCAACCATGCCCAAAATCTAGTATTATATAAAACTAACTTTAGAAGACAAAACTCAGAAGAACATTCAAACAAAATGTCGTCAACCCTATACTCAAATCCCAGAAAATCATACAACCAAATCGAATTATAAATTCAAAACTGGAAAGCAACCAACGGTAAACAACTCTAATAGAAGATTCCCTGCCATTGCTAGACTCCATCCCAGACACAACCATTCTTGGACACCTTGGACACGTACCCTGATCGGACATGAACAGTATAGTCAGGAACACGTAACTTCTGATACGAACCGAACCAAATCTCATAACCGATCCCTGACCAAAACGTCTTATTAAATCTATGTATAACTAGGCATTGGTCAACACTAGGAAAATAGAATGTTACCTGAGTAAAGGAGTCCTCCTAGAAGTGAAGACACGATCATAGAGTCAGACACGGCTTCAGTTTGGATGCACAACTTACTGAGGCCAACGATCAAGCACCTAGTCTCGTCGTTGTCGAGATCGGGACAGGGAATATCGCTATGTCCAATCGATCACAGCAGCCACCCGATCGACATCTCCTCCTATAGTATTGTTCTTGACAGGAACTTAAATCCTTAGATGAATCGAGCGAGTCTGTCGTTTAGCTATCGACTTTGGATTCGATCAATCAAGGAAAGAAAGACTTAATTAGAAAATGAAGCAGGATTGGTTCCAACACTCTAGATCTGAAGAATTTATATACTCGAGTAGACTCACCGAACGTTGATCCTCACGATCGAAGAAGACGACGATCACGTGGAGAGAAGATGCACATCATCATCAGTAGTGTAGAGCCGGATCGAATTCATCGATGATGTCATAATGAAAGGGACGCTATCCGTTGAAACTCATCCGGTGATCTGTCGTTCGTCGGGAAAGAAATCCCTCGCACTGTGGACGACCACCGGAGGTAGAGGCTTGATGTCATCGTCGAAAGGAGATGGTCTCGCTACCGCCAGGAGGTAAAGCTTTTACAGTCGTCGCCGGAATGGTCGTGCAGCCGTTGCAACTGTGGAGGAGGAAGAGATTATCGTCGTCGTCGCGACCCCGGTGGTCGTCGATAGGGCGAGACATTGCAGTCGCCGTCGAGCCATGGCTCACCAAGGAGAAAATTAGGGTTATGGTTAGGGTTAGGGTTTGCTAAAGATTTGGGGAGAACGAGAGCATATGGGGATGAGAGCTCGGTTGAGATTTGCTGAGAAAATAATAGAGAGATTCTCTCTCATATTTCAAATATTAATGTGAAGCCAATCTTACAAAAAATACCCTCCACCTAAAGGCCATTATGCAGGAATGACCCCCCTTTCATTAATTGCAAAAGTTATAGAAAAATCAGTTTGAAAATGGTTAGAAGAATTTGAAAAATGGAGACCACTAAAATTAGTTACAACCAACTCCACTCCATTAGTTATAACAAAATAACTAACTAATTAGCACGCTAAATAAAACAACTCAAGCATAATTGTTACAAAATATAACTAGAAAGAATAGTAGACAAATTAGAATAACTAAAATTTATAAAACTGGAAAGTGGGGTTACAGATTCCCAACTTAATTTTATTCAAACCCCCTTCATGTCAATTAGCCTCTTTTGGCCATACACAAGGATTATTGGAGAAAGCTCCTATGACACATGTAACCACCTTGTCCAATCACCTCTCAACAACACAATGTTGCTTTATGTAAAGCTTACACTTATCACACTCTTTTTCTTTCTCCTTCTTAACCGAGTAGCACCCTCTTTCAACCCTAACCACTTCATCTTTTTTACCTCCATCATTCTCTACATCACCATTCTCTTCATCTCCTCATCCCCTACTCTTATAGCCGACACCCTTACCTTCACCTTCATCATCCTCACCACCATCATCAGCATCCTCACCATCTCTTTTCCCTTAGCGACATCCAGCACCCCATCTCCATCTTCTTATCCTTCTCTTTCCAAATGTTGCTACAGCCACTGCTGCCGCATTTCTAGCGCACCGTGCGCCACTCACGTCGGCCACCGCCTCCCCTCACCTAGGCGACCCAGGGCAGAGCTCCCCTCGTCGCCTAGGCCACCGGCCAAATCTTGCAGCATACACTGTAGAAGCATAAAATAAATAGACCAAGTCAAAAAAGTTGAGAACTTTACGCAAAGTCAGACTAGGCCCATTTAAAGACTCTACTGAGTCAGATTCAAGCTCTACGCGAAGGTCCAACAGTCTAACTCTATACGAACGCTTTTACGAAAGAGTTATCCTCAAACGCTATGTGAGAGCGACAGGCCGTCCAGACTGTATTTAATGTACGTGATATTAAACTGACAGAATGATTTTCTGACAGAACATTGCAAAGAAGCCAAGAAGATTTTTGCACCAAATACAAAGCTTGTCGTTTAATATGTAGATGAGCTACTTTACGCTCAAAAGACCGCTTCTTTTACGCATGAAAGTTATTTGATTTTTTACGCTCAGCTACTTTTTTGTGCGTAAAGTTTATTTGAGCTAGCTATGCGCTCAAGGCTATTTCTTAGCCACTTTACGCAGGAAGCTTATTTTAGGCTACTTTACGCTCAGGTTTTCCTGGTTAGGTGAGAACGTGGTCTGTATACGTGGCTTTTATGCCACACTTATCGAGGAACGTGTGTATGTGCTCTTCCCATATTGTTGAAGTTCTGGTACTCGTGTCACCATGCGTAGAGACCATAACTCTATATGGGATACGTGTCATCACATGTAGAGGTCAATTTTCAATCGTGGGTGGCAGTTACTTGTGTAAAGATTCAATATTGACATTTTTTACGCACAGAGGGTCTAGTCTATAAATAGAATTATTTTTAAACAGAAGACACAACGGATCACATAGAGATCAGAGCCCAGATACTTTGAGAGCAAAGTGATTTTTTAGAGCATTTCTCTTCAACTTTTCTTCAAGAACAGAGTAAAGCAAAGTAGGAAAGCATTCGACCTCGCCATCAGTGCCCAGTGTGTCGATACCTTTCTGGTGACTTAGTTTTTCCAGCTGTTCATCTTTCAGCAGTTTTTTTTCATCATTATCGTGTGGTCCAAGGAACAAAGTGATCGTTCTCAGATCAGACTTCCATAGCAATACTTTCTAGAAATAATTTGTACTTTTGTACTTTTTCTTGTTTTCTTTCAGAAGCCTTTTCAAGGGCATTTTGTTAAGTAAAACAAAATGGCGACTCTGCTGGGAAATAAAGAAGAAATTTAAACATAGTATTTCTTCATGAATTTGCCATTAATTGGCATCATTATCAAATCTCCATTAGGTTTCGATAACCTATAGGCACCATTGGAAAATACTGTCTCGACTACATAAGGGCCTTCCCATTTAGCTTGGAATTTGCCTTTGCTATTATGAGTCATAACCATAGGTCTTCGGACAGCTAAGACTAGCTCACCGACTTTGAATACTCTCAAAGTATTCAAAGTATCACTTTGCTCTCAAAGTATCTGGGCTCTGATCTCTATGTGATCTTAGAAGGCAAGGGAATTCTTCCCACTCCTGTTGTTGGGGCTCCCGTTTGTGACGAGGCAGTCCCTACTTCAGTTTTACGCCCAGTGCGTAAAGTTTAGTCTCCCGTCTGTGACGTGGTAGACGCTCAAGTCTTGCGCTCTACACGTAAAGGCAAATCTCCCGTCTGTGACGTGGCAGATGCTTCTGTTTTGTGCTATACGCGTAAAGGCAAATCTCCTATCGGTGACATGGTAGATAAAGTTCACAATGGTGCTTTTAAATCTAAAGTAAACTTGCCTACACGCGTGTAGCGTAAAAATAAGTTTTCTGTTACTATGACAGACAATTCCTTTGGTATATCCAAGGAGAATAAAAATTGTGGCAAAGCTTCTGTTTTACGCCAAAAAATTTCTAGTGCTACTTTACGCAAAGTGCCTAATCTTAGGATTACGCACAAAGCTGATGGTGTTCGTACAGCACAAAAATCAACTCTAGATTTACGCACACACCTTCAAGCGCATAAAAATGCACAGCTTTCTGCCAATGAAGCTAGTAATCTTCTTTTTACGCAAGGGACTGGATATTTCTCTGTCCCAAATATAAAAAAGAAGATATTACCTTCTAATTCTTCTGATTTACGTGAGTTGCTTGTACAAAAGCGTAAAAACAGAAAATCTTCTGTGACACTCTCCTAAGAAGACCATCATTGTAAGTGTCACCAAATTGTGATCAAGTGTTGTTGTTCTACTACTAAACGGTTAGTTTTCGACTGATTGAACTACAATGTACCTCAACAACAACTTGATGACCATGATGACCAAGAATGTGAGTTGTCTTATGCATCAGTCAATATGGCATCTCATATCAATAGAGGACGACGTCTAAGACGCAATTCGTTCCGGACTCCAGGTCAACAATGGTTTAACCAAATTCTTGACACTTTTGAAGGATTATATCAACATACTCGATCAAGAAGTCAACGACCTTTAAACATGCATTCTTCGGATTCAAAGGCTGGGGGTAGCCAGTACTTGGAGTCAGAAACTGATAGCATTGATTCATACCTCTACACCAATCCCTCTGTATGTTCAAGGGAGGTTGAATCTTATGCTATCGGAGATGAACCTGAAACGTCTACTTCTAATACAGAACATTATCTTTCAGCGGTGGAACAATTGCTAAAGGACATGCTTGCTATGATGCAAAATATACATCAAATAATGATAACTCAGTAAACAGTCCAACCGGCAGTGGTAACACCGGTGCAGGTAGCAGCGTAAACTCAAGATAGTCAAGCAGTTGACATACCTTTGAATAATCTGAGTCAAGAGCCTGCTATCAATCAAAACTCCGCATCTCTAAATCCTATCATTCTAGAGGATATATCACCTCCGTTGGGGGTTACGGTACATCGAGCCACTATTCAATCAAATGTGCTTCCTCAAACTAGTTGTCACGACCCGCACCCTAGAGTAAGGGCACGAGACGTGGGTACATCCAGCCTACGCCACAGTATTGGCGGTAAAACGCTGTCCTAGGTCACAACATCTAACAATATACATTGCTAAACAATTTATACTCCCCGAATGGGGGTGACATAGCAGAAAGTAAACTCAATCACAACTAAGGCAGATGATAAGATAGAAGATAGATAGAAAGATAGATACTGCTGAAATGAAGGAAATCCACAAGTACAAACAGAGAGTCTAAGTGTTTAAGATAAGTACATATCCCAAAATCAAATATATACAGTCATCCATAGAGTAATGTAAATAAAAACATCCTAGTCTAGAGGAGTGTCGTCCACAGCTATAGGGTTCGGCTGCTGGTCCAAGTCACAGTTGTCATCTAAGGTAGCCCTATAATATGTAGGGCAGCCAGCCTCGTCCTCATCCTCTGTAATATTTCAACAAGTCCAGTCAGGACAGGAGCGAGCATAATATATCTCAATAAGTCATAGCAGGAAAAGGAAATCTAATCATGCTATAGAATAAAGTACAGGAAACTGAAGAATATCATAATATAAGAGAGAGACTGTAAGTAAATATCTATGATATATGTAAAAGAGAGACAGTGCTAGTGATTCAGAGTATTGGATAAACATGTGAATGGCTAAGGACTGATTTATGATTACACTACTTGGAATTGATTCATGATTACACTACTTGGATTTATTCACATGTTCATTTATACTTCCCCATCCCCAATCAATACACAAGGATCCAATCAAGTTACGTTAAAATTCATGATTATACTACGTTGCCCATAAGGGTGATTCATGAATTGATTCATGAAGGCTCGGTGATCATGAGGGTACATGAGTCACTAGCTGATTCCCGAAGATTCATGATAATAGAAGCATGAGATACGTGATATAAGTGAAACACACGAGACAAAAGTATCCGATGCTCCCGAGAGGGATAACATCTCATGAAGGGATCTATATAGTACCAATCCGTGTTACCAACGTGTCAGCATCAAGTAAGATAGTCTAAAGTAGGAAATATAATCCTAAACATGATATGAAATGATCAGATAATGTACTCGCCTGCTATCTGAATGTCCAAGATGAAAGAACTTTCGAGGAGTGGTATCTGGCTCCTATTCAGAACAGCACAAGTTACAACAAGTCTAAAATGGTAAAATGAAACACTACAATGCAATATACATGAATCTAGGTCAATCTAGGCCAAAGTCAACTCTTGGCCAACCCTGGTCAACTAAGAAGTCAAACTAGGTCAACTATGGTCAAACTAGGTCTAACAAGTCTAAACTAGTCTAACTAGTCTATTTTATGCCTAACAAGACTAAACAAGCCTGACTAAGCTCTCACTAGTCTAACAGACACACCATAGGCCAACTACTAAGGCAAATAGCCAAATCCCATGCCATACTCCTATGAACACACTATCTACATAGGAAATGCAATATTTGCATCACATTACCACATAGACTCTAACTCCATTGATAATCAACCTTATATAGGCTAACTACCATTACACTCTACATGTATATATCTATCTACACACACACATATATATATATATATATATAGCTATAGCTGTAGGAAATCTCTATCTCACACATCCACACATATAGATATATATATATATATATATATATATACATATATATAGAGGGGATAACATCATTGCAATGTGTGTATGTGAGTTCAGTGAAAGGGAAATTTAGGAAACAAGGTGTATGTTATACATTATAAAATATGTGTGTCATAAGAGTGCTAAGAGAGGAACCTGTGTATGTGTGTGTGTGTGTTCCAGTGTGTGTAGTGTAATAGGAAGCATATGACAGCCTACATGAAACAGTGAAGGAAATACATAGAATTGTGTGCATTAGAAATCAGTGGCTAAATGAGAGAACTTGTGGTTCCAGGAATTTATTCTCAGTGTATGTATGTGTGTGTGTCAAGAGCATATGCAAGAGTGTCTCAGGCACTTGTTAACAGTGTGTTATATGTGTAGATAACCAGTGAGGGAAATAACAGAAAAAGAAAATAAGAACACAGGTTTCCATCGAACAGTGAAAACATTTGACAGGTAATACGAGGACTTGTGTTGTGTGGATATGAGTGTGTTTGTGTGTCAGGAATGAAGACAGTGTACAGGTAATGGGTTATAGCTCAGGTTTTACATTGGCATTTAATCCCAGGTTTGGTAGTTAGACAAAAAGGAAGAAAAATCAGTCATGTTCCAAACTAACATTCCATCACAGGTAACCATTCATGAACACATCAATTAATCTCCAATATGACCCATATGTTTAGAAACTAACCCACATTAATATAACATGCTATCAATACTTAAATATAATTCGAAATGTACAACAGTGAGCAAAATAAACTAAACTTAATTAGGAATTCAAGTTTCAGTGTACCATAACTCAATGACAGGATGCATTGAGACAGGGTACAGGAATTAATATAAACCCAGGTTTTACAAACAGTACATCCCATTTCATTGATATAACCAGTGTGTCTCAGGTTCGAATAATCAGTGAATAACAGTGCTCTTGTGTGTCTTAGATATTGTAAATTATTGACAGAAAATGAATATTCAGGCTACTGCTATTAATCATTTAATCATGGTTCAAACTCAGAAAATGAGTTCATCGCAGGAATGATTCAGTCCAATACACATTGAAAGCTCAACCCCAAAGCCAAAATCCTTTTTCAAACAAAGCCTATTCTAATATGTAATATTAACCAACATGGATTAGTGACATGTTAGGATATAATTTAGCAGTTAATTTAATCACTAATAACAGGAATTAAAACAGGAATAGAGATCAGTGATCCACTCACTGATACTCACAGTATCAGTCGAATAGGACATTCCTATTTAAATATTTAATTAGCAATTAACAAATAGGTTAAGGGTTGGTATTTAATAACAATCATGTGTTAGTGTCATACATCTATTGTTGTGTCCAACATATGACACGAACGTGTCCACAACACACGCAACCCAATACACACAGATCTGGTCAGTCGACAGTGTGTCTGTGTCCAGTGCGGGCCAAAAATCTCACCCGACACCAAAAGTTAGGACACATGGCCTTGGAGATGTCATAATAGACATTGCTCCAAGCTCCGTGTCAAAAATCATGTATCCACGTGTCCTGGATAGCACGCACAAACATACGAGTCGCAGGGCATTCCTGTACACGCACGCGCGGTCGTGTCCAAGGGTCCTAAGCGACACAAAAATAACACAAGACTCGCTCAGTCACTTAAAAAAACATAGGCAACATCAAGACACGACTTTCTATTCAAACACATCTCGAAAACTCGATCAAAATGCCCTTTGTGGTATTTCGTCGAACACCTGCGCACAACACTGATACGTGTCCGATACGGACATGTACAGGACACAAAATTTCACAAACCCTATTCCTACAGAACCAAGACACCTAGGGCTAGGTATTTATGCAAAGAAAACCTAATTTTAATGGATGGATAGGAATTTACCTATGGGTGTTCTTCAACACAAAACTTCTTCAAAAGGGGGTCTCCCAAAGCCACCTAAATCCTTCTAATTGTCCCAAACCTGTGATGTGACTCCACAACTAGCAGGAGAACAGGGATTAGAATACTATGGAAGAAATCCCAATGAAAATAGACCTCTATTGATTAAACTATGAAGAAAAATAAATAAAGGCTCACCTAGTTCTTAGGAAAAATGATGAACTAATAAAAAGAGGCACAACTTTCTAAAATGATATTATATAGGCAAGGAGGGGTCTTGGCTGGCCACTTTAGCTAGGGTTAGGGTTTTGCATTAACTAATGGGCTTTGGGCTTCTATGGCTAAGTTGCTATTTAATGGTTCAACCATAAGTCATGGCTTATGACTTAACTATTTCAACTTGAGTTAAATGACTAAACCATAGGTTAACTCTAGTCTAACTAGGGTTGCATGACCTAACCAAGTCCAACACAACTAGGGTTAGCTTCTAGGTTAGCCTACCAAGGTCAATGCAAGTCAAAGTCAACCATCATTCAAATAATTCCAAAATAATTCTAAAAATTCCCATAAATTCAAAAAAATTATAATAAATTCAAATAACCCCAAAAATGACAAACATATCCTCAAACTAGAAATATGGTAGTGACAAATCTACCCTTCTTAAAAAAATTTGTCCTCAAAATTGAAAGGCAAAATGCAACTGATGAGAAGGATAGAAAGTATACCTCAGGGTCCAAAAGATATGGGTATCGCTCGCGCATCTCATCCTCCCGCTCCCAGGTAGACTCTCCTGGAGAATGATGCCTCCATGCGACGCAAACCAAAGGTATCACCTGGTTCCTCAGAACCTTCTCCCGTCGATCCAGTATCTCCACTGGCTGCTCTGGATAGCTGAGAGAAGGCCAACCTCAATCTCCGAATGATCAAGCACATGGCTAGGGTCAGCCACGTACCGTCTCAACTGTGATACATGGAATAAGTTGTAGACACCCACTAGTTCAGGTGGAAAGTCTAGCATGTAAGCCACATCGCCGACTCTTCCGCTGATAATGAAAGGGCCGATGAAGCGCGGGCTAAGCTTCCCACCTCCACCAAAATATATCGTACCACGAGTCGGAGATATCCTCAAGAAAACCTGGTCTCCAACCTAATCACAAGCAAGGTCTCAATTTAATTATGATAAACAAACGTAATAAATTAAAACACAAACAATCAAACCTAAATCTAATCCTACTCTAATTTGCACCTCAAACTCCAAGGGCCTCCGGTGGCTATCGGCCCAGTGCCGATGTCTGTCCTGCGCCACGCGAAGTCTGTCCCTGATGAGCTTCACTTTCTCGGCTGCATCAACAACCATCTCTGGTCCCAGTAAAGCTTGCTTACCAACATCATCCCAAGATAAGGGTGTACGACACCTATGCCCGTACAGAGCCTCGAAAGGTGACATCTCGATGCTGGCCTGAAAACTGTTGTTGTAAGCAAACTCCACCAAATATAGATGATCCTTCCAGGAACCTCCAAAGTCTAGGACGTACGTCTGTAGCATATCCTCAAGTGTCTGAATAGTCCTCTCTGACTGTCCGTCCATCTGGGTGTGGTATGCAGTACTAAACTTGAGCTGAGTACCCAAGCTAATCTACAGACTCCTCCAAAAATGGAAAGTGAAGCGACTATCCCGATCTGAGACGATGCTGACCGGAACTCCGTGAATCCTGACTATCTGCCGCATATACATCTCCGCAAGCCTCTCTGTAGACGTACCCACCTTGAATGGCAAAAAGTGGGCCGATTTGGTCAACCTGTCAACGATGACCCAAATTACGTCTTTCCTCTGGTGTACGCAACAATCCTGATACAAAATCTATAGTGATATGCTCCCACTTACACTCGAGAATGGGCAATGGCTGCAACAATCCATCGGACCTCTGCCTCTCTGCCTTGACCTGCTGACAAACCAAGCACCTAGCTACGAAGCGAGCTACCGCTTCATCCCGGACCACCAAACATGCTCCCTCAGATCTCGGTACATCTTGTTGGCACCAGGGTATATAGAGTACTGAGATCTGTAGGCCTCCTGCAATACCTGCTTCCTGAGATCTCCGCTGGGCACACATAACCTGGAACCGTGCCGCAAGGCACCATCATCTGCAAGAGAAAACTCGCCATCCACCAATCCTGCTCGAACCTGCTCTCAGAGACACCGCAGAGCAACATCCTCAAACTTTGTCGACTTGATCCTCTCCACCAAGTCCGACTGAATCTGCATGCGCCACATTTGCATCTGCACTCCGGGCACGATCACCTCAATCCCAAGGCTCTCCAAATCTGCAAGCAAGTGCCGATCCATAGTCAAACACATGGTTGTCGGATACCTACTCAAGGCATCGGCAACCACGTTGGCCTTCCCTGGGTGATACTGAAGTAGAATGTCGAAGTCCTTCTTCAACTCTAGCCATCTACGCTGCCTCATGTTCAGCTCCTTCTGAGTGAACACATACTTTAAACTCTTGTGATCTGTAAAAATGTCAACCCTCTCCCCATACAGATAGTGATTCTACAACTTCTGAGTAAATATCACTACTGCAAGCTCCAGGTCGTGGATAGGATAGTTCTTCTCATGGGGACATAATTGCCTGGAAGCATAGGCAATCACCTTCCCATGCTGCTGTAAGACACAACCCAGCCCCTTCCCTGAAGCGTCACTATAAATAGTGAATCCGCCTGATCCTGAAGGCAATGTCAGAATCAGAGCTATCGTAAGCCGCTTTTTCAACTCATCAAAAGCTGCCTGACACTCCTCTGACGAAACATACTTAGTATCCTTTCGGGTCAACCGAGTCAACGGCTCTGCAACCCGGGAGAAATCCTACAAAAATCTCCTATAATATCCTGCCAGCCCCAGGAAACTCCTGATCTCTGCAACTGAAGTCGGCGCTGCCCATGCCTCAACTGCTACGATCTTCTTGGGGTCAACTGAGATACCATCTCCAGTCACCATATACCCCAAAAAGTCAACCCGGTCCAAGAAGAACTTACACTTGGAGAGCTTCCCATAAAGCTGCTCCCTCCTGAGAGTCTCCAGCACTATCAGCAGATGCTCCTCGTGCTCCACCTCAGTCTTAGAATATAACAAGATGTCGTCAATGAACACCACCACGAACTTATCCAAGTACTGGTGGAACACCTTGTTCATTAGGTTCATAAACACTGCTGGTGCATTGGTTAGCCCAAACGGCATAACCAAAAACTCAAACTGCCCGTACCGCGTCCTGAAAGCGGTCTTGGGAATATCCTCCCCCTTCACCTTCATTTGGTGATATCCCGACCTCAGATCAATCTTGGAAAACACCCGAGCTCCGTTCAACTGATCAAAGAGATCATCGATCCGCGACAGTGGGTATCTGTTCTTGATCGTGAGGTTGTTGAGTGCCCTATAGTCAATACACATCCGTACTGACCCATCCTTCTTTAGCACAAATAATACTAGTACACCCCATGGCGACGAACTCGAACGGATGAAGCCCTTGTCCTACAGCTCATCCACCTGTTTCTTCAGCTCCACCAACTCGTTGTTGTTCACTCGATAGACGTACTGAGAGACGGGTTTCGCTCCTGGAACCAAGTCTATCGAGAACTCAATGCCTCTGTCTGGTGGCAATCTCAGCAACTCCTCTGGAAAAACATCCATATACTCTGCTATCAAGGGGTGTAGAATCGTCTGCTCCTCAACCGAGACTCCGCAGAAAACTTAACTGCTCTGCTCTGCCTGACGTCTGGAGTACTCGAACTCTGGCTCCCCTGGCAATCTGAAGAGAACTCTACCCCCTCTCTAATCAATACTGGCGTGCTGCCGACTCAACCAATCCATACCGAGCACTATATCGTAGTTCGACAATGGCATTACGAGCAGGCTCACCTCTAACTCATGGCCTCCCAAAACAATACTCCGACCCTTACAAACATCACGTACGAGGATAATGCCACCCCCGGTCATGATCTTGTAAGTCCTAGGCAACGATTCAGCTATGATACCGTGTCTAATCATAAAAGATAAAGATATGAAACTACTCGAAGCACCGGAATCGAATAATGTAAAAGCTGGACTGAAGTCGAGAAGAACCGAACCTACGATCAGCTCTCCTATCGCCTTCGCATCCTCAACTGCTATGGCGAAAGCTTGCCCCTGCTGGCCTCCCCGGGCCTGCTGCTGGTGTTGTATAACCGCTGCTGCTGAGCCGGCAACGGTCCGTTCTGCGATCCCCCAGGAGCCTTGGCTCCTGCTTCTGCTCCTGCTCCCTGCCCTGAACGTCCTGAGAACATAGGGCACTCCCTCAGCTGATGGTCTGCTGCCCCACAGAGTAGGCACCTGCCTAGCCTCTTTCTACACTCATTCCACCTGTGTCCTGGCTTGTTGCAATAAGCACAGGGGGTGGCCTGCTGCCTCGGTGCCTGCTGCTGCACCCTCTACTGCTGATACTGCACTGGCTGTTGCCTCGGCTGTTGAAACTGCTACGGCTGGAACCTCTGTTGCTAGTTGTGCTGCTGGTGCTGCTGTTAAAAATACGGCCTCTTGGCCGGTCCTTCGCTACTGCTGCCTCCCTGGGAGTCTCGTCCCCTCTTGAGCCTAAGCTCAAGATCATCCTCAGCAGCTAAAGCGTCCACCAGGATCTCCTCAAAGGTAGCGCTGCGGACATTCTTGGTGTAGGACTTGACCTCCTTTACCAAGCCCTTCCGGAACCTCCGGGCCTTCGTCGCCTCCGACAAGCCCTCTACAAATCTGCTCAGGCGGCAGAACTCTCCTACGTACTCCTCCACAGACTGGCTCCCCTGGACTAGGGCCTCGAACTGGGTCTCGAGGGCTCCCAGTGCTGCATCTAGGAAGAACTTCTCCTTGAACAGCTTCTTAAATGCTGCCCAAGTCTGTCCTGCTGTACCGACCCTCGGGTCGGTCTGGTACCACGTACGGGCCAGATCCTGTATCATGCTGGCCGCTGCCTTATTCTGTAGCCTCGTCGGGATATCAGACAACCTGAATATCTCCTCCATGTGCTCGATCCACTCGTCGGCATACAAGATCCCCTCTGTCCCTCGGAAGTCCCTCCGGTGTATCTTCTGGAAATCTTGGATGCCCTTCTCCTGCGGCTGGTGCGGCTGCGCGGCTGCCGCTGGCTGAGCTACAACTCTCTCTACCGTAGTCACTGCCAGCTCAATGCCTCGTGTCAGCTCTACTTTGTGCCTCTGCTGCTAGGTCTGCTGACCCTCCATGTACTGCCGAAAGAAGACAAGTAGCTGAACGGCGTCAACTGTCCCCGCAGGTGGCTGCTGCTGCTGAAGCATATCCGGAATCATCGGATTCGGCCCATGTGCCACAGGTGGAGGGGCTCCTCCGAAAGCTGCTGAAATGCCTACCCCAGTTGGCATGACTAGGGTTGCGGTACCATGGGACGGATGCTGAGTCTGAGAGGTGGAAGACCTCTCATCGACGTCCTCCTGGCCCTGGCGATGCAATCTCGTCTCAACCATCCTGGAGACACAGATCAAAAGAAACAATTGCTGAGAATGAGTCAAAATATCAAGGGAGGACAGTTTAATTTCAAAGGAAGAAAATAAGCAGCAAAATTTAGATATACGGAATCAGATAAAGAGTTTTCCTAATGTGATTGAGTACCTTCAAATTATCCTAATTCTACTGCAGGCTGCAGTGATATTCTAGTTCGAATACCACTACATTTCTAATCTAGACCTGCATGGGCACCACTAAAAATGTGTCACGACCCGCACCCTAGAGTAAGGGCACGAGACGTGGGTACGTCCAGCCTACGCCGCAATATCGACGGTAGAACGTTGTCCTAGGTCACAACATCTAACAATATATATTACTAAACAGTTTATACTCCCCGAATGGGGGTGACATAGCAGAAAGTAAACTCAATCACAACTAAGGCAAATGATAAGATAGAAGATAGATAGATAGATAGATAGATAGATAGATAGATAGATAGATAGATAGATAGATAGATAGATAGATACTACTGAAATAAAGGAAATCCACAAGTACAAATAGAGAGTCTAAGTGTCTAAGATAAGTACATATCCCAAAATCAAATATATACAGTCATCCATAGAGTAATGTAAATAAAAACATCCTAGTCTAGAGAAGTGTCTTCTACAGCTATAGGGTCCGGCTGCTGGTCCAAGTCACAGCTGTCATCTAAGGTAGCCCCATAATAAGTAGGGCAGCCAGCCTCGTCCTCATCCTCTATAATATTTCAACAGGTCCAGTCAGGATAGGAGCGAGCATAATACATCTCAACAAGTCATAGCAGGAAAAGGAAATATAATCATGCTAGAGAATAAAGTACAGAAAACTGAAGAATAGCATAATGTAAGAGAGACTGTAAGTAAATATCTATGATATATGTAAAAGAAAGACAGTGCTAGTGATTCAGAGTACTGAATAAATATGTGAATGGCTAAGGACTGATTCATGATTACACTACTTGGAATTGATTCATGATTACACTACTTGGATTTATTCACATGTTCATATATACTCCCCCATCCCCAATCAATACACAAGGATCCAATCAAGTTACGTTAAGATTCATGATTATACTACGTTGCCCATAAGGGTGATTCATGAATTGATTCGTGAAGGCTCAGTGATTATGAGGGTACATGAGTCACCAGCTGATTCCCAAAGATTCACGATAATAGAAGCATGAGATACGTGATGTAAGTGAAACACACGAGACAAAAGTATCTGATACTCCCGAGAGGGATAACATCTCATGAAGGGATCCATATAGTACCAATCCGTGTTACCAATGTGTCAGTATCAAGTAAGATAGTCTAAAGCAGGAAATATAATCCTAAACATGATATGAAATGATCAGAGAATGTACTCGCCTGCTATCTGAATGTCCAAGATGAAAGTACAGTCCGTGGAGTGGTGTCTGGCTCCTATTCAAAACAGCACAAGTCACAACAAGTCTAAAATGGTAAAATGAAACGCTACAATGCATTCTACATGAATCTAGGTCAATCTAGGCCAAAGTCAACTCTTGGTCAACCTTGGTCAACTAAGAAGTCAAACTAGGTCAACTATGGTCAAACTAGGTCTAACAAGTCTAAACTGGTATAACTAGTCTATTCTAGGCCTAACAAGACTAAACAAGCCTAACTTAGCTCTCACTAGTCTAACAGACACACCATAGGCCAACTACTAAGGCAAATAGCCAAATCGCATGCCATACTCCTATGAACACACTATCTACATAGGCAAAGCAATATTTGCATCACATTACTACATAGACTCTAACTCTATTGATAATCAACCTTATATAGGCCAACTACCATTACACTCTACATGTATATATCTATCTACACACACACAATCATATATATATATATAGCTATAGGAAATCTCTATCTCACACATCCACACATTTAGATATATATATATACATATATATATATAGGGGATAACATCATAGCAATGTGTGTATGTGAGTTCAGTGAAAGAGAAATTTAGGAAACAAGGTGTGTGTTATACATTATAAAATATGTGTGTCACAAGAGTGCTAAGAGAGGAACCTGTGTGTGTGTGTGTTCCAGTGTGTGTAGTGTAATAGGAAGCATATGACAGCCTACATGAAACAATGAAGGAAATACATGGAATTGTGTGCATTAGAAATCAGTAGCTAAATGAGAGAACTTGTGGTTCCATGAATTTATTCTCAGTGTGTGTGTATATCAAGAGCATATGCAAGAGTGTCTCAGGCACTTGTTAACAGTGTGCTATATGTGTAGGTAACCAGTAAGGGAAATAACATGAAAAGGAAATCAGAACACAGGTTTCCATCGAAGAGTGAAAACATTTAACAGGTAATAAGAGGACTTGTGTTATGTGGATATGAGTGTGTTTGTGTGTCAGGAATGAAGACAGTGTACAGGTAATGGGTTATAGCTCAGGTTTTACATTGGCATTTAATCCCAGGTTTGGTAGTTAGGCAAAAAGGAAAAAAAATCAGTCATGTTCCAAACTAACATTCCATCACAGGTAACCATTCATGAACACATCAATTAATCTCCAACATGACCCATATGTTTAAAAACTAACCCACATTAATATAACATGCTATCAATACTTAAATGTAATTCGAACTGGACAACAGTGAGCTAAATAAACTAAACTTAATCAGGAATTCAAGTTTCAGTGTACCACAACTCAAAGACAGGATGCATTGAGACAGGGTACAGGAATTAATATAAACCCAGGTTTTACAAACAGTACATCCTATTTCATTGATATAACCAGTGTGTCTCAGGTTCGAATAATCAGTGAATAACAGTGCTCTTGTGTGTCTCAGATATTGTAAATTATGGACAGGAAATGAGTCTTCAGGCTGCTGCTATTAATCAGTTAATCATGGTTCAAACTCAGAAAATGAGTTCATCGCAGGAACGAGTCAGTCCAATACACATTGAAAGCTCAACCCCAAAGCCAAAATCTCATTTCAAACAAAGCCTATTCTAATATGTAATATTAACCAATAGGGATTATTGACATGTTA
Source organism: Iris pallida (assembly GCA_029216955.1). Taxonomy (NCBI): domain Eukaryota; kingdom Viridiplantae; phylum Streptophyta; class Magnoliopsida; order Asparagales; family Iridaceae; genus Iris; species Iris pallida. The sequence continues at coordinate 5,005,874 of JANAVB010007596.1, forward strand.
GGATATAATTTAGCAGTTAATTTAATCACTAATAACAGGAATTAAAACAGGAATAGAGATCAGTGATCCACTCACTGATACTCACAGTATAAGTCGAATAGGACATTCCTATTTAAATATTTAATTAGCAATTAACAAATGGGTTAAGGGTTGGTATTTAATAACAATCATGTGTTCGTGTTATACATCTACTGTTGTGTCCAACATATGACACGAACGTGTCCACAACACACGCAACCCAATACACACAGATCTGGTCAGTTGACAGTGTGTCTGTGTCCAGTGTGGGCCAAAAATCCTACCCGACACCAAAAATTAGGACATGTGGCCTTGGGGATGTCATGACTGACATTGCCCCAAGCTTCGTGTCAAAAATCATGCGTCCACGTGTCCTGGATAGCTCGCCCGAACATGCGAGTAGCAGGGCATTCCTGTACACGCGCGCGCGGCCTTGTCCATGGGTCCCAAGCGACACAAAAATGACACGAGACTCGCTCAGTCACTTAGAAACACATATGCGACACCAAGACACGACTTCCTATTCAAACATATCTCGAAAACTCGATCGAAATGCCCTTTGTGGCATTTCGTCGAACACCTGCGCACAGTACTGATACGTGTCCTATACGAACACGTACATGATACGAAATTTCACAAACCCTGTTCCTACAGAACCAGGACACCTAGGGCTAGGTATTTATGCAAAGAAAACCTAATTTTAATGGGTGGATAGGAATTTACCTATGGGTGTTCTTCAACACAAAACTTCTTCAAAAGGGGATCTCCCAAAGCCACCCAAATCCTTCAAATTGTCCCAAACATGTGATGTGACTCCACAAACAGCAGAAGAACAGGGATTAGAACACTATAGAAGAAATCCTAATGAAAATAGACCTCTATTGATTAAACTATGAAGAAAAATAAATAAAGGCTTAGTTCTTAGAAAAAATGATGAACTAATAAAAAGAGGCACAACTTTCTAAAATGATGTTATATAGGCAGGGGGGTCTTAGCTGGCCACTTTAGCTAGGGTTAGGGTTTTGCATTAACTAATGGGCTTTGGGCTTCTATGGCTAAGTTGATATTTAATGGTTCAACCATAAGTCATGGCTTATGACTTAACTATTCCAACTTGAGTTAAATGACTAAACCATAGGTTAACTCTAGTCTAACTAGGGTTGCATGACCTAACCAAGTCCAACACAACTAGGGTTAGCTTCTAGGTTAGCCTACCAAGGTCAATGCTAGTCAAAGTCAACCTAGTCAACCATCATTCAAATAATTCCAAAATAATTCTAAAAATTCCCATAAATTCAAATAAATTATAATAAATTCAAATACCAAAAATAACAAAAATACCCTCAAACTAGAAATGTGGTAGTGACACTGGTGAAGCCATTCAAAGCAGTGTGTGAGTTAAAAGCACAGTTTGAGGTTCTTAAGCACAAAGATCAGCTCCAGAGGTTGGGAATCAAGCAACCTTATCCTCCCCATTGGAATGATGTACCTTTTTCTTCCAAATTCAAGCCACAATCTATGATTTTATTTGATGGAAAGGCTTCTCCAAGTCAATATATCAATTATTTTGATATTATGACTGTACATCTACAGAAGAATGATGCTCTTCTCACCCGAGTCTTTATAGGGTGTTTAACGGGTTCAACTTATGACTGGTATCGCAGTCTACCCGATAATTATATATCGTCTTTTGACGAGTTTAAAGCAATGTTTCTCTCTCATTTCTATGAAAACAGAATGGACATGAATATGTCCTCCTTAATAGAAATTAAACAAAAAGAAAAAGAGGATACTCGGACGTTTATTGAACGTTTTCGACAGGCTACTTTAAAAATGCCTCCTGGTATGCCAGATTCAGTATTGATTGATACATGCAAAATAAATCTGCGACCATCCATCGCTATTTTTACAGGCTCTCGATTCACAGATTTGGCCTCGTTTATTATAGTAGCAGTTTCAGTTGAGACCAACGGTAGATTGGCTCGTGAATATGTGATGATCTTCGACTCAGAAGACAAAGAAAAGAAAGCCTCTTCAGGCAACAACTCGGATAATCGCAATAGAAAAGGAAAGGAAACCCTAGTGGTAAACCTTTCGAAACCAAAAACAATACGAAGTAATCTAGAGTCTTCTAAGCCGAAAGAAGAATACTCTTTCGATGACAGTGATATTCCAGGAATATTTCACTGTCTCGTGAAGAGTGGTAAACTCCAGATCCCAGAGCCAAAACGACCTAATGAGGTGGATTTGGTTGATAATCCCAAATATTGTATCTATCATAGATACATAAATCATCCCTTAAAAGCTTGCTATGTATTGAAGAAAAAGATTCAAGAATTGATAAATGCTAAATCTATCGCTTTAACTAATGATGATCATACAGTCACAACCAATATGGTTTCTCTTCAATTTGGAGCTTTTCCTCCACAGCAAGTTCCTGATAGGGTTATCCCAATTTCGAAGGCGACGATGAAGATTTTGAATCTTCTACCACCCAGAGATAAAGTGAAGAATTAATGCCTCTCACTTTAAAAAATGGTGAAATCATGTGGGTACACCGTGACTTAATACCCGAAATGGAGCATAAAAATAAAACTTCAAAATCCAAGAAAGGTAAAAAAGTCAGAACCTGCAATATGATTTCTCATGTTGTTACCCCAGATCATGATGATTCTGATCATCTGTGGGATGACATCCCTTTGGAAGATAGGCTAAAGTGTCCCTTTGTACAAGGCACAACAATGAACAGTGTTTAGCAATGAACAGTGTCCCTTTGTACAAGGCACAACAAGTTTTTGCTACTTATGAGAAAGCTCCGGTTGGGATTGCACCTCCTACACCGAGAGCTTCCACCTTGGTGAAAACAGAGATCTCCATTCCTTCTTCATCTGCTAAAACATCTTGTGAAAGTCCACTATCCACTCATATGTATAGTCAACAATCGGTCCATCTCATGAAAAAGATGGGTTATGACTTTCAAAAAGCGGCTTGAACTATGGTAAAGGTATGCGAGTTCCTTTAGAAATTTACGACCAGAAATCCTCTGTCGAATTGGGATTTGAGGTCCCTTCCAAAAATCATCACAAGAAGAAGACTAGGGGAAAGAAGACTAACCTGTAATATGGTACTTCATTCTCCTGACTCTGAAGAAGAAACTTTTGCTGGTACAAGGTCTGGAAAAGACTACCACAAAGATTATGAGGAAACTTCCAAAGAAGCGGAAGACACCGCTGAAACACTACCTACTCAGTCATCTTCTATTTCTGCTGAGGCAAGGCCTTCTAAACCCCCAGTGGTTGAAAAGGAGAAACAGAAGGTTATACATTTTGACGTTTTGCTGAAGTCTGGTTCAAATCAAGGGTCGATAAAATCCTATAAATTTGACATACTAGCCCAGTTAGCCAATACTCCGGCTAGACTTTCCATCTTTGAGTTGCTCCGACTTTCTAAAAAAAGTCGAGAAACCTTGAGTGAAGCTTTGCTACAGGCGGATTCATGCTTAGCTCAGCTCAAAAGTCCTGACAATATACCAGTATCGTGTCGTCAATGCCACAGTGTGTTGGAATCAGTTCCTAACATTACTTTCACACAAGAGGATATGTTGTTAAAGCATAATCGATATGACAGGCCTTTGTGTTATACAGGGTATATTGACTCTACTGAAATTTACAGGATTTACATTGATCCTGGGTCTTCTATTAGCATTATTCTTCAGAGTATGCTACGACCCCTGAGGATTCCTACTAGTGAGCTGACTTACACTAGTACAACAATTGTTGGTTTCAATTCTGGAAAGAGTAAACTATTGGGAAAGATTCGTCTAAAGATTCAAATAGGTGATCTTCGAACCATGGCAACCTTCTATGTTATCAATTCAGATGTATCTTACAACATCCTCCTTGGAAGACCATGGATACATGAGCAGAACATTGTGCCTTCAACTCTCCACCAATGCTTCAAGTATGTGGATTCTCAAGGGATTGTGAAGACTGAATACGCATATATCAATCCTTTTAAGGGTGTTGAAGCCTATTTCTCTGATTCAATACTCTATAAACAGGAGCATGTGAAGAAAATATCTTATATGGCTGAAGATTGGTCGCCTGTAGAAGATCAATCTGTCTTAGAAGATCCTTTAGAAGAGCAACCTTTGATGATTAAAGTTAAAGGTCGAATTCAATCTCAATATGTCAATGATGAACCTTTGGTGATTAAAGTCAAAGAAAGAACTCAAGCTACGTCTGATGAAGCTGTGAGGATTCTGGTCAAAAGTCGGGTTCAAGCCAACACTAGTGATCAGCCTCTCATGATCAAGGTCAAAGGACGTACTTCTCGTACAACTGATCCAGAACCATTGGTTATCAACCTTGGCAAGACTACGCTGAAGACAGATGATGGTCCGTTAATGATCAATCCAAAGCGTAATAGTCAATATATAAATGATGTAAATATTAATCACTCTATATTCTCTTATTTTAATGAAGATTCGCTTTTGGAGTATATGATTGTCAAATTTATTGAAAGAATGACTTTATCTGCTGATAATCAAAGTCATCAACATAAATACAGAGGAATCCTTATATATTAATCATAAAGAAAATTCTTTTCCTCCTCATGTCGATGTTAGACCCTATGCCCAGAGGTTCCTAACATCTTCTCCTTATCTTCTACCTGTAGCTTCATCATCACAAGCTTGTGTAACTTATAGACGTCACGAAGAATCTTATTTTGTGATCCCGTCTAATAAGAAAAACAAGCATCAAATTGTGTTTGGTTTGGCCAGAAATATCCCTGTTATTCAGACAGATAATCTCGTAGAGAAGGACAAGGAAAAAATCAGAATTGACAAATATAGTCAACAATCTCTTAAGATTATCCAAAATATGGGGTGTAATTTAAAAACTATGTTAGGTCTCAACCAAGGCAAAGGTAGACGATTATTGTTATGTTGTGATCCATTTTGTCAACGAAGTCGTCATGGGTTGGGATACGATCCATCCCACATGTTTAATGAAAATATACAAGAAGAATTTTCTTTCAGTTCTTCACAATCCTTAGATTCTGAAGAAATCCAGTTTATTGAATCTGATACATCCCATATGTTTAATAAAGATATGGAAGAAGAATTTTCTTCCAGTTCTTTACAATCCTCAGATTCTGAAGGAGTCCAATATGTTTAATCTGAGCGCGTCTTTTCAGTCAATATGGTTCAAACCAATGATGAGCCTAAACTATTTGAAAATGACTCTTGGTCACAACAAATGCATACTCAGTGGAAGCTTCGGTTTGAACAACGACAGCCACCTACAGAAGATGAAATTGTCCAAATTGACGTTGGAGACGAAACTACGTCTAAGCTGATATTCATTAGTAAAAACTTTTCTGAGGATGAAAAAGAACAGTTGATAAAGCTGATTAAAGAATATATTGATATCTTAGCATAGAGTTATGAGGATATGTCGAGTCTGGATCCTAAAGTAGCTACTCATAAACTCAATATTCTTTCTAATGCCAAACCTGTAAAACAACAGCAACGGCATTTTTGACCAGATATGATGGATGTAATTAAAGCAGAAGTCAAAAAGCAGATTACATGTGGCTTTGTCCGTGAAGAACAACATCCAGATTGGGTTGCCAATATTGTTCCTGTTATGAAGAAGAATGGAAAAGTTCGAGTTTGCATAAATTTTTGAGATCTCAATACGGCTTGTCCAAAAGACGAATTTCTACTTTCGATTACAAATGTCATGATAGACAATACATGTGATTTTGAACGCATGTCTTTCATGGATGGATTCTCAAGATACAATCAGATTAAGATGCATCCAGGAGATAAAAAGCATACTACTTTTCGTACACCCCTTGGAGTTTATTGCTATACAGTTATGCCTTTTGGTCTGAAAAATGCCGGTGCTACTTATCAAAGAGCTATGAGCAATATTTTTCAAGAACATCTACGAAAAACAGTTGAATGTTATGTAGATGATATCGCTGTCAAAAGTCGATTAAAAGATGATCACATTCAAGACTTGAAGACAGTATTTGAGTTGATGCATCGACATCAATTAAAGATGAACTCTACTAAGTCTTTCTTAGGAGTTTCCAGTGGCAAGTTTTTGGGATTTGTCATTACTTCTCAAGGTATCCATGTTGATCCTGATAAGGTCAAAGCAATTCTTGAAATGCGTCCTCCACGTAATCTGAAAGAACTCTGTGGCTTTCAAGGTCGCATTGCTTATATCAGGAGATTTATATCCAATCTTTCTCGGAGATGTCAACCTTTCTCTAGTCTATTAAAGAAAGGTGTATCATTTGTTTGGGATGAAGCATGTCAAAAAGCCTTCAATGACATCAAGCAATACCTTACAAATCCACCTATTTTAGTACGCCCAGTAGTGGAAAGACAATTTTTGCTATATGTTCGAGCCTTAGATCATTCTCTTGGTGCTCTTCTTGTACAGAAAAGTGATAAGGGTCATGAACAGGCAATCTATTATCTTAGCCGAATGATGGTTGGAGCTGAACACAGGTATACTCCTATGGAAAAAGAATGTCTAGCCTCAGTTTTTTTCATTCAAAAGATGCGACATTACGTAACGGGACAAACTATTCATGTCATATCCAGAATAAATTCTATTCGGGTATTGATGAAAAAGTCGAGCATTCTTAACTCCCGGTTAGCCACCTGGACAATGCTGTTTACTCCCTATGATATGGTCTATATACCTCAAAAATCAGTGAAGGGTCAAGCGTTAGCTGACTTCATAGCAGCTCACCTTATACCTGAAACTTCCAAACTATATGAGGATATTCTAGATGAAGTCGTAGATTGCAACATGACTTTGAGGGATGATATTTGGCAGCTATACTTTGATGGAGCATCACGAGTTGGGCCTAAAGGCAATAATGTCTCCAGAGTAGGCATCGTTTTGGTCTCTCGTGTCACGACCCGCACCCTAGAGTAGGGGCACGAGACGTGGGTACGTCCAGCCTACGCCGCAGTGTCGGCGGTAGAACGCTGTCCTAGGTCACAACATCTAACAACTGAAAGTAATAGCAGTTATACTCCCCGAATGGGGGTGACATAACAGAATATAAAACTCAATCACAGCTAAGGTAGAACAGGTAAGATAGATAGATAGATAATAAAAGATAACAAAATCCAGAACAGAGAATCACAGAGATACAAATCCAGAACTAAGTGTCTAAAAGTAAATACATCTCAGAATATCTCAAAGTCTAGTACAATAATCCCAAATAGAAAGACAGTCCTAATCTAAAGGAGTGTCATCTACAGCTAGTGGCTCCTGCTGCTGGTCCAAGTCTGGGCACTCATCCAGTGTGGCACCGTAATAAGTAGGGCAGAACGCCTCAGCCTCGTCCTCTGTAATATTTTCAACAGGTCCAGTTAGGACGGGAACGAGCACATATCTCTCAACAGTTCATATCAGGTTAGGAGTATAAATCATTGTAATAGAGTAAAATACAGGAAATGCTGAAAGAAAGTACAAGTAAAACAGAAGATATTTGTAACTGGAAATAGATACATGATAGTAAAGACTGTAAGTGACTACATGATTTAGAGCACAATATGGTTATGTAAACGGCTTGGGGGCACATGAATACAAATAAGGAGCACATGAATACCTACTGGGGATTGTGTCCATATAACCAATTCTACTCACCCCGCCCCAATCAATACACAAGGATCCGTTCAAGTTATGTCATAAGCACATGAATACAGCTAAGATACATGAACTCATGAAGGAGTAGTACATGAGCACATGATAAGCACATAAAGCACATGATAGCACATGAGAACATGTAAAAACATGAACTAAATACGAGTACAAGGAGTACGTGATGCACATGATAAAGTACATGAACATGAAATACCCGATGCACCCGTAGAGGGATAACATCTCAGGAAGGGATCCATATAGTACTAATCCGTAAAGATACGTGTCAACATCATGTAGAGTAATCTAGAGCATGAATATATCCAGACAGGTATGAAAAGATCAGAGAATGTACTCGCCTGCTATCTGAAAGTCCGAGATGAAAGTACTGTCCGAGGAGTGGTGTCTGGCTCCTATTTAGAACAGTACGAGTCACAACAAGTCCAGAATAAAAATATAATGCACTACAATGCGTTCTATATGAATCTAGGTCAATCTAGACCAAAGTCAACTTTTGGTCAACTCTGGTCAACCCTAGAAGTCAAACTAGGTCAACCAAGTCTAATCTAGGTCAAGCTAGTCTAAACTATGTCTAGCAAGACTATTCTAGGCTTTCTAGACTAATCTAGGCAATACCTTGTCAAGCCATGCCTATACACATTGGTATATTGATAAAATCTATTATAGAATATATATAGCCTATAGCCTCTATATATATGTATCTATGATGCCTATTCAACACAAGTACATTTCACAAGTATTACATTTATCTACTATGTATAGGAAGCTAAGTATCATCACAACATGTTCCATTATATATGTGAATACAAGAGAGGTAATACAAGAGAACATACAAGTGTTGTGTGTGCATTGATACAAGTGTGTAATGACAGGAAAAAGAAAAGAAGGAAAATCAGTGCAGTGCTATAATTTCAGAAAATAGAAACACATAGCAATGAGGGAAAACATTGAACTAATGACAACCTATATTCAGTTTACAGTGAATTGGAAACAGGGGTTAACATATTACAGTGTATTGACATGAAGAATAGGAAGGGAATTTCAGTTGCAAGTGCCAACAGTTAACAATTTAACCTTAACATTCCAATTTACAGTTTGAAAACATCATAGGTTTAACAAGCATGAACTCGGATTATATAATGAACTTTCACAGTCCAATTACTTCATTTCCAGGTTTTATGAAAATAATTTCAGTTAAGGGAAATAGTGAATGCCTAATTGAAAAATCTGTGATGGTATTTAGAATAGTATCAGGTATAGGGGTAACTGGAAATTCCAGTTTATCAATACACAAGTTCAGAATAGGAAATCTCAGATTTTAGTTCTACAGTCTCCACATGTCTCAGTTATAGGCAACAGTGGCAATACATGGGATATCCTGTGTACAGGAAGGGAATTGACAAAGGGAAAACAAAACAGTGAACTAAAAAACATTATTCAATCAACTCAGGTTATATAGAAGAGTCATTTAACTCAGGTTTTGCCTTGAACAACATCAAACTCAGTCCTAACATTAATTTCAGATTTCAGTGACAGTAAAACAATGAATAGCCCACAGGAAACTCAGTTTTTGTATTGAAACCACATCCACTTAAATCCAATTTTCACATACAACTAGGTAATACATAGATGAACATGTTAGGGACTTAATTATATGCAAATAATAGTGTTAAATAGGTAAAAAAAGATGACAAGTTCATTTTACAAAATCTGGACAGCAAGTGAACTTGGGTCTGATACTAAGTTTTAGGAATAGGGAAAAATAGAGGAACTTCATTGAAATTTATATTAAAACCCAAAAACTTGGTTGGTAACAATTAAACACATTGTACACATGCTACATGATGTGTTTGTGTCCACAGAAATGGACACAAACGTGTCTAACAAATAAATCCCACAAAACAGTGAACTGCACAACACAGGAAACAATCGTCGTGCACGTGTTCGTGTCGATCGTGTGCACGACACACAGCGACACGACCTATGAAATATGGCCCACATGTTCACCTATACTAGGGATACCCATTGGACACCCTGAATCGTGTCTAAGTCGCGTGTACACGACACGAGACACGCGTGTCAGTGCCCAAAAGGACAGCCGACTGCACAGTGCACAAAATGGTGCACGCGTTCGTGCGTGTCCGACACGACACGTGGGGCTCTGAAATTTGGGGAGCCCCGTGTCAGTGTCAGCCCCTAGCTACACGTCAATTTTGGTGTGTCGAGAAGCCGTATCCGAGTCACAAACATGCCCGAGCAGCAGGGTACGCACAGTGCCTGTGCACGCGCGCGCGACCACGTATTCGCGTGTCCGTGTGGACTCGACACAACACTAAGACACGACACCAAGCACAGGAATGTGTAAACAAGATCAAAACATAAATTCCTATTCAAATAGAACACCAAAAACTACACAAAATGCCCATTGGGGCATTTTATCAAACACTTAGCAGCACACACTGATACGTGTCCAGAATGGACACGAATCGACACGAAAATTTAGAAAACCCTATTCCTACAGTTTGGCTAGGGTTAGGGCATCCTAGAAATGATTTTTACAGAATTTTAGGAGCATTAATAGAGATTATACCTATAGGTGTCCAAAGCTCCAAAAAGCTCCAAAGAAGAGGATCCTTCAAAGCACCAAAGCTCCTCAAATTGTGTGCTCCCTGTCAAAACTCAATCCCAACAGCAAGAGAACAATATTTAGAGCCTATAGGAATTTGTTTGAAGGAAAAAGGACCTAATTTGGATTTTCTATGAATTTGTAAGGATGGAACTTTACCTCTTTCTAAAACTTGATGAACCCTAATGAAAAGAGGCTAGCCCTAAAATTTGGGAGGATATAAATAGGGGGAGGGGCTGTTATGTAGCTGGCCATAGGCCTAGGGTTTAGGGTTTTGGCTAGCTAGTTGGGTCCTATCTAGTTTAAGTCATGATTTGACTTGTGACTACACAAGCCATCCTTAGGCCAAACTAGCTCCTAATCACCCCAAACCAATTCTAATGAACTTGAAAAGAATAACTTAGGTCACACTAGGGTTTCTTAACCTAACCAAAGTGTCTTGACCCAGGTTGGCCAATAGGACAGTCTCCTAGTCCACATGAGTCAAAGTCTCTATAGGGTCAAAAACAATTCTACCAAAAATCACCAAAATTACTAAAAAATCATATTAAATATAATTAATAATAATAATCCCAAAATAATTCCAAAATTTTGAAAATGACCAAAATACCCTCAAGCTAGAAAAGTGGCAGTAACATCTCATGATAAAATGGTCATATACCGTGCTTATTATCTTAATGAACCATGTTCCAATAATGTGGTAGAATATAATGCTCTGCTAACTGGTCTTCAAGTAGCAAAACAATTAGATATTGAGTTCCTGGAAGCCTATGGAGACTCTCAACTGATTGTCAATCAGGTTAGAGGGACATATGAAGTCAGAAATCCTGACCTTATTTCCTATCATCAAGTGGTAATCGAATTGTTCCTTTCATTCAAAGGATTCTTCATTGAATTTGTACCGTATTCTCAAAATTTGGAAGCTGATGCTCTTGCTAGCCTAGCTGCAGACTTAGCAGTTCCAATCAGAAGACAAAATACCATCACTTTGTTGGATCGAGACTTATTCTGTGTCAAGAATAATTTGCATATCGAACAGAGTCATGCTACAGAATCAAATTCTCAGCAAAGCGATTGGAGAAGTCCATTTATTGACTATGCAGTCTATAGGATTTTATCTGATGATCCAAAGGAAGCTGTGTCAATCAAAAGACAATTATTTCGTTTTTACTATGATTCTTCTATGCATATGTTATATCGTCGTTCTTATGACGGACTTTTGCTACATTGTCTCTCTGAGAGCGAAGCTAAGCAAACACTCCATGAAGCTCATGATGGAGTCTGTGGTGCTTATCAACCAGGTCTGAAATTACAATACCGTATTCGAAGGATGGGATATTATTGGCCTTCCATAATAGCAGATGTTGTGGATTATGCCAGACGATGTAAAGCATGCCAGATTCATGCTGATTTTATTCACCAACCTTCTGAATTTCTATATCCTACGACAGCTTCTTGGCCTTTCGAAGCTTGGGGCATAGATATTATTGGTCTGATTAATCCTCCTTCTATCAAAGGTCATCGGTTTATTCTAGCCGTAACAGATTATTTCTCTAAATGGGCGGAAGCAGTTCCCCTTGTTGAAGTAAAAACGTCTAATGTGGTTAGCTTCATCAAACACCATGTCATTTATCATTTTTGGATTCCCCGAAGGATAATCCATGATAATGGACCACAATTTGCCAGTCAGGCGTTTTATAAATTTTGTGACAAAAATCGAATCCAAAATCTGGCTTCTACAGCTTACAATCCAGCAGCCAATGGTTTGGCTGAAGCTTTCAACAAAACAATTATTAAAATTCTCAAAAAGTTTGTTTCTTCCAATAAACGTGATTGGAATAAAAAAATTAGAGAATGTTTATGGGCTTACCGAACAACAGTCCGAACTCCCACTGGTTTGACTCCATTTTCACTGGTTACGGATGTGAGGCTGTTCTTCCGCTGGAAATTTAGATCCCGTCTCTTAGAATAGCCATTGCTAATGAGCTAACCTCTGAAAATAATGATCGCTTAGGACTCCAAGAACTTGAGGGTCTGGACGAGAAGCGTCTTCAAGCATAACAGCACATTGAGCTGTATCAAGCCCGCATATCTCGAGCTTTCTACCGTAAATTTAAAGAGAGTGAAACAAAATGCAAAGTCAGACTCTACGCAAGGCCCATTTAGAGACTCTACTGAGTCAGATTCAAGCTCTATGCGAAGATCAAACAGTCTAACTCTACGCGAACGCTTTTACGAAAGAGTTATCCTCAAACTCTATGCAAGAGCGACAGGCTGTAGCATTTAATGTGCGTGATATTGATCTGACAGAATAATTTTCTGACAGAACATTGCACAGAAGCCAAGAAAATTTTTGCACCAAATCCAATGCTTGTCGTTTAATGTGTAGATGAGCTACTTTATACTCAAAAGACCGCTTCTTTTATGCATGAAAATTATTTGAATTTTTACGCTCAGCTACTTTTGTGTGCGTAAAGTTTATTTGAGCTAGCTATACGCTCAAGGCTATTTCTTAGCCACTTTACGCAGGAAGCTTATTTTAGGCTATTTTACGCTCAGCTTTTCCTGGTCATGTGAGAACGTGGTCTTCATACGTGGCTTTCATGCCACACTTATCGAGGAACGTGTGTACGCACTCTCCCCATATTGTTGAAGTTGTGGGACACGTATCACCATGCGTAAAGACCATAACTCTATATAGGACATGTGCCATTGCATGTAGAGGTCAATTTTCAATCGTGGGTGGCAGTTACTTGCGTAAAGATTCAACATTGATATTTTTTATGCATAGAGGGTCTAGTCTATAAATAGATTTATTTTTAAACAGAAGACACAACAGATCACATAGAGATCAGAGCCAGATACTTTAAGAGCAAAGTGATTTTCCAGAGCATTTTTCTTCAACTTTTCTTTAAGAACAGAGTGAAGCAAAGCAGGAAAGCGTTCGACCTCGCCATCAGTGCCTAGTGTGTCGATACATTTCTGGTGACTTAGTTCTTCCAGCTGTTCATCTTCCAGCAGTTTTTCTTCATCATCATCGTGTGGTCCAAGGAACAAAGTGATCGTTCTCAGATCAGACTTCCATAGCAATACTTCCCATAAACAATTTGTACTTTTGTACTTTTTCTTGTTTTCTTTTAAAAGCCTTTTCAAGGGCATTTTGTTAAGTGAAACATACGCTGCTATTGCTGTAGTTGCTATGCGTGCGACAGCACGTCACGTGCCCACGCCTGCCTCCAACAGGACCCTCCTCCGTGTGCGCCTCGCTGTCGTAGAATACGGCACAGGTGATCACCCTTCTCCCTCTCTATGTGATTATTTTGTTATTTATGTATTTGCTATGGATTATTTGGACACGAGCTTGGTTGAGAACATGGCTCAAACACACACACACACACACACACACACACACACACACACACACACACACACACACACATATATACATATATATAAAACTTGTATGCTACACTTCTCAACATGTATTCCTTGTTTCCATGTGACAGTAGGTTTTTCCATATATAAGTTTCTTATTCATATAACATTGGTTTGTTGCCTATGTATAATGCTCATAGATAATTTCTTGTATATACTCTTATATTTTTTTTTGTATGCTACACTTCTCAACATGTATTCCTTGTTTCCATGTGACAGTAGGTTTTTCCTTATATAAGTTTCTTATTCATATAACAGTGGTATGTTGCCTATGTATATTGCTCATAGATAATTTCTTGTATATACTCTTATATATATATATATATATATATATATATATATATATATATATATATATGTATATATATATATATATATATATGTGTGTGTGTGTGTGTGTGTGTGTGTGTGTGTGTGTGTGTGTGTGTGTGTGTGTGTGTGTCCCTATATAAATGTTTTCGTATAAATATATATAAATATTTTTTGAATATTTATATATGTATGTTTTTCGTATAAATATATAAATGTTTCATATATATATATATATATATATATATATATATATATATATATATATATATATATATATATAAATATATATATATATATATATATATATATATATATATTGTAGGAATGAAATAGTAAAGCGTAATACTCTAGAGGGGGGGTGAATAGAGTTGGCAGCGGAATAATGCTAATTATAAAGTTAGCAGAACAATCACAGAATATTAATCACAACTAAAATAATGTAAAGGCAAAGTTAAGAGAGCAAACGCAAAGACAACGATGTATACTGGTATCCCTCTGTTGAGGACTAATCCAGTCGGTAGAACTCTTGCTACCAGTTGAATCCACTATTGGAAAAACCGTAAGTTTTCTTACGAAGTCCTTGCAACTTCTACAACACGAGCTTTGATACGAAGAACTCGTCCAACTTCAAATGTGAAGAGGTATTCTTCAATCAAGCCTTCTGATTACAATCTCTCATAAACTTCTAGACCGTACCTCACTGGCAAATTGACTAGAGGATTGTAACCGGCTTGGGATCTGAAATTGGAAGCTCTAGAAAATTCTTTGGAAGACTGAAAGCTTTAGATAGAGAGAAGATTGAAAGTGAATGAGTGAATTGAAATGATCGAAATCCTTCTCTATTTATAGGAGTTCCAAAGGCAGACTTCTGTCAGAATTTGGGCAGAATTCGGGCAGAACTCTTTGAGCAAATCTCGGTCAAATCCGCAACTGCAGGAGGACCAAGTTCCGAAGATTCAAAATCCCAATGGCCACCAACCGAACTCTGGCCGAACTCGGTCCGAGTTCTGTCAGGGTAAGTCAGGGTTTAGTTAGGATTTTGAAAAAGCTTTTGGTGATCTTTGAAAACCTTTTTGAAAACCTTTTTGTAAACCTTTTTGAGAGGTCATTTTAAAAAACATTTTGAACTCATTTAGGGATAGCCGATTTGCCAGTACGACTCGGTATACAACATATTTCTAGACTCAAATAAAATAAAAAATATATTGCATAAGAAATTATAGACTCGAGTAGGCAAACAGATCTTCGATCTTGAATTCAGTGGATAGCCAATCTTGATCATGTCCAAGAATCCGAGATGTCCCGTATATCCAGACAGAGTTTGATCAATTATTAAAATCAGGTTGACCATATGACCAATGGGCCAACAATCTTCCCTATTTTGATAATTGACAAACTATGAATGACATAACATTAAGCTTGTTCAAAAATATCAAAAAGTAGAAGTAGAATTGTTCATATCCTGTATTCTCAAAAAAAAATGTTAGATCTTTAATTTGCTCCCCCTTTGTCACTTAGCAAAATAATTGCACAAGAGAAGGCTCCCCCGCATTTAATGCAGAAGGCTCCCCCATAATTAATGCATAAGGAACAAATAGTGAGAAAACATATAAAAGAGATAAGGCATAAAAATTAGAGAGATATCATTGCAGGCATGTATTGTCTCTAAAGAATATTATCACAGGCATGCTATTGTTTCAAAAACATAAAAGAAATCTCAGGCATGCTATTTCACAGGCAGTTTGTAATGAAGAAGCAGTATAAAGAGATAGTGCTAAAACAAAGTGCTGAAATAAACTGAAATATCATAAACGAAACACCATAAGCATGTCCATGAAGATAAAAGTACTGAAAGCATACTACAAAGTGCTGATAAATATCAAAAGTACTGATAAAAAGAAATACTGATAAAAACTTGGAATGTTGGAGCATTTCCAAGTATATAATAGAATGTCACTAAAAAATCAAATCACATCTCCTCATCACTATCCTCGTCATCACCAACGTCAGCTCGACCAGCATGTCCTGAAGGACCAGCACCAGAAGTACCAGAGCCAGAAGGATGAGTAGGGGCGCCAGCATAGAACTCACCAACGTAGTCACGAGGTGCACGATACCAATCATATGCGTTACCTGGCTGGAAGTAGGCATGAACAGCCTCATCCTCACAGCGGTAACCTGAGAAAGCTGGATCTCTAGGGATGGAACCGGCTGAATGACCAGTCTGGGCAAAAGGAAGATCAGCTAAGGAATTTACAAGTGCCTGATAACGGGTGACATCGCGGAACTCACGCTCGCGAGCCATGTCCGTCATTGAGACGTGCAAAGCAGATAATGTAGCACCCAGTTTCTCAAATAAGGATAATTTTGAAATTTCGTGTTTATAATTATTTTAATAATAATATTTAATTCATGATATGATTTTTGGTAATTTTTAAATCATTTTAAAATTATTTAAATCAATGACTTGTGATTTTGACGTTTTGCTAGTGAAACCTTAGAGACTGTTTGACCTAGAGCCTAACCATGTGATTATGATATTTTAATGTCATTTTTGGCCTAAGGATATTTTTGTGTTTGACCTCTTTGAATTATTTTGATATTATTTTATTATTTATGATATTGTTTTGGGGTTATTTGAGTCGGGTTCGAATTTCAACTCAATCCGACTTGAAACGGGGACCCGGGGGTAGTTGACTCTAGTGGGACCCACACACTAGTTAGGCATGGCCCACATGATATTAATTTTAGTCCATATGATAGAAATATTTTAGTTAGAGGTTAGACTAATTATTATGGATAAGGTTAGTGTGATTAGAGACTTTAGAATGACTAATTTAGCCCCAACCAATTAGCCCTTTCCTAATACTCATAGAATAGGTTAGTAGGGGCTTTTGGACTTTTCCTAATAGGACAAAACCACCTTTATGGCCAGCCACAATAAGGATAGGGTTGAGCCTCCCATTTGTCATTATCCATCTATTTTTCTCTCTCTTGTTCTTCCCCAAATTCCTAGAGAGCAATCCCTAGCAATTTCTCCACCAAATTCTTCTATTTCACCACGAAATCTTCTTCTTTCCTTCTCCATTCTAGCCAAGGAGGACGCTACCCAAGTTTGGGAGGATTCGGAGCTCGTTCGTGTCCTTTTGGAATCTCTACGTGTCGGTGTCGCTCCGGGAAGGTTTTTCTTCGATTCAATCTACCGGGAGGTATAAATCCCTTCTCCTTTTCATTTTCTCATACATATAGGTCTATTTTAAACCCATAGGAATGATCTCCACGGTTGTATCTCCATTTGTGTCCATTTTGTGTCCATTTGGAGGTCATAGGAGTGTCCTTTGTGTTGTGGATGTGTTCATGTTACATATATAGATTTATATATATATATATTGTAATGAGAGTGTATCTATATTTATATATGTAATAAATGGTTCATGATGATAATATAATCAAGTTTGTGAGTGTGGTTCCTCATATTATTATTGCTATTATTGTTGTGGATAATTAGGATATATATTGTGTATTCTTTTGGCTCAAACTATCTAAATCCGTCATGACTTTTATCCACGTTTTTAATTTCAGCCCTAACTTAGAAATATCATAACTTCTAGCTCAAAGCTCGGTTTAATCTCCCGTTTTTTTAAAAGAAGCGTATTGAAATTAGCTTTCCAAAAACATGTATTATTAGGCCTAATTCTTTCTGTAACTTTCTGGAGAATTATTTGAGTGTCAGCTGTATGAAAGACAAACGCGTTCTCGGTGTTTTCGTGATTTCGGGAGTTTTCGGAAATGAAAACGCGATCCGTTTAAAGTTTCGGAAATCTAACACATAGATCTATAACATAATTTAATCCTAGAATTTAATTCATGCTGAGTTGGTACAGTATTGATTATTAGTAGGAGTTACTATTCGGCATATGCATTTTGTGCACCCTTGTGTGTAATATAATGTTCTATTTGATTTTAACCCATGTTAATGTATATACATTATGTAACTAAATAGAGAATACAAGTATGAGTAAATGGTTAAATAAATGATGTATGAGGTGTAAGTATCCTATCTAATGTAAGCATGTATAAGTATGACTTGTAATGAATATGTAGGTTCCATAGTATGTAATGTATGGTGCATATAGTGGTACAAGAGAATAATGAATGATGAATGAATGCAAGAATGAATGTAATGTAATAATAGATATAATGTATGCAATATACAAGTTAATGAGATATAATGTTCTATGTTAACACAAATCCTATATTACCTCATGTACCCCTTACACTATGTTGACACTATCACACTTGACACTTTGTTCACTTACACTTTGACACTCTTTGATATGTATACACTATGTATGCCCATTTAACCCTCACTTGCCCCTTTGCCATGTTCACATACACACATAGCCTCTTAAATAAGTATTTATGAATATAGTTAACTTAGCTATGTATGTATATTATATATATGTTAGCATATTGTGTTGTAATATATAAGTTTATATAACCATTTGAAATGCCATGATTATAGACCTAATATTGAATACCAATATATACATGTGTATATATGTGTAGACATATATAGCTTAAAGTAATAGATTACCTAGTGTATATCCAATGTGAATTCTTGTCTATTTGAGTATTGAATAATTGCATGCTATATAGAGTTGGGTGTATGTTGGCTTGTATAGCCTCGTATTGATGTGTGCTTGCTAGGATAGTCTTGGTTAGGCCTAGTAAGACTTGCTGGGTTAGGACATGACCTAGTTTGACCTAGTTTGACTAGTACAGTTGACCAGAGTTGACCAAGGGTTGACTTTGGCCTAGTTTGACCTAGATTCATGTAGAATGCATTGTAGTGCTTTATATTACCCTTCTGGACATGTTGTGACTTGTGCTATTCTAATTAGGAGCCAGACACCTCTCTTCGGACAGTATCTTTATCTTGGACATTCAGATATCAGGCGAGTACATTCTCTGATCATTTCATAACTTGTTTAGAATTATATTCCTGCTCTAGTTTACCTTATTTGATGCTGTCACGATATTATCACGGATTGGTATTATATGGATCCCTACATTGAGATGTTATCCCCCTCGGGAGCATCGGATACATTATGTCATGTGTTTCGTGTACATCATGTATTCCTCGCTCTCATGTTATTCATGTTTCTCATGTGCTTCATGCTCGTTCATGCATGCTCGTGTACTCTCATGTGCTTCATGCTCGTTCATGCATGCTCGTGTACTCTCATGTGCTCTCATGAATCGGTCATGTTTCCCATGTATCTCATATATAACCTATATTACATGTGCACTCATTTATGAGCCTTCATGTGAATTTCATGTGCACCCATTTTTGGGCCCCCCATGTGAACTTTATGTGCACTCATGTATGAGCTCTCATGTATACTTCATGTGCACCCTTTATGGGCTTTATGTGAAAACCATGTACGTAACATAACTTGTTTGGATCCTTGTGTATTGATTGGGGTATGGGGGAGTATAAATAGTCATGTGAACAATTCCAAAGTAGTATAGCCATGTGCGCCTCTTTAGTATAGTCATGTGCAAATCCAGCCGTTCACATGTCGACTTTGTACTCTAAATCACTAGTCACTGGTAGCTCTCTACTTATAGTAGATATTTCTATTACAGTTCTCTCTCTGTTTACATCATGTACTTTCTTTCAGTTTCATGTATCGTACTCTCTTGCATGTTTATATTTTCTAACCTGTTATGATCTGCGTGAGATGTATTATGCTCGCTCCCGTCCTGACTGGACCTGTTGATAAATTTTACAGATAGCCTGGAGGTTGCCTGCTAGCCTAGAGGAGATACTTTAGAGGTTGTTTAGATAGTTATTTCATTTTGTCTGGAGTTGTATTTACTTTGTGGATTACTGTATTTGAGTTTTGAGATGTATTTCTGGATTTATGTATCTTAGACACTTAGACTTCTATCTCCTGTATTTATTTTAGGTTTCATGTTTTATCTATCTTTATCATGCTCTACCCTAGATGTGATTGAGACTGTATCTGCTATGTCACCCCTATTCGGGGAGTATAAACTGTTTAGTCTTATACTGTTAGATGCATTGAGACCTAGGACAGCGTTCTACCGCCGACACTACGGCGTAGGCTGGGCGTTGTTACGTTCTCGTGCCCTAACTCTAGGGTGCGGGTCGTGACACATTTTTAGTGGTGGCCCATGCAGGTCGAGTTTATGTAGTGGTATTCGAACTAGAGTACCACTACAGCCTGCAGTAGGAATAGGATATATTTTTGAAGGTACTCAATCACAGTTAGGATCCCTTGAGAGATTCCTGGGACGACCCTTGAGAATCTTATTTTAACTTCGATTTGAAAACTCTTCTTCCCTTGATTTAATTATCTTTACTTTATGTTGTTAAACTTGATTTTTATAGATTATTGTTGAATTCGAGTTGTATTTATTGATTTTGATGGATGATTGTCGAATTTGAATTTTGATGATAGCTATTGCATCCGAGTTTCTATTTTGATGGATTTTTGTTCATTTTTGAATTTTGGTGTTCGTTGATAAATTGATTTGATTTTTGGGTATTCATTGTTGATTTAATTTAATTTTTGGCAAGATAAAATTATATGGGCTAGGTCATCTATGTTATGGATCAAGTCTTCTATAGTCACATTAGCCAGCATGGTGAGGACATATAGTCTGACTCTGGATATATTTCTCGGGTGTGGGAATTTAAGGTTTTTGCAGCCAAGCTAGTGGCACCGCAAAAATGTTAAATACCATGATTCTAGAGATATGTGCATAAGTCAAGGGCTCTGTGATTATCGTAGCCTTGCTTACTAGTATGACGAGGATTTAGAGTACCATGATTTTGGATAGACGCATATGATTATCAGATTGTACCTTAAATATTTTTGAACATATTTTCTCTACTTTTGTTCAGTCATTCAAAAAAAAAAGAATTATTATTTGTTTGTTTGTCTAGTTTTCTATTATTTAACTCAGGGGTAAGTTTAGTTGGTTTTATAAACCTTGTGTAATTTCTTGCTATGAGTTTTTCATAATACAATGAATCGATGATTTTGTTAGACTTTATCTTGAATTTGATATTTTAACTCTGGATTTCAAAACGGTTCCTTCTTTAAACAGATAAGCAGAACCGATTTTATCGTTATTTCTTTCTTGCTATTATTCTTGTATTAAATAATAATGATAATAAAACTGTCTTGATTTCGTCAATCACCTGCTTGCAATTTTGGTAGGAATTCAAATGTTAGTCTTAACGTAAAATTAATTTTTTTTATATTGGGACATGAGAATATATATATATGAATACATATAGCAGACACTTTGCTTAACACGTATGCATGCTACACTTGATTTTCCACCTACCTGAATACCTATTAATATGTTGTTGATTTAAATTTTCAAAACCACAATATTTCTGATTCTCTGCTTTTCCTAGCTTAACCTATAGTTTAAATATAAAATTTTATGATAATAGTTTTATTTATACTACTGCATATGTATGTTATACATAGGGTGTCAATTCAAAAAAAAAATTTGGTTGAGTTTTGTGTTAAATTTAAAAAATCTGAGACTGTGTGCATATTAACACTTAATACTGAATTCCAAATATTTAGTTTAAATTTTTGTTTTATTTTCTTTAATATAATATTTAAAGCTGTGTCCATTGTTGTATGCAGGAATATTTAAAGCTGAATTTACATGTTAGTTTGTGATAAACATTGAGTTGGTTTTAATGTTCAAATTTCTCCAAAATCTTGAAAACTAGTTACATGTTAACATTTTTACATTGATTTCCATGTTTAGTTAAATTTCATATTTAACATGTAATATCGAACTGTATACGTAGATAAATGTATTGGTAATATGTTAGGGTTTTATTTCTATCATGTTAGGATGTATTGGGAGCATTGAGATTAGTCGTGATGTTTCAACCCCTAAATTTTGAAATTGCATTATGTTAATATTGCACTAGTTTAAATGTTAGCTTGTTTTCAGATTTTATATGTAAACGTTGAACTAAAACTGGGTTTAACCTTTCAATACTAAGTTATAACCCTGTACAAGGACACACACACACACTCTAACATAGTATATATTATTTTTTAACCAAACCCTTCCCCTCTATGTTATGATTGTATATCTAGATAGATATATATAGAGCTTAGGCATACATGTTATAATATACATAAATACATAACTAAGTCTCTACCTTTTTTTATATATATATGGTTAGCCATGCAAGTTGTGATTAAATAGATTGTATATTGTAGATTGTTAACCCAAATGCCATGATTAGTGTAACTTGATAGCTGTTGTTTTGGAACCCAATTTCTCATATACAATTTCATATGTATTCACGTACACACACGCCTACTATATAACCATATGAACATGTCCCTATACACATAATGCTAGTTTTTTCCTCTCTAACGCTCTGTATATATTGTGATTGGATTTCCATGCAATTAACTTTTATTTCTTAACTAGTGATTTTGATTTTTCCTTGAATAGTACCCTTTTTCAGATAATTGGTAGTTACCTTCATTTTATTTTTTGATGAGTACCAGTTTTCATATAGGATGGTAGACTGTCTTACAGTTTTGATGGTTTGTTGACTTTGTAACTTTTTTGTTTCGCACCCTGGATTGCTTGTGTGTTTTGATACCCTATAACCGTTTTGGTTAGCATGACTAGTATACCTAGATGAGACTTACTGCCACCGTATGCCATGACCCTGTATGTCGTCCTTGATGGTATGATTTGTTTAAGATCTGGGACTTTGATTGTGGGGGTTTGACCTAGAGGGAGTATGGACATTTTAATTTCGAGGACGAAATTTTTCTAAGGTGGGTAGAGTTGTAGCACCCAGTTTCCCAAATAAGGATAATTTTGAAATTTCGTGTTTATAATTATTTTAATAATGATATTTAATTCATGATATGATTTTTGGTGATTTTTAAATTATTTTAAAATTATTTAAATCAATGACTTGTGGTTTTGACGTTTTGCTAGTGAAACCCTAGAGACTGTTTGACCTAGAGCCTAACCATGTGATTATAATATTTTAATGTCATTTTTGGCCTTAGGACATTTTTGTATTTGACCTCTTTGAATTATTTTGATATTATTTTATTATTTATGATATTGTTTTGGGGTTATTTGAGTCGGGTTCGAATTTCAACTCAATCCGGCTTGAAACGGGGACCCGGGGGTAGTTGACTCTAGTGGGACCCACACACTAGTTAGGCATGGCCCACATGATATTAATTTTAGTCCATATGATAGAAATATTTTAGTTAGAGGTTAGACTAATTATTATGGATAAGGTTAGTGTGATTAGAGACTTTAGAATGACTAATTTAGCCCCAACCAATTAGCCCTTTCCTAATACTCATAGAATAGGTTAGTAGGGGCTTTTGGACTTTTCCTAATAGGACAAAACCACCTTTATGGCCAGCCACAATAAGGATAGGGTTGAGACTCCCATTTGTCATTATCCATCTATTTTTCTCTCTCTTGTTCTTCCCCAAATTCCTAGAGAGCAATCCTTAGCAATTTCTCCACGAAATTCTTCCATTTCACCACCAAATCTTCTTCTTTCCTTCTCCATTTTAGCCAAGGAGGAAGCTACCCAAGTTTGGGAGGATTCGGAGCTCGTTCGTGTCCTTTTGGAATCTCTACGTGTCGGTGTCCCTCCGGAAAGGTTTTTCTTCGATTCGATCTACCGGAAGGTATAAATCCCTTCTCCTTTTCATTTCCTCATGCATATAGGTCTATTTTAAACCCATAGGAATGATCCCCACGGTTGTATCTCCATTTGTGTCCATTTTGTGTCCATTTGGAGGTCATAGGAGTGTCCTTTGTGTTATGGATGTGTTAATGTTACATATATAGATTTATATATATATATATATATATATATATATATATATATTGTAATGAGAGTGTATCTATATTTATATATGTAATAAATGGTTCATGATGATTATATAATCAAGTTTGTGAGTGTGGTTCCTCATATTATTATTGCTATTATTGTTGTGGATAATTAGGATATATATTGTGTATTCTTTTGGCTCAAACTATCTAAATCCGTCATGATTTTTATCTACGTTTTTTATTTCAGCCCTAACTTAGAAATGTCATAACTTCTAGCTCAAAGCTCGGTTTAGTCTTCCGTTTTTTTTAAAAGAAGCGTATTGAAGTTAGCTTTCCAAAAACATGTATTATTAGGCCTAATTCTTTTTTAACTTTCTGGAGAATTATTTGAGTGTCAGCTGTACGAAAGACAAACGCGTTCACGGTGTTTTCGCGATTCCGGGAGTTTCCGGAAACGAAAACGCGATCCGTTTGAAGTTTCGGAAAGCTAACACATAGATCTATAACATAATTTAATCCTAGAATTTAATTCATGCTAAGTTGGTACAGTATTGATTATAAGTAGGAGTTACTATTCGGTATATGCATTTTGTGCACGCTTGTGTGTAATATAATGTTCTATTTGATTTTAACCCATGTTAATGTATATACATTATGTAACTAAATAGAGAATGCAAGTATGAGTAAATGGTTAAATAAATAATGTATGAGGTATAAGTATCCTATCTAATGTAATCATGTATAAGTATGACTTGTAATGAATATGTAGGTTCCATAGTATGTAATGTATGGTGCATATAGTGGTACAAGAGAATAATGAATGATGAATAAAAGCAAGCATGAATGTAATGTAATAATAGATGTAATGTATACAATATACAAGTTAATGAGATGTAATGTTCTATGTTAACACAAATCCTATATTCCCTCATGTACCCCTTACACTATGTTGACACTATCACACTTGACACTTTGTTCACTTACACTTTGACACTTTTTGATATGTATACACTATATATGCCCATTTAATCCTCACTTGCCCCTTTGCCATGTTCACATACACACATAGCCTCTTAAATAAGTATTTATGAATATAATTAACTTAGCTATGTATGTATATTATATATATGTTAGCATATTGTGTTGTAATATATAAGTTTATATAACCATTTGAAATGCCATGATTATAGACCTAATGTTGAATACCAATATATGCATGTGTATATATGTGTAGACATATATAGCTTAAAGTAATAGATTACCTAGTGTATATCCAATGTGAATTCTTGCCTATTTGAGTATTGAATAATTGCATGCTATATAGAGTTGGGTGTATGTTGGCTTGTATAGCCTCGTATTGATGTGTGCTTGCTAGGATAGTCTTGGTTAGGCCTAGTAAGACTTGTTGGGTTAGGACATGACCTAGTTTGACTAGTGCAGTTGACCAGAGTTGACCAAGGGTTGACTTTGGCCTAGTTTGACCTAGATTCATGTAGAATGCATTGTAGTACTTTATATTACCCTTCTAGACATGTTGTGACTTGTGCTATTCTAATTAGGAGCCAGACACCTCTCCTCGGACAGTATCTTTACCTTGGACATTCAGATATCAGGCGAGTACA
This sequence comes from Iris pallida, assembly GCA_029216955.1. Taxonomy (NCBI): domain Eukaryota; kingdom Viridiplantae; phylum Streptophyta; class Magnoliopsida; order Asparagales; family Iridaceae; genus Iris; species Iris pallida. The sequence goes on from JANAVB010007596.1 coordinate 5,031,490, forward strand.
TTCTCTGATTATTTCATAACTTGTTTAGAATTATATTCCTGCTCTAGTTTACCTTATTTGATGCTGTCACGATATTATCACGGATTGGTACTATATGGATCCCTACATTGAGATGTTATCCCCCTCGGGAGCATCGGATACATTATGTCACGTGTTTCGTGTACATCATGTATTCCTCGTTCTCATGTTATTCATGTTTCTCATGTACTTCATGCTCGTTCATATATGCTCGTGTACTCTCATGTGCTCTCATGAATCGGTCATGTTTCCCATGTATCTCATGTATAACCTATATTACATGTGCACTCATTTATGAGCCTTCATGTGAATTTCATGTGCACCCATTTTTGGGCCCCCCATGTGAACTTCATGTGCACTCATGTATGAGCTCTCATGTATACTTCATGTGCACCCTTTATGGGCTTCATGTGAAAACCATGTACGTAACATAACTTGTTTGGATCCTTGTGTATTGATTGGGGTATGGGGGAGTATAAATAGTCATGTGAACAATTCCAAAGTAGTATAGCCATGTGCGCCTCTTTAGTATAGTCATGTGCAAATCCAGCCGTTCACATGTCGACTTTGTACTCTAAATCACTAGTCACTGGTAGCTCTCTACTTATAGTAGATATTTCTATTACAGTTCTCTCTCTGTTTACATCATGTACTTTCTTTCAGTTTCATGTATCGTACTCTCTTGCATGTTTATATTTTCTAATCTGTTATGATCTGCGTGAGATGTATTGTGCTCGTTCCGCTCCTGACTGGACCTGTTGATAAATTTTACAGATAGCCTGGAGGTTGTCTGCTAGCCTAGAGGAGATACTTTAGAGGTTGTTTAGATAGTTATTTTATTTTGTCTGGAGTTGTATTTACTTTGTGGATTACTGTATTTGAGTTTTGAGATGTATTTCTGGGTTTATGTATCTTAGACACTTAGACTTCTATCTCTTGTATTTATTTTGGGTTTCATGTTTTATCTATCTTTATCATGCTCTACCCTAGATGTGATTGAGACTGTATCTGCTATGTCACCCCCATTCGGGGAGTATAAACTGTTTAGTCTTATACTGTTAGATGCATTGAGACCTAGGACAACGTTCTACCGCCGACACTGCGGCGTAGGCTGGGCGTTGTTACGTTCTCATGCCCTAACTCTAGGGTGCGGGTCGTGACAGATAAATGCTGATGTATGCCCTCAAATGCCATGGCATACTGATTAGGTGGTGGAGGAGGTACAGTAGGAGGAGCAGGAGCTGTAGCAGTCATGCTACGACGAGATAACTGAAGAAACTTGGGCTCAGGGTCCTGAGTACAAGTCGCCAGATCGATGTCAAAGCGCTGAAAGATGCGTGGGAGAATCATCGCGTAAGAGAGATTTCTATCTCTTGTACGACAACGATCCATCATCTGAATCATGGTCTTAGGGGCAGAAAATGGAATCCCCTTAAGAATGTGGTACATGGCGGACAGCTAAAGAGAAGTCACATCATTCTTTGAAGTGGATTTAGGAAGAATAGTGGAATAGATGATGCGATACAATTCATAGTTAAACAAGTTCAGGTTGTTAGCCTTGAACTTTCCAGAGCGTACTCTATCAGGTGCACAGAGTTCCGCTTTGAAACTTGCGAGTGTCGTGCCTTCGGAAAAGTCAAAATCAGTGATATCGACTAGCGGTTCACCTTCGTTCGGGATACCAAGGATCTCCGCTAAGAGGCTATCATTGAAATTGATATCAATACCTCCAACACGTGTGGTCACATCGAAAGTGTCTAATATGAGATTGCAATAGAACAATCTAATAGCATTAGTTGCTATAGGAAAGCATATTTTAACAAATAAGTGTAACCCTAATGCCTCAAACAAATGACGATGATCAGGAAACACAGTCCATTTGACTGGAGCGCCTGTGCATATGGATCGTATAGAAAAATCACCATACCACAGTAGGGCTTGGTCGAGGGTTTGAAAGAAAAACCCATCGAACACACCGTCGTTCGTTTGGACCGACGAAAAGAGTGAATCCGTATGTGGATGCGAAGATGACCCTTCCTCACTAGGGGTCGTCTTCTTCCTCTTAGATGGATTGAATTTAGGAGCCATATGTGCAAATTGGAATAAAAATGCACTAATTGAAAGGTGTAGAGAGAGGGAGTTATACCTCACGAGATCAAGATATGTTGTAGAGAATGACGATCTCCGCACGATTCCAAATTTTGGAGAGATTTGACCAAGTAGATTGGAAGGAAAAGATTGGTGAAGAACTAGGGTTTGATGGCTCGGGTCGGCTGCTGCTGCTGTTTGAAATGGTTTGGAAGCAATGAAAGAGAAGGGCTGCTCGGGTTCTATATATATAACCAGACACCCTCAACCGAACTCGGGCCGAATTTGGTCAGAGCTCTGGCCGAATTCGCCTAGGGTTCTTCAAAGTTGATTTTTGCCATTCTTTTTCAATGTCTCATGTCAAATATTTAATTCAAAGATTAGTTATTTTGGCCTTCAATTAACATAATTAATATTATTTTATGAATTAAATGTCGTTATACAGCAACTGTCTCAGATTAGCTGTAGGAGTACTGTCCCAGCTGGCGGAGGTTCACCGGGGAACTCTTAAGTACCGCTTCGCTTCAACCGTAGTTGTGGTGACAGACAGACTCTTTATTGGCTTGTCTCTAACACAGTTTTTGTATAATGATATATAATCATAAAACAAAATCAATTAATATTATTGACGTCCAAAATTCCTAATTCTCGACGTAAATAATTGAAACGATCTTCCGCTAGAGGTTTAGTGAAGATGTCAGCTAGTTGATTTTCAGTATCTATGTACACAAGGTTTATATCTCCATTTTGATGATGATCTCTAAGAAAATGATGTCTAATCTCGATATGTTTAGTACGAGAGTGACATACTGGATTCTTAGTCAAATTAATAGTGCTCGTGTTATCACAGAAAATGGGAATATGTGTGTAAAATAAATCATAGTCTTCTAGGGTTTGTTTCATCCACAAAATCTGAGCACAACAACATCCTGCGATGATGTACTCAGCCTCTGTTGTTGATAGGGCTACAGAATTTTACTTTTTTACTAAACCATAGGACTAAAGCCTTGCCTAAGAAATGACAAGTGTCGCTGGTACTTTTTCTATCAACTTTGCATCCAGCAAAATCTGCATCCGAATACCAATAAGGTCAAAGGACTTAGTTTTGGGATACCACAAGCCAACAGAAGAAGGGCCCTTAAGGTATCGAAAGATACGCTTAACTGCAGACAAATATGATTCCTTTGGGTTAGCTTGAAAACGTGCACACAGGCAAACACTAAACATTATATCTGGACGACTAGCAGTTAAATAAAGTAAACTACCAATCATACCTCGATACTTACGTGTGTCGACTGGCTTGCCTTGTTCATCTGAATCAAGCTTTGTTTAAGTTGCCATTGGAGTGCCAATAGGTTTGACATTGTCCAGATCGAACTTCTTTAGCAAGTCTTTTGTGTACTTGGCTTGATTTATGAATGTCCCATTATCAGTTTGTTTGATTTGCAATCCGAGAAAGAATTTCAGTTCTCCCATCATGCTTATCTCAAACTCATTCTGCATATACTTAGAAAATTCTTGACACAGAGATTCATCAGTAGATCCAAATATAATATCCTCAACATATATTTGAATTAAAAGCAGCTTGCCATTAAAAGATTTAATAAACAGTATAGTGTCAACCTTCCCTTTTGAAAAACCGTTGTCAAGTAGAAAAGAGCATAGATGATCATACCAAGCACGAGGGGCTTGTTTTAAACCGTATAGAGCTTTCTTCAACTTGAAAACATGATCTGGGTTTTTGAAATCCATGAAACCTGGAGGTTGTGCTACAAAAACTTCTTCTTTTATAAATCCATTTAAAAAAGCACTCTTCACATCCATTTGAAAAAGTTTGAAATCATGAAAATATGCAAATGCACATAACATGCGAATGGATTCTAATCTCGTAACTGGGGCATAAGTCTTATCGTAGTCGATACCTTCTTCTTGATTGTATCCTTGAGCTACGAGTCGAGCCTTATTACGAGTCACTAAACCATTCTCATTCAGTTTGTTTCGGAATACCCAACGGGTGCCAATGACCGGATGATCAACAGGCCTGGGAACAAGTTCCCAAACTTGATTCCGTTCAAATTGGTTTAATTCCTCCTGCATAGCATCTATCCAAAAACTATCACTACATGTTTCATCAATAGTTTTAGGTTCTAGCTGTGAAATAAATGCAACACTACAAACAATATCTCTACAGGATGTACGAGTACTTACTTCCTTGGTAATATCACCAATTACCAAATCCTTTGGATGATTAGCTGTAAATTTCAACCTTTTCGCTTCATTCTGAAGGTAGCTGGTTCCTGGATCTTCTCTAGGAGGTTCAGCTAGTGCAGAGCTTGGTTGAGAATCAGCTGGAGTTGAGCTTGGTACAGATGTATCTTCGTCATTGTCATCAATCGTCATTTGATTCAATTCATCAAAAGTAACATTGATTGACTCTTCGATGATCATGGTACGTTTGTTGAAGACTCTGTATCCTTTGTTCTTGGCCGCATAACCTAAAAATATACCTTCATCGGCCTTTTCATCAAATTTTCCTAAATTGTCTTTTGTGTTAAGAATAAAACATTTACAACCAAAAATTCTAAAGTATGAAACTGAGGGAATTCTATCAAACCATAACTCAAATGGAGTCATCTTCGATTTTAGTCGAATTAGAACTCTATTGAGAACAAAGCAAGCTGTGTTGACAGCTTCAGCCCATAAATATTTGGGTAGAATAAACTGGTTTAACATCACTCTGGCCATTTCGGTTAGAGTTCTGTTCTTACGTTCCACAACTCCATTTTGTTGTGGAGTCCTAGGGCAGGAGAACTCATGAATAAAACCGTGAGTGTCACAAAATTGCTCAAAATCAACATTCTCGAATTCGCCACCATGATCGCTTCTAATGCGAGTGATCATGTAACCTTTTTCATTCTATACCTTCTTGCAAAAGGCGACAAATTCGGATAATACATCATTCTTACGTGTCAAGAAATATACCCACGTGTATCTAGAGAAATCATCTACAATTACGAAAGCATAAAGTTTACCTCCGAGGCTAGCAACTCTGCTAGGACCAAATAAGTCCATATGAAGCAATTGTAGAGGTCTAGTAGTACATACTGCGTTTACTGACTTGAATGTGGATCTGGTAGCTTTGTTCCTTTCACATTGACTGCATACCAAATCCTTCTTAAATGTAATGTCCGGTAAACCGCGTACTAGCTTCTTTGTGGATAATCTTGATATTGTATCCATATTAGCGTGACCGAGTCTCATATGCCACAGATGACTCTCATCACTCTTGGCCATTAAGCATCTACCTGAAATGTTAGTTTCTTCTAACAAATAGAAAACATATATATTGTCTTCCCTGATACCTTCATAGATAGTACTACCAGTTGAGCTATCAACTATAGTACATTTGTCTTTGCCAAAGTTGATTCCATAACCATGATCAGCTAGGTGACTTATACTGAGTAGGTTATGTTTCAACTCGGTAACCCGACAGACATCCTTAATCACAGGATAGGAAGACTTACCAACATCACCGATACCAATAATATACCCTTTCAAGTTATTACCGAAGGAGACATAGCCTTCCTTCTTTTTCTTCGACAGTATTGCAAATAGGGTAGCGTCACCGGCCATATGCCGTGAGCAATCGCTGTCGAGGATCCATTTGCTTCTAGAATGTGAAGGGTGTTCCACCTACAAAACAGTTTGCAGATGAAACTTTTGGTACCCATTTCTTGTAGGGTCCTGTATTGTTAGCTTTAGGTATCCAAGCATAAACATTTAAATCACCAAGCTTTCTCATTCTATATGCAAATGAAATATGACCAATGAGGCCACAATAATGACATTGTGCATGTCGAGTGTTGAAAGCTGAGTGGTGTACATGGTTGGTAGGTTTAGGTTTTCTAGTATAGAAGAAAGCATACCTATAATCTTGCTTGGGCTTAATCTTCTGGGGTAAAGGTTTTATATGGTTAGGTCTGACAGTGTTTGGCTTGGGAATGTTCCGATTTTTCGGTAAGTGACACGTGTTAGGGAAGAAAGCAGCAGGCTCAGGCTGTTTTCCTAACCTAATTTCCAATCTTTTGGAAGTGTCACACAACTTAGTATAATCAGAAGTAAGTGATTCCATTCTGATTTGTGCACATCGAAGACTTTTCTTCTCTATAGAAAGTTCTTCCTTGAGTTGGTCAATAATTTTGTCTTTCTCTTCAGATGACTTGGTAGTCTCGTGTAATAAGAGCTTTATTGAAGAAAGCTCACCAGACTCACTAACATAATTTCTAACCTCAGCTAGTAGGTCGGTAAGTCTACCTATTTCACCTTTGTACTCTTTGAGTATCTTCTTAGCGGTCTGATACTTGCTACGCAGTTTCTTGTAATCAGTCATCAGGTCACTGAAGGCATCTCCTAATTACTCAAAGGTGAAGTCATCATAAGTATCAACTACAGGTTCAGTAGGTGCCTGATCGGATGCCATAAAGCATACGTTTGTAGCGTCTTCTGATTGTTCGTCTTCTGAGTCGCTGGCTTCACTTTCATGCCATATGCTGGTATTGGCATATCTCATAGATGTTGATTTCTTCAGGTTCTCTTTTTCATACCTGTTGCTCTTCTTGTTTGATGATGAGTTTGTGGGACAATCCTTCTTTATGTGTCCTTTCTTCTTGCAACCATAGCAGACAGCATCTTCTTGATACCAGTTGTTGCCGTTGTTCTCTTTGACTCTCTTCTCATGTCTCATGTATCTTTTGAACTTCCTTGCTAGGAGTGCTTGATCTTCAGCGTCAGATCCACTGATGTCTGAGTCACCTTCAGCAGCTTTTCTGTGCTGAGCCTTGAGAGCGATTGTCTTCTCTTTTGGTGTAGGCTCTTCAAAATCTTGTAGCTCCAGTTCATGAGTGAGTAGCTTACCCATAAGTACTTCGAGGGACATATTTGTTAGATCGTTCCCTTCAATGATTGCAGTAGCCTTTGGAATCCAGTTCTTGGTGAGAGCTCGCAGGAGTTTGCGAATCTTTTCATGGTTACTGTAATCTTTGCCTAGGGAGGACAAAGGATTTACAATATCCAAGAACCTCTCGAACATTTGTGTAACTGTTTCGTTGGGCTTCATCTTGAACGCCTCGTACTCTTGAGTAAGTCTGCTGACTTTAGATTCCTTGACTTGAGTCGTGCCTTCATGTGTGACTTCAAATAGCTTCCATACTTCATTAGCCGTTGTGCAGATAGACACCCTGTTAAATTCAGTTCTGTCTAAAGCACAAAAAAGAGCATTAATGGCACGTGCGTCAAGATTGGCCCTTTTCTTTTCTTCCACTGTATATCTGCTATGGGGTTTTTCAACTAAAACTCCATCAACATTTATACGAGGTGGCTTTTGATAGCCATCAAGAACAATGGACCATAAATCAAAGTCAAGAGATTTTAAGAAGAAACTCATCCGTGTTTTCCAATATGTATAATTCGTACCATCAAACAGTGGGGGTATGTTTGTGGCGTGGCCTTCACTTGTAAATTTCACAGTTGCCATGTGTTGTGCTGTGATCTATATAACAGTTAATTAAAATAAATAAATAATTATAATGTTACCTTTGCTTTACCTGTAACACCCGCTCTGATACCAATTGTAGGAACGAAATAGTAAAGCGTAATACTCTAGAGGGGGTGAATAGAGTTGGCAGCGGAATAATGCTAATTAAAAAGTTAGCAGCACAATCACAGAATATTAATCACAACTAAAATAATGTAAAGGCAAAGTTAAGAGAGCAAACGCAAAGACAGCAATGTTTACTGGTATCCCTCTGTTGAGGACTAATCCAGTCGGTAGAACTCTTGTTACCAGTTGAATCCACTATTTAAAAAAATCGCAAGTTTTCTTACGAAGTCCTTGCAACTTCTACAACGCGAGCTTTGATACGAAGAACTCATCCAACTTCAAATGTGAAGAGGTATTCTTCAATCAAGCCTTCTGATTATAATCTCTCAGAAACTTCTAGACCGTACCGTACTGGCAAATTGACTAGAGGATTGTAACTGGCCTGGGATCTGAAATTAAAAGCTCTAGAAAACTCTTTAGAAGACTGAAAGCTTTAGATAGAGAGAAGATTGAAAGTGAATGAGTGAATTGAAATGATCAAAATCCTTCTCTATTTATAGGAGTTCCAAAGGCAGACTTCTGTCAGAATTCGGGCAGAATTCGGGCAGAACTCTTTGAGCAAATCTCGGTCAAATCCGCAACTGCAGGAGGATCAAGTTCCAAAGATTCAAAATCACAACAGCCACCAACCGAACTCTGGCCGAACTCTGGCCGAACTCTGGCCGAACTCGGTCCGAGTTCTGTCAGGGTTAAGTCAGGGTTTAGTTAGGGTTTTGAAAAAGCTTTTGGTGATCTTTGAAAACCTTTTTGAAAACCTTTTTGTAAACCTTTTTAAGAGGTCATTTTAAAAAACATTTTGAACTCATTTAGGGATAGCCTATTTGCCAGTACGACTCGGTATACAACATATTCCTAGACTCAAATAAAATAAAAATTATATTGCATAAGAAATTATAGACTCGAGTAGGCAAACAGATCTTCGGTCTTGAATTCAGTGGATAGCCAATCTTGATCATGTCCAAGAATCCGAGATGTCCCGTATATCCAGACAGAGTTTGATCAATTATTAAAATCAGGTTGACCATATGACCAATGGGCCAACATATATATATATAAACATTTTTGTATATATAACTTGTAGATATATATCTTATATGTATATATTTTCGTATATATATGTATATATTTCTGTATATATATATATATATATATAGTCCGTACAAATGTCACTATATATATAATATATATATATATATAATATATATATATATATATATGTATATATATATATATATATATATAAATATATATATATATATATATATATATATATATATATATATATATATATATATATATATATATATATATATATATACATATATATATATATATATACATATATATATATATATATACATTTAAAAAAAAAAAAAAAAAAAAAAAAAAAAATATATATATATATACATTTAAATATATATATATATATATATATACTTTTCCGTATGTGTATAAGCACATATAGAGTAGTCATGTACAAGTCGCATCCACGACCCAAGCATCTACTCTTTATGAAGAGTGAGCTATCTACAACCATCACTACTCTATATGTGCCGTCACATGAGCCACTCGCACAGATGGTCGTTCTAGAGCGACAGCGCGTGCCATGATTGATCTCACTCATATATATATATATATATATATATAAACATATATATATATATTTTTTTTGGAGAAACCGTTACCTTTATTGATAAAGAGGGTAATGAGTACATCCGACCTCATGGTAACAAGTACTAAGAAAGAGACTGAATAAAAACACTACACTAAAGCCCAATGTGGGAAAGACGGAAAATGGCGACAACCCGAAAGCGACTTCCGAAACTGTCTCTTCACCTTCCGAACCAAGAAGTCCGCTCCAGCACCACGTCCCTCATACCGAAGCTTATTCCTGTTCTTCCAAAGCACCCAAATAATCGCACCCGCCAATGATCTCCGATGGTGACTGCCCGGACCCCGACACCATCTTTGAAGAAAGACCAAAAAGTCACTATGCATCCGTGCCTTGAAGAACCTCCGGAAAGCAGACCAAACCATCCTAGCATGATCCCCGTGGAAAAATATATGATGAAGGTTCTCCCCATGACCAACCTGACAGCAATGACACCTGGAAAACAACTGAAAGCCAATCTTCTGAAGGATGTCATCAGTAGGAAGCCGATTATGACAAACCCGCCACATCAGAATGCTCCACTTCGCCGGAATACATTTGCCCCAAATATTAGAGAAGAGTGAGGATGCAGGGTAAGTAGTCCGACAACATCTCCAAGCCGCAGCCAGCATGAAAGGACCTTTCCGCTCACCCCAAGGCAGAGAAACAGGAGCCGAAGTACAAATGAGATTCGCCTCTCTGAGCCGCCCCGCTGCCTCAACTCCAAACTGATCCGAAAATAAAGACAGATCCCATCCAGAGGCTGTCCAAAAGGAACTAATAGCCGGACCACTATTATCAGAATTCCTCGTCCTCGAATCTCTGATCTTTTTTCCCCTATCCGAAATAACCCGAACAATCACGGTACGAGGGGGAATAACCACCCTTCTTCCGGCCAATCTAGCCGACCTCCGAAGCTCCCCAGTGCCCAAACCGACATCAGGAGACTCCCTCACCTGTGTACGGTTCCGCCCCCGAGTCCGTCTTCCCGTGCCGCGCCTGATCCAAGAAGTCACTCCCTCTGCCGATGGAATAGCAACACTATCCAAACGAGCCCCCCCCAGAATCCAAGCCTCACACCTCGCTGAGCTCCCACTACACCCAAGTCTAAGCGAGATAAATGGTTCCGCCAATTTCCTTCCCCGCAAAATTCGTCGCCAAATATGGGAGCACTTAGAACTCATAAACACATCACAAGGATGACGCTTACAAAAATACTTTGATTTAAGAAGCTCCACCCAAAGGCCCTTCCCATGCCTCAACTTCCACCACAACTTCATAGAAAAAGCATCCATAATATCATTCAGGCACTTGACCCCGAGGCCTCCTTCGGACTTAGTCCGAGTAACGAACCGCCATGCCAACCAACTCCTCTTAGCCACCCCATCCTTGCTGCCCCAAAAGAAAGCCGCAAACATCCTCTCAATCGTCCTGAGAACGGCCCGGGGGGGACAACAAGCAGCCAATGTGAACATAGGGATAGAAGAGAGCACATTCTTAATAAGAACCAACTTACCCAAAGGAGAAAGAATCTTGTTCTGCCAACCCATAAGCTTCGAACGGATTTTATCCAGCAAATATGTAAACATCCCCGCATTCCTTCTCCCGCAAGATAACGGGCACCCCAAATAAGAGAATGGCAAGGTACCGGTACTAAATCCAAAGAGAGAAGAAATAGTCCGAGCACGCTCCACACCCAAAGGTGTCGCAATATAGAAGGCAGATTTAGAATAATTGATCTTCTGTCTAGAAACAGCCTCATACCTAAGCAGTACTTGCTGGAGAGCACGTAATCCAGTAATATCCCCCAAAGTAAAGATAAGAACATCATCCGCATAAGCCAAGTGCGAGATACACGGTCCCCCAATCGGAGTATGGAATGAAGATCTCCTATTAGAATCTTGAAGAAGCTTGAGGTTCCGAGAAAGTACCTCCGTAGCAATAATGAAGAGAGCCGGGGATAAAGGATCCCCCTGCCGGATCCCTCTAGACGCCGAGAAAAAATCTGTAGGAGCGCCATTGAGCAGAACCGCATAACGTGTATCCGCCAGCAGACGATAAATAAGATCACAGAAGACCTCATTAAAACCAAATCTCCGGAGGACCCTCAGGAGGAAATGCCAGTTGACTCTGTCATAGGCCTTCTGCATGTCCAGCTTAATAGCAACATTGCCACCATGGTTAGGTTCCTTCATCGACGCCACCATATCCTGGGCAATAATGATGTTGTCCACAATCTCTCTCCCCTGAACAAAAGCACTCTGCTTCGGGGAAATAATTTTGGGGAGGTAAGCCCGCCACCTGCATGCAATTATTTTGGAAATAATTTTATTACAGAAATTGCAATGGCTAATAGGGCGGAAATCAGAAAGGTTCTTCGGGTGCTCGACTTTGGGGATAAGAAATAAGAAGGTATTCGAGACGGACACCGGAAGACGTGCACCCAAGAAAAACGAACCAACGGCTTCCTCCACATCATCAACAATAATGTCCCAACAAACTGAGAAGAATCTCCCAGAAAAGCCATCCGGTCCGGCGCCACTAGCCGGGTCCATCCCTCGCACAATCTCCAACAGCTCCGCTCTGTCAGGTCTGCGAACAAGATCAGAATTATCTTCCGTAGAAATGATGCTAGGGATGACATCGAGGAAAGCGTCCTCATCAGAAATAGGCTCAGCTCTAAAGAGCTTCGAGAAGAATAGAGAAGCCTCCGTCGCAACCTCCTCGGAAGACCCAGTTTCTGATCCATCAGCTCGAATAATCTTCTGAATACCCGCTTTTCTATGCCTGCTCATGGTGCACTTATGGAAAAACTGAGTATTCTTATCTCCTTCCAGATTCCATTTTAATCTAGCTTTTTGTTTCCAGAAAGACTCCTCAACCTGGACCTTTTGTTTCAATCTGGCAACGGCCTCCAACCAGGAAGCCCTCCCCCTCTCCGAAGGATGAAGCTCATAATCCTGCTCCGCCGCCAAGGCAGCGTCCTCGGCCCGACGAACCTCCTGAAAAACATCTCCGAAAGTATCTCTGCTCCATCCAGCTAGCACATGCCCCGTCGTCCTCAAGCGCATGCCCAACCGCTCAAGCGCATCATAATGCCAACATGAATTCCATACCGAGCCACAATCTGAAGAAAATCCGGATGAGAAGTCCAGAAGTCAAGAAAAAGGAAACCTCTGCGCAAAAAGGTAGAAGATTGCTGGCACCATCCAACCAACTACCCATCACGAGTAGCCGATCGAGACGGGAACCCTGCCGATCAAGCCCCGTCTGCCCGTTCACCCAAGTATAGATGCTGCCTCTGAAACCAGTATCGGATAACCCGGCAGCCAACTGGAAATCTACGAAGTTTGCAATGGCCCTCGTGTCAGGAGGTCACCCTCCAAATTTCTCATCCGGAGAAGCAATGATATTGAAATCTCCGCCCACCGCCCAGGGCAAAGCAATGTCCCTGGCTTGGACGTCCAGAAGGTGCCTCCACATACTCCTCCTTCCCTGTCGTGTCCCGGCACCATGTACAATCGACAGTCGCACCGGAACTGAAAAGCAACTCAAAGAAAGCTGCACCGTGATAGCCTGGTCACAGGAGTCAATACAATTGATCCCAAGACCCGACTTACAAAAAATCCAAATATTGCCCTTATCATTGCAAAAGCTATCATCAAAACCCAACCTCATACGATAAGCAAGAAGCTTAGAGGATATCACTTTGGGTTCAATAATGGCAAGAACCTGAATAGAGTTGGACCTACACAAGGACCTGAGACGGGATAAAGTAGCTCTGTTCGCCGTCCCCCGAACATTCCAAATAAGGAATTTAACCATGGACCCTCTGGGGGTCCCACCTAACCCGGGAAGCATGTGATCGGAGAAGTCTATCCGACTGAGGTGCCATCGACTTCCTCCGCCTACCAGCCACCTTCTTGAAAGGGACCATCTGCCAGTCTTCTTTCCGTCCCTCGGAGAGTGAGGTGGAGGGTCTACCCGCGGGCAGAGGGGCCATATCAACACCCGGAGCAAGATTATCTCCTCCGACAGATAGGGGATCGTGACCAGCCTCCTCCCACACCACCAAGCTATGATCTTCGGTGTCAGAATCAGCCGCTATAATCCCCTGTCCCAGCTGGACATGAATAATAATAGGAAGATCCGATAAATCAATAGAGCCAATACCTCGCTCAGGGCCCACCTGTCCATCCAGGCTAGATCCTGGAGTGCTGCGTCCCGTCATCAAGGGCCGCCCGTCATCCGACCAAATAGCCATCTGGCCTGAAGATGACTCCCCCACGTGCCAGGATGGTGGAACGAAAATCGCACGATAATCATCTCTCCCGTGCAATCTGGGCTGCGTGGTCCCCGAGCTAACTTCATGCCCCTCAACGCGCCTCCATTCCTGCCGTATCCCCTTCCCTCTCTCCCGCCACGACCGTCTCCTCCGACGTCCCCTGCTAGAACCGCGGCCCCTCATCATGTCGTCCGCCTCACGCACAACGCCTAGAGAACGGCCGTCGGGGATAGTCGGACTATCAACAACTCCCTCAGGGGAAGGCTCCACTCGAGAACGTCCGCAAGCACTCTCAACGTGACCATGATGGCCACATGAAACATAATAGAGAGGGCTCCGCTCATAAACAACTGGTTGCGAGCGAACACCATCAGGCAGTTGGAAGAACACCTCATGTTGAAGTGGTTTGCTAACGTCCACTTCAACCAAAACCCTGGCTACCCTCGGCCGAGTAGAGGATGCCGTAGCCCGATCAGTGCTGAGCGGAGTGCCGAGAGCAGAAGCGATGGAGAGAACCGCATTGGTATCAAACATGCAGTGGGGAAGCCCGGGGAAGGCCACCCAGATAGGAACCCGGAGGTCCTCTCTCAACGGCGAAAAATCTACCGACGACCTGAAGACCATCATCGGAACACGCCCTACGAACCAACAGTCCTTAGACCGTAGCCGGAGGAAATCACTCTCGATATGAGGTCGAATCAGAACGTGACGATCATCAATAGCCTTCACGTCTATCAACCCCCTGAAACCCCGTGAATCGAAGGCCAATCTAATAGCCTCAACCGGAAGTCTCCGTCGTGCAAACTTGCCAATAAGGTCAAGTCCACACGGCGCCGTGAGGGCCTCCATATCTGACTGAGAGAACACAACCACCTTCCGTCCCTCAGATACAATAGTAGGACGGAAATCCACCCTCGGTGAGGCATCCGTCGAAGCCGACGCAGATCCACCCACCACCGAGGCAAAAGTTCGCGCCGTGCCACCCGTCCCTCCTCTTGCCACCTTCAATTTAGCCCCCACCTCTGCCGGAGGATTACCCGGAAGGCCGGAACCCCCCACTGGACCCACACGTGGAACGCCTTCGGCAGGTCGGGCACTCCTACCCAGGTGGCCACGAGCCACCGGCGAAGAAGCTGGGCCGGTTACTCCCGCCGAATCCCCGGCTACAACAACCGGCAGATTCCTGCTCCGACCAAGGAGGCCGGAGGCCGCCGCCAGCGAAGCATGGGGAGGGGCGGAAGCCTCCGCCACCGAGACTGCATCGCCGGCCTGTGCAGCGCCCACAGCCGGTGGGGCAGAGATTCCAGGCGGTGCCACGCCGACCGAAGTCGTCGGCACGTCGCCCCCATGGACGGGGGCCCCTGCTAGAAGCCGACCGGGATGGCCAAGGGCCCCCGCTGCCGAGCCGAACATAAGAAAAGCAATCGCCTGCTCCGAGAAACTCGCGAGACCTAATCCTGATCATATATATATAAATATATATATATATAAATATATATATATATATATATATATATATATAAACATTTTTTTATATATAAATTATAGATATATATCTTATATGTGTATATTTTTGTATATATATGTATATATTTCTGTATACATATAGTCCGTACAAATGTCACTATATATATACGTTTCCGTATGTGTATAAGCACATATAGAGTAGTCATGTACAAGTCGCATCCACGACCCAAGCATCTACTCTTTATGAAGAGTGAGCTATCTACAACCATCACTACTCTATATGTGCCGTCACATGAGCCACTCGCACTGATGGTCGTTCTAGAGCGACAGCGCGTGCCATGATTGATCTCACTCAGTGTCGTGTCGTAATATATGTCATGGTCAAGGGAGCTGCAACAACAACTCTTCAACTAAGGGTACGTCGCCTAGAGCTAGGCCAAGTAGGTAACGCTAAGTGTCGATGCCATCATCGATTACGCCCGAGGTAATTCCCGGACTCTACTAACCAAGTCTAGGCTAACAAGATCATAATGACCTATATGTAAAAACAGTAATACATGGCAAGGTATACTTGCCTTCAACTCCGCAGTGCGCAAGTAGTGCCCCGGTCCCTCCTGCTTCTATACACTGAATGAACATTCATGACTACACATATATCCACACACAATGTAGAGTACACGTTATACGTACTTTCGTATATGTATACGTTCATGAAAACACATTTATATACTAGGCTACATATATGCATGGGAAAATACCTACAAGTTTTATGTATATGAAATATATATATGAGTATATGCATAGGAATAAGTATGCATGTTATATATATATATATATATATATATATATATATATATATATATATATATATATATATATATTTATATATATATATATATATATAAGGAAATATATAGGCAATACTTGTGAAGGGAAATATATATATACTTATATGTATAAAGGAATACATATACTTTATATTCATAAAGAAAAACACACATATATATAGGGTTTGTATATATGTAGAGGAAACATGCACATGGGATGTATGCTACTATTTGTAAGAGTCCCTTCATTGCCACATTTTAACAAAAATTGTATCCAAGAGATTCACATGTCCCATTGTCACAAGATTATCTATATAAAAATAATATGTAAAAATTAGTGACTAATGCATGCATAAAAATAGAGTGAAGGGGAAACTAATGTTATTAACATGCATAAGGAAACAATGCAATGGGAACCTACTATGTGGTGTAACATATATACACAAGGTTGAAGGGGATCATATTAGCCTCATTGCCAAGTTCACTATACTGCACTCGTCCATCCGAGTTCACAACCAATCTCAAGCAACACATAAATGAAGAAGTGAAGATACGAAGAGTAAGAAGAGAGTCACCTTTATCATACGCGTGCGTCGACAGCAAAGGTGTGTGGGAGAGCAGACGACGCGACAGGGGTGTGTCGCCTAGAGAGTGGCCGGCAATGACCGACCCGGCGCGCGACGGTGCGAGAAATGCGCGACAGCGCTCGCAACTCGCAGCAGTGTGCGACTGCTGTGACACTGATAGAGAAGGATATAATCGTAAGGGTGATGATGATGAAGAAGAAGATGGAGAGATGAAGGGGCTGTCGATTGGAGGAGATGATGAGGAAGATGAGATAGAGAGATAAAGAAAATGATGGTGAAGATGGAGCTGCCGGCTGAAGTAGGGGGGCTGTGATGAGCTGTGGAGAAAAAAAGAAGAGGAAGGAAGATGGTGATGAGGATGACGGGGTTCGGCTGATAGGAATAGAGGGAGAGAGAGGATGAGTTTTATAAGGAAAAAGGGGGAGTATATAGTCAGTTGTAGAGTTTTCCTAGGAGGAAAGAGAGTTGTGTCATAGTTTTAGGAAAAGGAAAGGGGTGTGGTCGGTTGGTTAGAGAATAAGGAGAGAGTGTAAGAGTTGTAAGCTCTACAAAAAACAAGTAGGTGTTGTTGAGAGGTGATTGGACAAGGAGGTTCAGTATTTCATAACAACTTTCCCCTAGGATATTTGTGCATGCCAGAAGAGGCTAATTGACATAAAGGGGGTTCGAATGGGTTTAATTAGGGAATCTATCCCTAAATTGGGATTAGGAGTTGATCATTTGGGATTAGGGTAAATGGTTTTAGGGTGTTTGGTATTTTGTAAGGATAAATTGGTGTTGTGTGTATAGGTATGGATGAGAGGGATGGTATGGTGCTTGGGTGTTTAGTCTAATTGAGTCGGATCGGGTCACAATTGATCTTGGTGAATTAAATGGCTTAATTTAGTCATTTATAATCATAGGAAAATAACTAGCATGCGGAGGCTCAAATGAATGGGACACAAGTGGCATGTGTGTAGGAGGCTCAGTGTGGGTCGTATACATATCCTGGGTTGACAAGTTTGGGTCAAAATGGTGTCCCCAATTCGACTTGGAAATAAATGTGACTCTGTGGGGTAAATCAAGATTGGATCTAATGTCAGGAAAGTTGTGCGATAAAAAAAGCACAAGATGGTGTGTCTGAGTAGGACACGAAGGTCATGGGTGAAAAGTGTCTCAAGTAGATCATGCATGACAAGTTGGTTTGGAGAAAATAACTAGTCTTGGGCTTCTAATTTAAAAGTCACGGTAACGTGTATATGATAATCAAAAATAAAAGTGAGAAATCGTTAATAACTTAGAATTTCATATATAATCAAATTAAATTCCTAATTAATCTAGATAAAATATAATGAAAATTTCAGAGGACTTACAACCTATCCACCTTAGAGAATTTCGTCCTCGAAATTTAGACATCTAACATAACAGCAAGATAGAAATAACTGAACAATAATGCATGCATACCTAAATACGTACCCCTCTGATGTCCTCTAGATGCTGGTGTAGAAGCATGAAATTTTCAGCAAATCAAGCCTTATGCGCCCAAAGCCCGAGGAGGATATATGCGCCCATCACCCTGTGAAACTATATGCGTCCATCATCCTGTGAAGCTATATGCGCCACGCACCCTGTGAAGCTATATGCGCCCATCATCCTGTGAAGGAGGACGCATAGCCTAAGACATGGCTATACGCCCAAGCCTGACTCAGTCAAAGCCATGATCAAAACGAGTACCAAAGCGCACGGCCACGTCAGTCTCCATGAGCAGTCGTGAACCGAAGCATGCGGCCACATCAACACCCCGACCAACCCACGATCTCGCAGCCTGTATGTGCCTACGTCCAATACGCCCAAAGCAGGACTATTCACCCACATAGAAACCATCGTGTTTCCTCATGTGGGCGCATAACATCATTCCAGTTCAAGGATGATTATAAAAGGGGGGCTTCATCCCTCTTCAAAGGACAGAACGGAGAGCATTTTTAAGAGCCAAATTGCTGCACTTCTTGCCAGTGAGCCGAGAGTTAGCAATTTTCTTAGGTTTTCTACCACTTTTGTAATCGGAGTGTCAACGGAGTAAAGGAGCAACTGCAGCTCGATCTCCATCGTCTCATTCCCAGAATTCTTTTTTGTACTCGGGGATCCTCAGCACAGGATCTCTCAGGCATACTCGATTTGTGGTGCCTTGCGCCAATAAAAGAAAAGACAGCATTTTTTTCTTCTTTTTTGTGTGTGTCCACAAAATTGACGACTCTGCTGGGGACTACCTTTTTCTCTGATGAGAAGGTGGTGACGCAATCCGATACCGACAAAGTGGGGAGTACTCAGAAGATGCTGATCGTAAAGTTCGATCAGCAGGCGTTCGAAGAGATGCTCTCGAGGGACGGCTCTACTCCCTCAAAATCAGCAAAGCTAAATAAGTCCTGCAATACTTGGCTTCCGAAGGCTCGCTGCACATATCCTGCTAGTGTCATAGTGGATATACAGCTGGAGGACTCTGTCACCTGGGTGCAGGACTCTGCCACATAAGTCCCCCAAATGGAGAAGGCTCACACCGTTTCGGGCTCTACTAGCCCAGTGACTTCTTCCCTCCCCAACCAACAACAGAGTGTTCAACACTCGAAACTTGGCAGAGAAAAATACTACGATGCCAAGAATCGGGGTGTGCGACACTCTGGTCAAACCCGGCGAGGCTCACGAACGAAGGAGACGAAACTGGAAGAAAACAGCGCTTCTCCACCAAGCATGCGCCCAAAACCATGCGCTCAAGGGAGTGCTTGGGCGCATAGCCCCAACCAGAATACTTCTGTCTTCAGCAGGCTGGGCATTCAGAGTCATACGCCCGAGGCTGTACGCCCAGGCTCTCTGGATCCATACTATGCGCCCACATCAAGGCGACTCAATCATTATGTCAGGAAGCATGCGCCCAACCCCAGTCTCCAAGGCCTATGTGCCTACAGCAAAAAGACAGGCCCCAACGCGTATAGCACAGGGCTGTCTTCAAGGACATCACAGAACTTAGGTGTGGGGGTTGCCCCTGCACATGAACTAAGTCTGGATGCTCCTACTCTCCTTATGAACCCGCATGCAAAGCTTGGCGATGCATGCAACATGGGTTGTAAGGCACAACTCCCTTCCGCTGACTTGTGTGACATGATAAATCATAAGCGTAAAGCGAGGGAGAACATAACAATTCATAGTGCACTTTCGTACACCAGTATTGTTATCAACTGTTGTTGCTCCAAAGAAACAAGAGTGCCTCAGAGAAAGTCCATGTTTTGGCGGCTGTATTTCTCTGACAACGAGAAGCCACTATGTGTTTCATCCAACATGGCTTCATGGGGTCCCCCTTACAGAAGCCCCAATGAAAAACGGTGGACTACGAACCCAACTTTCTCTCTTAGTTCCGCGAGAAGAAGTAGGAGAAGTCTACCAACAGATGGCCGACAGGCTGTCACATCCGAAGGAGTCTATATGGGCACTCGATCAAAGGCAAGATCCCGTATGGACGACGAAGATTCCCAAGCCGGGGGTAACATTCCCTCAGAATCTGAAGCAGATGACCCCCACACTGGGGGTAGCCTTCCAGAGGACGATGATCCCTCCAAATCCGATGGCGACTATTTACCTCCTCTTCCTGAAGATGAAGGACTTATCCACTCGAAGACGAACTGTATCAGCACCAGTTGTACTGCTTTCTCTGTTCATCCTCGCATGCTATCTATATATATGACGGATGAAAAAAGACATGAAGAAGCCAGCGACCAGACCAGCAAATGACTAGAGGGTCTTGAAACAGCATTCGCCAAGATTACCGATATGCTTACCAGTATCATGGCGGTTCAAGCTGCTGGGGCTATTCCTCCACCTCAATAAAACGTCTCGGCCTACGCTAGTCCGACTCACAGCAACAACCCTCATTCACTATAAAAGAAGTATCATTCCATTGTGCCTCCTCCAAATCTTGCAAATACCGGGGGTGGTCCTTCGTCAACAATGCCTGACAACCGTTCAGCAGCCGTTTTCCAACACCTGCTCAGTCAACAGAAAACAATTGATTCTCTAGTCGCTCGCCTCGACACCATCTCACACAAAGATGAGCTACAGAAGATGGGGATATCTCAACCATATTCCCCTGAGTGGGAGAATGCTACTTGCCCTCCTAACTACAAGCCGCTGATGCTGAACTCATTCGACGGTTAGACTTCTCCTCGTCAGCACATGACGTACTTCAACACGCAGACTATACACTTGCCCAGAGAAGATCCGTTCCTGTCAAAGCTATTTATTAGCACCTTGTAGGGGGTAGCCTTCGAATGGTTCTGCAGTCTGCCTGACGGGTGTATTAATTCATTCAAAGACTTGGAGAGGTTGTTCCTCAACAGGTTTTACGAGAGCGGCATGCATGTTAGTATGTCCACACTCATCGAGACCAAGCAAAGAAGGACTGAGTCTGTCATCGCCTTCATAGAACGCTTCAGGCGGCTAGTACTGAAGGTGCCCTTCGACATACCAGACTCAGAACTTATGGATACTTGTAGACAACTTCCTTCCTACGGTAAAGTTTTGTCTAGGTATACAAAAGTATGATACATGGCCCGCTTTTATTGGGGCCGCTGATGCTGCTAAAAATGACGTTCCTAACTTGGAACTATTGGGGTTAAAAACACCCAAATCTGAAGATAAGGGCAAGCACCCCCAAACTATCCCTGTTCGTGGGGGTAAAGGAAAAGAAGTCCTAAAAGTTGACACATCCAAAGGAGCTTCCAATTCTCAGGGCACCTCCGACAAGCCTAAGGAGACCTTCTCCTTCGATGAAGATGATGTCATTACTATCTTCCACACATTGATTAAGAGTAATAATCTGATATTGCCTCCACCACGACGTCTTACAGAGGCGAGCTAACTCAATGATCCCAAGTATTGTCTCTATCATCAGTACGTTCATCACTCCACCTGGGACTGCATCGTCTTAAAAAAGAAGATTCAATAACTTATCGACAGCCAAGTGATCAACCTCGAAGCTGAAGACAAGGTCGTATCTGCTAACATGATCTCTCCTCAATTTGGCGACTTTTCTCCTATAGAAGTCCCAGACGGTGTGGTCCCGATCCCCAAGGCGATGATGGAGTCGTCAACCTACCACCAGCTAGTAACTCGACCTTGGTCCCACTCACAACTGAACATGGTGAGATCATATGGGTCCATCCAGACCTTGTCCAAGACATGACGCAGGGGGTAGCACCTTCCAAAGTAAGAAGGGGAAAGAAATTTAAGCCATGCCATATGGTATCCTCCCACATCTACGAGGTTCTATCTGGCAAGACGCGACCGAGGAAGACTTATCTTCAGACGTACGATCCCACAAAAGAAGAAGTTGTACCTTCTCAAGCTCCTGTTGCCCCCTAGAAGCTCAGAAGTCGGCCCGTCCAAGCCCCATACTACGGACAAATCCAAGAAGAAGGAGATGCGGTTTGACAAATCTCTAAAGGTGCCAGCTCCGGAAGGCATGGATCGGCCCTACAACTTTGATATACTGGCTCAGTTAGCCAATACACCTGCCAAGTTGTCTCTGTTCGACCTATTGTGACTCTCCAAAGAAATGCGGAAGGCATTAAGTGAGGCGTTGCTACATGTTGACTCTTACCTCGCTGAAGTCAAAGCCCCTGCTGAAGATCATGTCTCCTGTCCCCACTGCCACAGTACTATAGAAGTGGTGCCCAACATCACCTTGTCACACGACGACATGCTACTCAAAAATAATCGTCACGATAGACCCCTGTACTAGATAGGGTATATCGGGGTAATCAAGGTGGACCGCATGCACATCGATCCAGGATCCTCCCTCGGTATCATTCCTAGAAGTTTGCTTCAAATCTTGGGAATCCTGCTGCACAAGCTATCCGCAACCAATACAACTATCATGGCTTTCAATGCTGGTCGAAGCTATCCGCTGGGCAAGATCTGCCTCAAATGCTAGATCGGTGATCTCCGAACGGAGGTTTTCTGCTATGTGATCGATGCCAATGTATCCTATAACATCTTGTTGGGATGTCCATGGATACACAAGAACATGATCATCCCTTCCACACTTCACTAGTGCTTAAAGTAGGTCAACAACGACGGTGTCGTAAAAATAGAGTTTGCTGATGTCGATCCTTTTAAGGGTATCGAAGCTTACTATGGAGATTCGATACATTACCAATCTCAACCCCCAAGGATGACGGTAATGAAGCTGACAATAAAGCTGAAGCAAGTCCATCCTCCAATGATGGTCCCCTGATTATCCGAGTTAAAGGACGTACTACTCCAAAAAGTACTCCGAAGCCTCTCACAATTTGGATAAAAAAGAAGAACCCCAACAAGGTTAAGCCACTGACCATCACTCTCAACAAGACACCCCGAGAGGAACCTACTGATGCCCGTCCTCCCAATCATAAAGAATTACCCTACGTGGTGACCTCGGCCAAGACTGTGGCTCCTCTTCCAGATGATGATCCTCTCAATGAGTATATCAATACTCATAATAATATAGCTTCAGCGGATGATGTTATCCCTGAAGAAGAACTTATGTACTTCCTTAGTAAAGGTTTATCTTTGAATTACCCCAATGTCTATCAATCTGTAAACCACAACATAGATACGATATGCCCCCTAGAGAACGGCATAGGACCACACCTCTGTATGCCGGTCACAATACCTCACCTGTGAAAAAAAGTTTACCCTCAAGATATCCTCTACTTCATCGTTCCAGCCAGAAAGAAAGATGAAGAGCTAATCATCTTCGATCGTATAATTGGCGAGAGAAAGTTCGTTCCAGACTCTACTTCACCCAAGCACAACATAGAAGCTGACTCTGACTCTGGGAAAATGCAACTTTTCCGGTATAGTTGGCAGGCCAAGAATATCATCCAGAATATGGGATATGACATCAAAAGCGACAAAGGGATAAATTATGGCTGAGGACGACGGTTTCCAATACGACACTTCGCTCCCCCCGGCAAACCCGAGAACTACTACCAACAAAACGGTATTGGTTTGGGCTATGTCTCTCCTCCAACAACTCCCAAAAGATCAGATAATGAAGCAGATCATTGTTCTTATTTTTCTGATTCCTCCCTCTGGGACTCAGACTCAAGTATTGAAGACATGTTCAAAGCAACTCTATCCGTCAATATGGTTTTCGTCGACCAAATTACAGACGATGTCCAATCAATCGAACTCGAACAATAGGCTCAAAAGATGGATACCAGGTGGGAGCTCCGCTTCGAACGACGGGAACCACCTACCGAAGACGAAGTCATCCAAGTCAATCTAGGAGATGAAGCATCTTTCAAACCAATCTTTATCAGCAAAAGTCTATCTGACGAAGAACGCAAATGTCTTATACAGCTTATAAGTGAATATATCGACGTCTTTGCATGGAGCTAAGAAGATATGCCAGGCTTGGACCCTAAAGTCGCCATTACCGCCTGAACATTTCATCTAAAGCTAAGCTAGTAAAGCAGCAGCAACGAGGATTCCGACCAGACGTCATGGAAGCCATCGAAAATGAAGTCAAGAAGCTCATTGCCAATGGATTCATTCGCGAGGAACAACACCCAGACTGGGTCGCCAACATCGTTCCAGTCATAAAAAGAACGGTAAAGTTCGAGTCTGTATCGACTACCGTGATTTGAACTCTGCATGTCCAAAGGATGAGTTCCCTCTACCGATCACCGACGTAATGATCGACAACACTTGCGGCTACGAGCGGATGTCCTTCATGAATGGGTTCTCAGGCTACAACCAGATCAAGATGTTCTTCGACGACAAGAAGCACACATCTTTTCGAACAGCGCTGGGATATACTGCTATACGGTAATACCCTTCGGATTGAAGAATGCAGGGGCCACATACCAGCGAGCCATGAACACAATTTTTTGTGATCATTTATGTAAAATTGTGGAGTGCTACGTAGACGATATCGCGGTCAAAAATTGTCCCAAGGGAAACCACCTCCAAGACTTGAGAACGGTGTTCGAACTAATGCGTGCACACCAACTCAAGTTGAATCCAACCAAGTCTTTTTTGGGAGTCTCCAGCGGCAAGTTCCTTGGTTTTGTCATCACTTCAAAGGGTATACATCTGGACCCAGAGAAAGTGAAGGCTATTCTCGACATACATCCTCCAAGAAACCTCAAAGAGCTATGTAGACTACAAGGAAGGCTAGCCTACATCAGACATTTCATTTCGAACCTCTCTGGAAGGTATCAATTGTTCACTCAGCTCATGAAGAAAGACGTATCCTTCGTCTGGACTGAACAATGTTAACGCACATTCGACGACATCAAGGCGTATCTTACAAGCCCTCCAGTATTGGTAGCTCCAATAATGGGGAAGCCCTTCTTACTATATATCCGTGCTATGGATCATTTCCTTGGCGCCCTCTTAGCTCAGAAGAACGAAGGCAGCCATAAACTGGCAATCTACTACCTCAACCGCACAATGGTGGGTGCCGAGCACAAATACACACCGGTAGAGAAGGAATGCCTTACACTAGTATTTGTCATCCAGAAGACATGCCACTATGTGTCTAGGCAGACTGTCCACATCATGTCTAAAGTCAACCCTCTCAGAATACTCATGACTAAACCGGGCTCTCTCAATTCCCATTTAGCTACGTGGGCAATGCTATTGACTCCATACGATATGATTTTTGTTCTTCAGAAGGCAGTAAAAGGCCAAGCATTAGCTGATTTTCTAGCAGCTCATCCGGTGCCGGAGTCGCCCAAACTCTATGACGAAATCCTCGACGAAGTGGTGGAGTCTAACACTACAACTAAAAAAAATCCCCATTTGTCAAATATTCTTTGACGGCGCATCAAGAACAGGACCGAAAAGAAATATTGTGGCGGAAGTAGATGTCGTACTCGTGTCACCTAATCATGTGGTTATACACCGTGCATATTCTCTCGTGGAACCATGCACCAACAATGTGGCCGAATATATTGCTTTATTAATCGGCCTACAACTGGCAAAGCAACTGGGAGCTGACTATCTAGAAGCTTACGGCAATTCCAAGCTAATAGTCAGTCAGGTCCGAGGAGATTATGAAGTTTGTCATGAAGATCTCATCCCCTACCACAGAGCAACAATCGAGCTGGCATCTAGTTTTGCTGGATTCTTCATCGAGCACATGCCTTGACTACAGAATATAGAAGCAGATGCTCTAACCGGTCTCGCTGCTTCCTTGACCGTTCCTACCAATACGCAGTAATCGATCACAGTGTTTGGTCGAGAACTATTTTGTGTGAAAGATGTCTTGCATATTCATCACAGTTATGCAGCAGAAACAAACTTTGATGCTAAAGACTGGAGATTTCCCTTCATAGAATATGTTGTCTATGGAATCCTCCCCGAGGACCCGAAGGAAGCAATATCCATCCAAAGGCGATCCCTCAGATTTTACTATGACACAGCTACTAAGATGTTGTACAGACGCTCTTATGACAGGCTACTGTTACGATGCTTATCAAAGACAGAAGCCAAGAATGCAATCCGGGAGGCTCACGATAGAGTTTGTGGTGCACATTAACCAGGCCCCAAATTACAAGATCACCTCAAACGAATGGGTTATTACTGGCCCACAATGATAGCGGATGCTGTTGAATATACAAAAAGTATAGAGCTTGTCAGTTCCATGTTGACTTCATTCATCAACCTTCGGAGTTTCTACACCTGACGGTAGTATCTTGTCCATTTGAAGCCTGGGGCATGGACGTCATAGGACCAATCAGCCCGCCATCCTCCAAAAGACATCAGTTCATCCTAGCCATAACCGATTACTTATCCAAATAGGCGGAAGCTATACCGCTCATCGAAGTGAAGACATTAAATATGATCAGTTTCATCAAACATTACATCATCTACTGCTTCGACCTACCTCACAGGATCATCCATGATAATGGTCCACAGTTTGCAAGCCATGCGTTCTATCGGTCCTGCGATAAGAATTAAATTCAGAATATAGCCTCTATTTCCTACAATCCAGTAGCTAACGGGCTAGCAGAAGCCTTCAACAAAACCATTATAAAACTTCTCAAGAAGTTCGTGTCTTCAAACAAGTGCGATTGGAACGAGAAGCTCGGTGAATGTCTATGGACTTATCGCAGAACGATCCGGACTCCAACAGGCAGTACGCCATTCTCTCTGGTTTATGGAAGCGAAGCAGTTCTTCCCCTAGAATTCCAGATTCCTTCACTTCATGTAGCCTTAGCCAGTGAGCTGACTACTGAAGAAACCTATCGTCTGCGACTCCAGGATCTCAAAGCGCTAGACAAAAAATGCTTGTTAGCTCAGCAGCACATTGAGCTATACCAAGCACGCCTTTTTAGAGCCTTTAATAAAAAGTGAAGGAAAGGATCTTCCAAGTCGGTGATCTGGTCCTTGCGGTGAGAAGACCGATAGTCATGACGCATAAAACAAAAGAAAAATTATAGCCTAAATGGGAAGGTCCTTTCGTCATAGAATCGGTGTATTCTAACGGTGTGTACCGCATGACCAAGCCTGATGGTGACTTGCTCATGATGCCTATCAATTGCAAGTTCCTGAAGAAATACTATGTGTAACCTCTTTTACATAATGTTCGCATATGTTCAGTTATATAAATGTACAGTGTGATATTTATATGATTCAAAAAAATCTAACTATTATCCGTATTTCAAGATTCTTGAATATGCCCTCGATAATGGGTCCTCCAAATATTTCTCCAGTGGAATCATTTCCGTTTTTGACTCTGTTTGACGAAAACAAATCACGTCCCTATTACCTCTTAATTGTTTTTCGATAGATTATTTTCCCACTAGAATGATCAAATGTTTTGCCACGTCTACATAACCTCTGAGCAAAGCATTCATCAAAGATAGTCATGTCCACACTACCTCTGAACTATCCACCCCTACCTAATATTATATATCTTTCCACGTCCATATCACCTCTGGTCAGATATAGAACATCCTCTGCTATTACGTCCATAATACCTATACTAGCAGCTTCATTCAACTAATTATCTATATTCTAATCATTCGAATATAAAATAGATAATAGGTCCATATAAAAATTCTCCAGCGGGATACCCTTTACACAAATACGGTGTTTGGCTCTCTGAATACAAGCACTACAGATATCACAGGCAAAAAAGGGAGCGAATGTACTCTGTTTATTCAAAATCAGTTACATTCACAAGACTACATCTCATGAGCAAAACAAAAAAAGTTCTTCATCTCTTCATCCAGACAAGAAATAGGAGATTACATCGACTAACCAAAAGAAGTGAAACATAAAGCTAAGAACAGACAGAAATATTGAGACAGAATACGAACACTTATAGAAACCCACGAAATCTAGTTGTGGTGAGGCATATATCATTCCCTCAACCATTTCGCATATGAAGGATCCATTCGATCAAGGTCCTCGACAGGGACAGGAAGGCCAGAACTCCCAGTACTACTACTCTCAGGCTTGTGCTTCTCCTTTACAGCAACTTCAATTTTGGGAGTAATCCCCTCCCCGATGGGCAATAGCTCTTCTTCTTCCTTAATTTTTGGTACCACCTCCTCCTTGATGAACGGTAATTCTTGTTTGATGAAAGAAGGCAGCATCTCCTCCTTCACCACAGTCTCAGCCTTCGGCACAGATGCTGCAAGGGCAGAAAGAAAGTTAGATTCCGGAAACTGTACAAAGAAACTAAGTCCTGAAGACTCCTATGCGCCAAAAGGGATATGTGTCCAAAATAAAACATGCAGGCGCATAACACACGAACAATACTCAGGCGCATAGTATGCTACTGCTTAAAAGGGCGTATAACATGGCAACACGTGGGCGCATAGCATAACACAGTGTTGGCACATGACTTCTGTGGGCGTATAGAAATGCTCACAGAAGTATGTTGCCTTAGGCGCAAGCACCCCAAACAAAAGAGAAGTCCATGCGTCGTAAATTAACGCTCGAGACTTTGTTTTTCGAAGCATGTGCTCACCCAGAATCGGGTCCTGGACTGCCAAAGATACTGTCGCAGGAGGAGAATCACTCGACGCATCCCCCTTGCCCTTCACGGATCTCTTAGCGACCTTGGGAGACATAGTTCTCAAAGAAAGAAGATAAAGAGTTTTCTGAAAAATTCAAAAAGAAAGGAATAATGAACTTTCTCGCTCCTCCAAGGCCTTTTTATAGGCACGAGCCACCCCCTATGCGCCCACTTGCTGTATGCGCCCATGCGCCTATTGCGCAGAATACGCCCACCGTGGCCTATGCACCCACGTGAAGAACCAGCTCCTTGTACACTATGCGACTGCCACTTGCTGACGTGGACAATGTACGAAGGATGGACCGCTTCAAATTCTGCTCCGATGAATCTGTCAGTTCGAATTTGGAAGAAGATCAAAACATTTGTATCTCTCTGACAGGCTGGCCAAAATACTATGCGCCCAAAGGAGAGAACCGTGCTATGTGCCCATTGCATCACAAGAAGATAGTCCATGCTTCTTTCAAAGTATTTCGAACTTGTTCAAGTATCAAAAACTTTGAAGGGGGTCTTGTAGAAGCATGAAATTTTCAGCAAATCAAGCCTTATGTGCCCAAAGCCCGGGGAGAATATATGCATCCATTACCCTGTGAAGCTATATGCGCCCATCATCCTGTGAAGCTATATGCTTCCCGCATCCTATAAAGCTATATGCGCCCATCACCATATGAAGGAGGGCGCATAGCCTGAGACATGGCCATGCGCCCAAGCCTTACTCAGTCAAAGCCATGATCAAAATGTGCATCAAAGTACACGGCCACGTCAGTCTCCACGAGCAGTCAGGTACCGAAGCATGCGGTCACGTCAACACCATGACCAATCCACGATCTCGCAGCATGTATGCGCCTACTTCCTATACGCCCAAAGCAGGACTATGTGCCTACATAGAAACCAGCGTGTTTCCTCATGTGGGCGCATAACATCATTCCAGTTCAAGAACGACTATAGAAGGGGGGCTTCATCCCTCTTCAAAGGACAAAATGGAGAGCATTTTCAAGAGCCAAATTGCTGCACTTCTTGCCAGTGAGCCGAGAGTTACCAATTTTCTTAGGTTTTCTCCCACTTTTGTAATCGGAGTGTCAATAGAGTAAAGGAGCAACTACCGCTCGATCTCCATCATCCCATTCTCCAATATTCTTTTTTGTACTCGGGGATCATCAGCGCAGGATCTCTCAGACGTACTCGATTTGTGGTGCCTTGTGCCAATAAAAGAAAAGATAGCATTTTCTTCAGCTTCTTTTTTATGTGTGTCGACAGCTGGTGCTCTCCAGGCTATAGTCGCATGTGCTTGTGGCCTGGGTCTTGGTTGAACTGGCCTTGCAGCCAACTGCGGAGCTCTGCCACACTGCTGTGGGCAGTCCGCAGCCCGGTGTTGTCCTGATCTGTACCTCATGCATTGGTAAAGCCTTTTCCTGCATACCTTCTAAATGTGGCCATGCTTGTCGCAATAGTGACAAGTTAGAAGTTCCTTCATCTGGTACGAGGTGACTCGCTGCTGATGATGGGTCTCCGGACGCCTAGTCGGGCCTCCTGTCTGAACCCTGGCTGGTGCGGTTGTCTGAGTAGGGTGCCTCACGCTCAATGGATCCCTGTTGATGGCTTCCTGGTTCTGGCCTTGGCTAACACCTCCTCGTAGGTAGTCCTCAACTGTGCGCTCGTGTAACTCTGAAGCTCCTTCGTCATGCTGTGATGGAACCTCCGAGCCTTCTCCCTCTCATTTGGTATCAGTAGTGTGTCGAACCGGCTGAGACGGCTGAACTCTACATCGTACTCGTCTACGGTCATATTTCCCTTCTTGAGGTGGAGGAACTAATTGTAGAAAGCGACTTGGATGGTGGCTGGGAAGTACTTTACCTCAAAGTATTCAAGAAACTGCTCCTACGTCTTATCCTTGCCGACTTCACGCTCTTTCGATTCCCACCAATGATGGGTGTTCCCCTCCATTTGGGTCCTTACGGCAGTCATCCACAGGTTAGCAGGTAGTTGCAAAGCATCTAAGATCTTCTGCATGACTATCCAATCTGATATCTCCACCAGGCTCTCATTCTGTCACGCCCCAGAACCAGAATACTGAAGAGCGGGGGACAGACACAGCCAGCTATGTATATAGAAGTTAATCCCACATCACAATATGGTCACGGCTGTTTAGATGCATGAAGGTTTTACTATAAGCCAACAGTCACTTATGGTCAAGAACAAGCCTAGTGTCTCAATCTCAAGCAAGCAAGTAATGTAACAAGATGGTAGATCATCAGACATACAAAGTTAGGTGTCCCAAACATTACATATTCAGATGATCATAAAGCTAGTCATACAAAATACGAAGACTAGCAAGAGTTTAAATCATACATGATCAACCCTAGGATTTGTCAATCATGTTACAGTACTTAGGCAGACAAAAATATAGATTTAACACGAGCTAACACTTGCTCTGCGGCTAAACGTCTCAAAAGAATAATTTACAATAGAGTGGGAGAGAAAAATAAAATCTACTCATTGCCAGGGTTGCGTCTAGTGTTCACCATCTAGCTGGAAGATTGGAAGATCCTCGGGTGCTACTCTAAAATCTGGCCATACAAAACCAGCTGGGTCAGACCCCATAAAGAGCAAGTGCCACAAGAGAGGCTTCACTTAAGAACTAAAACCAGCATATTAGCACATGAGACTTAAAGAATAATAAAAGACATGAGTTAGAGAAAATAAAGTGATAAACGATAAGACAACTAAGGAACTATTCCGGTAGCCAAGTTACAACCCGTAAACCAAACAAGGACCGAGGTTGTAACCCTTCACCTGAACAAACTTTGTCTCCAACCAATTATCGACAAGAGTAAGCATAACAATAATGTGCTGAAATAACCATGTACTAGTCTTTTTTAGATAAGACTAGACTTCATTCATCATTCACAGTCAAACAATGAGTACGGCTTGATACTTTAACTAACTAGGGTTATCACAAGCCTAATTACTAACAAGATGCATCGAGATGTTCCAACAGCCACAAGCCCGGCAGTCTTAATCCAGGTTATCCGATCACAAGTTGAAAGAGTTGGATTAGGTAACTTAGGGGTGCAACACATAACAGTGTGCTGGAAATGTGCCCTACTCGATGGTAATCTACAAGTCCAATTAAAGCGCCCAGATAATGGGACTGCCTGTAGTTAAAAAATCTCTTCGTAGAGTACTTGATCAATCTAGTCATTATCCTAGTCAGATTCAGTATGAATCCCTGACCGTGGTAACCAGGAATTCATATCCTAGACATGATGCAAGATGAGACATGTAGCTTATATAAGCACAAACACCCACAGTGTCTGTTGGCCCATTGGTCATGGTCAAACCTGATTTTAATAATTGATCAAACTCTTTCTTGACATACGAACCAATTTAGATGTTTACTAAAGACGTTTTGAACACTGATTAAAGATTGGATATCTACTCAATTCAAGACCGAAGATCTGTTTGCCACTCAAGATTGTATTTTCTTAAAGTAATATAATTTTTATTTTAATTGAGTCTAGGAATACATTGTACACCAAGTCGTACTGGTAAATAGGCTATCCGAAATCGTTTTTCAAAACTGACCTATCTTTTTAAAATGACCTATATTTTTGAAAAACAACTCTTTTACAAAAAGCTTCTGAAGGATTTTCAAAAAGCCAAAAACTATTTTCACAAAATCAACCTGACCAAACCCTGACAGAATTCGGCCAAAGTTCGGCCATGGTGAATGTTATTTGAACGTTTGATTTTGAATTTGGTCTTCCTTCAGTTGTGTTGGTTACAAAGAGTTCTGTCTGAATTCTGTCCGAATTCTGTCAGAGTTTTGTCTTTGGAAAAACTATAAATAGAGAGGAATTCTGATCATTTTAACACACCAATTCACTTTCATCACTTCTCTTCTAAAGCTCACGTTTCTTCTAAAGAGTTTCCAAAAGCTTCCATTTTCAAATCCCAAGCCAGTTACAATTCTCTAGTCAATTTGTCGGTACGGTGCGATCTAGAAGATTTCAGAGAAATTATAATCAGAGGCTTGACTGAAGAAAGACTCTTCAAAACTGAAGTTGGTCGAGTTCTTCGTATCAAAGCTCGCGTCTGTAGAAGTTGCAAGGACTTCATATGAAAACTTGCTGGATTTTTCAATAGTGGATTCAACTGGAAGCTAGAGTTCTTCCAACTGGACTAGTCCTCACAAGAGGAAAACCAGTATAAATCTTTGTGTTTGTGTTTGCCTTCTGATCACTCTTTTTATTACAGTTATTTACTTTATGATTATTATTATTACTATGATCTCACTGCTAATAAGTTTTTAATTAGCAATATTCTGCTGCCTACTCTATTCACCCTCCTAGAGTATTCTGCTTTGCGATTTCGTTCCTACAATTGGTATCAGAGCGGGTTATACAGGTAAAGTAAGGTAAAATTACAGCTATATTCAGTTATTTTTTAATTGTTATATAGATCACAGTATTACATATGGCAACTGTAAAATTCACAAGTGAAGGCCAAGCCACAAACAGACCTCCACTGTTTGACGGCACAAACTACACTTATTGAAAAATACATATGAGTTTCTTCTTAAAATCACTTGATTTTGACTTATGGTCTGTAGTTATTGATGGCTACAAAAAGCCTCCTCGTATTAATGTTGATGGAGTTTTAGTTGAAAAATCCTATGATAAATATATGGAGGATGAAAAGAAACAAGCCAGTCTTGATGTACGTGCTATTAACGCTTTATTTTGTGCTTTAGACAGAACTGAATTCAATAGGGTGTCTACCTGCACAACATCAAATAAAGTGTGTAAACTTCTCGAAGTAACCAACGAAGGAATAATACAAGTCAAGGAGTCAAAGATCAGCAGACATACTGAGGAGTACGAGGCGTTCAAAATAAAGCCAAGTGAATCAGTCACTCAGATGTTTACGAGATTCTTGGATATTATAGATCCTTTGTCTTCATTAGGCAAGGAATACAGTAACCATAAAAAGATTCGCAAACTTCTATGTGCTCTCACAAAGAACTGGATTCCAAAGGCTACAGCAATCATTGAAGGAAACGACCTCTCAACAATGTCTCTGGAAACACTGATGGGTAAGCTACTCACTCACGAGTTAGAACTTCAAGACTTTGAAGATGCTACACCAAAGGAGAAGTCAGAAAAGTTGATCGCCCTCAAGGCTAAACATAAAAGAACTGTCGAAGATGATTCTGACGACATCGACTCTGACTCTGAAGATCAAGCTCTTCTGGTAAAAAAATTCAAGAAGTTCATGAGATTCAACAGGAGAACAAAAGATAGCTACAACAACAACAACGAGGAAGATCCTATTTGCTACGGATGTAAGAAGAAAGGACACATGAAGAAAGATTGTCCAACAGGATCATTATCAACATGAAAAAGCAGCAAATATGACAAAGGCTACCTGAAGAGATCTACATCAAGGAAGTACACCAACACAAACATATGGCATGAAAGCGAAGCCAGCGATTCAGAAGATGAACAATCAGATGATGCTGGAAATGTACACTTGATGGCTTGCGATCAGGTAATCACTAATCCTCTGTTTGATCCTTATGATGATTTTACCTTTGAGTAACTAGGAGAGGCTTTCAGTGACCTGTTAAATGATTACAGGAAACTATGTAGTAAATATGAAACCTCTAAGAAGGTACTCAAAGAGTACAAAGGTGAGATAGGAAGACTTATCGACCAATTAGCTGATGTTAGAAATAATGACTCTTCAATTGAGTCTGGTGAGCTTTCATCTATTAAGCTGTTGATACACGAGATTATTAAGTTATCAGAAGAAAAAGACCAAACTATCATCCAGCTAAAGGAAGACCTATCTAAGGAGAGAAAGAGTCTTCAGTGTGCACAAGTCAGAATAGAAACACTTACATCTGACTACACTAGATTATATGACACCTCCAAAAAGTTAGAAATTAGTTTAGGAAAACGGCCTGAGGTTGTTGCTTCCTATTCTAACACGTGTCAATTACCGAATCATCGGAACATGCCCAAACCAAACACTGTCAGACCAAACCATACCAAACCTATGCGCAAGAATAATAGGCGTGCATTCTTCTATACTAGAAAATCAAAACCTACCAATTATGCACCTCACACAACTTTCAACACTCAACATACAAAATGTCATTATTGTGGCATCATTGGTCATATATCCTCTACATGTAGAATCAGAAAGTTAGTAGATTAAAATGTTTATGCATGGATACCAAAAACAAACCAGTCAGGACCCTACAAGAAATGGGTACCAAAAGTTTCATCTGTAAATTATTTTATAGGTGGAACGCCCTTCACATGCTAGGATCAAATGGATCCTCGACAGCGGTTGCTCACGGTATATGACCGGTGATGCTTCATTATTCGTAACACTGTCGAAGAAGAATAAAGAAGGATACGTCTCCTTCGGTAATAATTTAAGAGGGTACATAATCGGTATCGATGACATTGGTAAGGCTCCATATCCTATAATTAAAGATGACTGTCTAGTTACCAAGTTAAAATATAATCTGCTTAGCATAAGCCATTTAGCTGTCACAGTTATGGTATTAACTTCATTAAAGATAAATGTACTATAGTTGATAGTTCAACTGGTAGTACCATCTTTGAAGGTATCAGGGAAGATAACATATATGTTTTCTATTTGTTAGAAGATGCTAACAAAGCAGGTAGATATTTGATGGCCAAAAGCATTGAGAGTCAACTATGGCATATGAGACTCGGTCATACAAACATGGATACAATTTCAAAACTATCGACAAAGAAGTTGGTACATGGCTTACCGGATATATCTTTCAAGAAGGATACGGTATGCAGTGAATACGAAAAGAACAAAGCTACCGGATGTAACGCCCCAGTCCCAAAATACGTAGGACTAGGAACGTAGACATGCCAGCTGTATACATACGAAGTATACTCCAATATATAGAAACCTCGTAGGAATACATAAGCTGTAAAATACAATAAACCAAGAGTAATCTAATCTCATCCATAAAATATAAGATTAAAAGATATCATATAATCAACTATAATTTGTCATTTGTACATGTAGTTTGGCGGAGACAAATCCACTACCAATAAGTAAAGGAAAAATATGTGAAAAATAAAATGAGTTTGGCGAGCGAAACGAAGACGATCCAAGAGCAATCTTCCTCGAAGAAATAGAGATAGTCACGGCTAGAGCTAGAACACCTGCGAAAGACAAGAGCACACACCTGGAGAGATAACCAGGTCCTCAGAGGGACGTAACAAGACACATAATATCATGCCATATAAAATAAATAAATATTGCTCAAATAAATAAGTCAATTGAATTATAACATGGTCCAATACACACCTATTGAACTAGCTTACCATCCCTCCCAACCAAACAAGGATAGGTGATGGTAAACTAATTCACGATGACGTATCTTTCCATGCTATGAATCCAATATGGTATCCGGACACCAACAAGGTTCAATACCTTCTCAACGAAGTAGTAAGTTACACTTACAATCAAACAAGGACAAGATGTGACGAACTATTTCGCGATAAGTCATTATTCCAAGCTACGGTCAGATACAAGTACCCAAAACAAAAGTACTCATACCTAACGGATAAGGTAGCCTAACCATTCTAAGTGAATGCAGTTTTAAGAACAGTTCATGGTCGCATGACTACCGGGTCAAGTCA
Organism: Iris pallida; assembly: GCA_029216955.1. Lineage (NCBI taxonomy): Eukaryota > Viridiplantae > Streptophyta > Magnoliopsida > Asparagales > Iridaceae > Iris > Iris pallida. The sequence continues at coordinate 5,067,815 of JANAVB010007596.1, forward strand.
AAAAAATACTAATGTAGTACCTAGTAGCGTGTCACAACACCATATACTATTCCTCAGTATCGAGCGAGTCTATAGCATATAGTCTACATATCGTTTCTCAGTAGCGAGCGAGTCTAGGAAAGATAGGGTGGTAGTTAACTTCCAATCATGTTTTCACCGTCCAATGCCAACTCATAACTGCTAAGTCCTCTAGCATGCAATTCTATTAGCAGTTATTTCCTAACGCACGGCTTATACGTACTGGTGGCCAGCCAATCACACATGTTCGAGTCCTATATGTGACTCACAACAATGTGGTATAATTGTGTCAAAGCCTATGAATACAACACACAAGGTGGTCCCTTAAATCTAGGTTTAATGTGTAAGAAAAATAATACATAACACGGAATATAAATGAACAGTAAGTTCTAACAGGTTATGTCATGTATCACAATTTATTTTTCATAAAGAAAATAATGAATAATTTATGAAATATGAGCTAAATAAATAAACAGCAAATGGCAAGGTGTCTTGCCTGAGGGTGGTACGAGATGTAGCAAAATCCAACAGTCAGAATCGTCAACACGAAAGTCAAAATCCACAAGGAGCTTCGGATGCTGAAACAAACATCACGAACGAGTTGGGAATAAAAGATATGCCTAGGAAATGCCTGTCCAAATGTTAAATTCTGGAATAGGGGCAAAATCATAAATTCGGGTCAAAACGATGTCCGCCGTTGGACCCATTTTGCACTGAAATACGTGCCAGTACCTACGGACTCCAAAGTCGTCAAACTACATGTCTACGAGTCCAGTTTGAAGAGACGAACTCAACGGTATGTCTAATTTTGGATTTTGATGAGCCGTGCACAAATTTGCCCGTTAGAGCAGGTCGCAGACCCGCTAAATAGGTGTTCCATTCGACCTTCTCAGAATCGGACCAAACTTGGCATACAGGACCAAAAAAATGATACGGTCATGTTGGCACAAGTTTCGTCTTGATACGACGAACATACACGAAGTTATGGCCAAGTTTGCAAAAGGTCGATACGGGGGTATCTCGACGGATACGTACTGATTTCGTCGCGCACACGCAACGAAATTGAGTTCCGTCAGTTCCTACACGTCAACAACATCCATACGCGCCTTTCGATGCATATAGTGCACGATCACGTTGCCCGGGTTGTCGGGCGCACACTGTATCGGTGAGAATTGTTAAAATTTACTATTTAAAAACCAGATTTTTTTTCTAAACTTTGAGACTGTTTTAACAACAACATACTTAATAAAAATCAAAACTAAAAGATGGGTTTCTATCTCGTATAGGTTGTCTATACATCCTTTCAAATAGAAAGTCTAAACTGTTAATGGTTTTGGCAAGAACTGTCTTCCAAGTTCGGGGTCTGGCTCGGGTTTTCTGTTCATGTTTGAACAGATTTTTTTTTGGGATTTTGGTTCGATTTCTACAACAATTTAATATACTAGGAATTAATCTAGTTGAAGGGGATGGAAGAGGTATAGATCGGCTAGAAGTAAGACTTCATGGATCGAAAATTGATTCAGCGATGATGGAGAAAAGTGGGGTTGAATATAGGTACCTGGGGCTGCTGTGATCAGAGCAATGCTCTATTCTCGGCTAGAACTCGGCGGCCGGTGGTGAACCCCGACGGTCGACGGCCGACTTCGGGCAGCTAGGGATGTGCGAGGTAGGTCGCCCAAGGTTGGGGTTGAAGAAGATTGGGTTTGGATATGGCTGCTTTGAGTTGCTCGGGGTTCTCTATATCGGGATTTGGATGAAAATATCATCCGATCAAACTTCGTATTTAAACTAGAATTTAAATTTTGATTTGAGATTTTGATAAAGATTAGAATTAATCAAATTGGATTAGCCTTTGGATTCTTTCGAATCCATCAGAGAAATCTCTTCGCTGTCCGCGCAATGAGTCGGGGGAGAGGGGTTTATCTCAACAACTCCCCAAAATAGAATCTTAATCTTAATCTATTTATATTTAATCTATCCAATATATATATATATATATATATATATATATATATATATATATATATATAAAATTTCAAATTACCATAAAGGAGCAACAATTATAATATTATCCAATAGTCATAATGCTTATTAATCTCAACAAATAATATTAATTTATAATAAATAATCAATTGGTGGTTCTTGGGTGAACTTATGCCACACACCCTTTTGCGGGTCCAAAAAAATTGCACAATTATTATAAATCACTATTTAATAATTAAATACCAATTTTGTACAATTAATTACATATTTAGAAAATATATATCAATAACTAAAGAAATATTTGCACACACATGAAATAGGCCTTCATGGCCATCTTTGATCACACTGCATGCCTACATGGGCTTAAATTTAGTCCGGGCGCAGTTCGGACTGGTTAGGCCCAACCGGGTCATCTAAAAAATCAATAAATAAAATAATATCATATTAAAAATAATTTAAATGAGTCAATTCACATATTGGTCTGATTTTCCTAGTTTAGACATCACTATGGCTAGGCTTTTCCCGGCATGGCTAGTACACTAGTCAAGGCACACTGCTACATCTTTCGTGCCAAAATTCATGGTAGTCTTGTGCTCCAAAATTCAATAATGGCTAAGGTCATTTCTAATAAAAATCATAAATTGCATAAATTCATTTTTAAGTAATTTTAAATAAAAAAATATTCCCAAAATTAAGGGGTTTTACACCCGATCCGCCTTTAAATCCAAGAACGTTGTAAGTACCACTAGACCTCTATAATTGTTGCATACAGACTTATTTGGACCAAGTAGAATTGCTAGTCTAGGTGGTAAGCTATATGCATTTGTCATTGTAGATGATTTCTCTAGATACACATGGGTATATTTTCTTGCACGCAACAACGATGCATTGTCAGAATTCGTCACCTTTTGTAAGAAAGTACAATGAAAAAGGTTTCATGATTACTCGCATTCATAGTGATCATGGCGACAAATTTGAGAATGCAGAGTTCAAGCAATTCTGTGACACACACGGTTATTTATATGAATTTTTTTGCCCTAGGACTCTACAAAAAAATGGAGTTGTGGAACGTAAGAACAGGACTCTATCTGAAATGGCCAGAGTAATGTTAAACCAGTTTAGTCGATCCAGATACTTTTGGGCTGAAGTTGTCAATACAGCTTGCTATATTCTTAATAGGGTTCTAATTCGACCTATATCGAAGAAGACTTCCTATGAACTATGGTTTGATAGAACACCTACTGTTTCTAATTTCAAGATTTTTGGTTGTAAATGCTTTATTCTTAATACTAAAGACAGTCTGAGTAAATTTGATGAAAAGGCCGATGAAGGTATATTTTTAGGTTATGCAGCAAAAAGCAAAGGATACAGATTCTTCAACAAGAGAACCATGATCATACAAGAATCAATTAATGTCAAATTTGATGCGCTAAATCAACACGTAGACGATGACGACAATGAAGACGTAATTATACCAAGTACAGCTACTGCAAAACCTTCACACAAAGATGCAGAACTTTCAAGCAAAGAAGTAGGAACCAGCAATCCTGAGGATATGCCAAAAAAGATGAGATTCTTGGCAGATCATCCAAAGGACTTGGTAATTTGTGAGATTACCAAGGATGTAAGTACTCGTTCCTCTAGTAAAGATATAGCTTCTTGTGTTGCTTTTATTTTACAGCTTGAACCAAAAAATATTGAAGAAGCATGTAATGATAATTTTTGGTTAGATGCTATGCAAGAGGAATTAAACCAATTCAAACGGAATCAAGTTTGGGAACTTGTTCCCAAGCCCATTGATTATCCAGTCATTGGCACCCGTTGGGTATTCCGAAACAAACTAAATGAGAATGGTTTAGTGACTCGTAATAAGGCTCGACTCGTAGCTCAAGGATACAATCAAAAAGGAGGTATCGACTACGATGAGACTTATGCCCTAGTTGCGAGATTAGAATCCATTCGCATGTTATGTGCATTTGCATGTTTTCATAATTTTAAGTTATTTCAAATGGATGTCAAAAGCACATTTTTGAATGGTTTTATAAAAGAAAAAGTTTATGTAGCTCAACCTCCTGGTTTTACTGATTTCAAAAATCCTGATTATGTTTTCAAGTTGAAGAAAGCCTTATACTGTTTAAAACAAGCCCCTCGTGCTTGGTACGATCATCTAAGCTTTTTTCTACTTGACAACGGCTTTTTAAAGGAAAAGGTTGACACTATATTATTTATAAAATCTTTGAATAACAATATTCTTTTGATTTAAGTCTATATAGATGATATTATTTTTGGATCTACTGATGAATCTCTTTGTCAAGAATTTTTAAAGTGTATACAGAATGAGTTTGAGTTGAGCATGATGGGAGAGCTGAAATTCTTTCTCGGACTGCAAATCAAACAAACCAACAATGGGACATTCATAAATCAAGCAAAGTACTCAAAAGATCTATTAATGAAGTACGACTTAGAAGCAGCCAAACCACTTAGCACTCCAATAGCGACTTCAACCAAGCTTGATATTGATGAACAAGGCAAACCTGTCGACATACGTAAGTATTGAGGTATGATCGGTAGCTTACTGTATTTAACTGCTAGTCGACCAGACATTATGTTTAGTGTTTGCTTGTGTGCACATTTTTAAGCCAATCCTAAGGAATCACATCTGTGCGCAGCTAAGCGTATCTTCCGATACCTTAAAGGCACTTCTTCTGTCGGCTTATGGTATCCCAAAACTACGTCATTTGACCTAACCGGTTATTCTGATGCTGAATTTGCCGGATGTAAAGTAGATAGAAAAAGTACCAGCGACACATGTCATTTCCTAGGAAAAGCTCTAGCCTCGTTATTTAGAAAAATTAAAATTCTGTCACATTATCAACAACCGAGGCTGAGTATATCACCGCAGGATGTTATTGTGTACAAATTTTTTGGATGAAGCAAACTTTAGAAGACTATGGATTGTATTTTACACACATACCCATTTTCTGTGATAACACTAGTTTTATTAATTTGATTAAGAATCCAGTATGTCATTCTCATACTAAGCATATCGAAATTAGACATCACTTTCTTAGAGATCATCAACAAAATGGAGATATAGACCTTGTATACATAGACACACAGAATTTATTGGCTGACATACTCACAAAATCTCTAGCGAAAGATCGTTTCAATAATTTACGTCGAGAATTAGAAATTTTAGATGTCAATAATATTAATTAATTTTGTTTTATTAATTAATTTATTCAATACTCAATAAATTGTTTTCGAGACAAGCCTAAAAAGAGTCTGTCTGTCACCACGACTACGGTCGAAGCGAAGCGGTATTTAAGAGTTTCCCGGTGAACCTCCGTTAGCGGGGACAGTACTCCTACAGCTAATCTGAAACAGATGTTGAGTAAAGAATATTAATTTATAAAATAATAATAATTATATTACTTAAAATTTAAAATTACTAAACTTTGAATTAAATATTTGAAATAAATTGATGAAAAAGATGTGGCCCACAAAAAAAAATTTATAGCCAGGAGAACCCTTGGTGAATTCGGCCCGAGTTCAGTCCGAATTCGGCCAGAGTTCGGCTGGATATTTCAGTCAGAATCCAAGGCCCCATCTTCTTCATCTCTTCCAAAACCACATCAACAGCAGCAGCAGTCGCCAGAAAACCCTAGTTCTTCTCCACCTCCTTCCTTCCATTCTACTTGGAGATCTTCATCCAAAATTTGGATTCATGCAGAGAATTGCATCCTCTACAGCATACTTGATTCTCAGAAGGTATAATTCCTTCTCTCCTCCACTTTTAAATTTTTAGGATTTCTAGTTTTTGGGATAGAATGCCCAAGGGATTCAATCCTTTCAAGAGGAAGAAGACCCATGCCAGTGAAGAGGCATCGTCTTCTGATCCGCATACGGATTACCCCTTTTCTCCAGTCCAATCGGATGACGGTACGTCGGATGAGTTTTATTTGAAAACTCCCGACCAAGCATTACTTTGGTATGCCGACTTTATTATACGTACTATATGTACCGGATCTCCGATCAAGTGGACTGTATATCCTGACCATCGTTCTTACTTTGAGGCATTAGAGTTACATCACTTTGCTACTTTACAATTTCCTATAGCTACTAATGCCATTAGACTATTTCATTGTAACTTTGTGTTAGACACTTTTACCACAAGAACTCGTGTCGGCGGGATAGATATCGAGTTCAATGATGAATCACTAGCAGAAATCCTTGGTCTTCCAAACGAAGGTGCCCCACTCGATGACATCACTGACTTCGATTTTCCTAAGGCACGACTCTTGTTAGTTTCAAGAATGAGCTTTGGGCGCCAGAACGTGCTCGTCCTGGAAAGTTCAAAGCCAATAACTTGAACTTGTTTAACTATGAATTACATCGCATCATCTATTCCACTCTACTTCCAAAATCCACTTCAAAAGATGATGTCACTGCCCTAGAACTTTCTGCTTTATATCACATTCTTAAGGGGATTCCTTTTTCTGCTCTTAAGACTATCATTCAGATTATGGTTAGATGTCGCGGAAGAGACCGCAATCTCTCTTATGCGATGATTATCCCACACATCTTTCAGCGATTTGATATTGACTTATCCACTTGTACTCTGGACCCTGAGCCCAAGTTCCTTAAGCTTTCTTATCGCAGCATTGCCACTGCTCCTCCACCTCCTGCACCTGCCCCTACTGCACCTGCTCCTACTGCACCTAGTCCTCCTCAGTCTTATCTTATGACCTTTGAGGGTATTCACCAGCACCTATCAGATCTGCAGATATTCTTTGTTGACACTTCCAGGGAACATGAGTTTCGTGATGTGACTCGGTTCCAGGCTATTGCCAACTCCTTTGTCGATCTTAGATTTGCATAGACAGGTCACTCTGCTAGCTCTCTTAGAGACCCTTCTGTATCTGTCTACCGCATTGATGACGAGACAGTCCACTCTCTGTTCCAGCCATGGAATGTATATGATTGGTATCGTAGTTCTGGTGCTACTCCAAATACTTCTGGAGCTGGTCCATCTGGACATGCTGGCACTGTAGCACATGATGATGAAGATGAGGATGATTTTTGAGTTGTTACTTTTGAGAATGATGACTTTGTCTTATGTTTACTTGGAAATGCTCCGACATTCCAAGATAGTATCAGTACTCCTTTTATTTGGATATGATTTATGACTTTTGATGGACATGTTGTTTTTATGCCTCAGTTTAGCATATGACTCAGTTTAGTTTATTATTCAGTTTAGCACTTTATTTGATTCAGCTTTATTATAGCATTATCTTTCTTTATGCTTCCATATAAACTGCCTGTGACAAATACCATGCATGTGTTGTTTATACCATATCTGTTTATCTTATTTTTGTATGTGTTGTTTATACCATGCCTGTGTTGAATGTCTTTATTCATATTTTTTGTGTTTCTTCATTGATTGTTACTTATGCATTTATTGCGGGAGAGCTTTCTCTTTTGTAATTATTTTGCTAAGTGACAACGGGAAAGAAATAAGATCTAACATCTTCATGAATACTGGTTATGAACAATTATTTTCAGTACTATTTTGAATTGATAAAGACCAAAGATGTTATATCGGTCAAGGTTTGTCAATTATCAAAATGGGGGAGATTGTTGGCCCATTGGTCATGGTCAAACCTAATTTTAATAATTGATCAAACTCTGTCTAGACATACGAATCAATTCAGATGTTTACTAAAGACGTTTTGGACATTGATTAAAGATTGAATATCTACTCAGTTCATGACCGAAGATCTGTTTGCCACTCAAGATTGTATTTCCTTAAAGCAATGTAATTTTCATTTTTATTGAGTCTAGGAATACATTGTACACCAAGTCGTATTGGCAAATAGGCTATCCGAAATAGTTTTTCAAAACTGACCTATATTTTTAAAATGACCTATATTTTTGAAAAAAAATTCTTTTACAAAAAGCTTATGAAGGATTTTCAAAAAGCCAAAAACTATTTTCACAAAATCAACCTGACCAAACCCTGACAGAGTTCGGCCAGAGTTCGGCCATGATGAGCGTTATGTGAACGTTTGATTTTGAACTTGGTCTCCCTTTAGTTGCGGTTGGTTACAAAGAGTTCTATCTGAATTCTGCCCAAATTCTATCAGAGTTCTATCTTTGGAAAAACTATAAATAGAGAGGAATTCTGATCATTTTAACACACTAATTCACTTTCATCTCTTCTCTTCTAAAGCTTACGTTTCTTCCAAAGAGTTTTCAAAAGCTTCTATTTTCAAATTCCAAGCCAGTTACAATTCTCTAGTCAATTTGCCGGTACGGTACGGTCTAGAAGATTTCAGAGAAGTTGTAATCAGAGGCTTGATTGAAGAAAGATTCTTCAAAACTGAAGTTGGTCGAGTTCTTCGTATCAAAGCACGCATCTGTAGAAGTTGCAAGGACTTTGTATGAAAACTTGCAGGATTTTTCAATAGTGGATTCAACTGGAAGCTAGTGTTCTTCCGACTAGACTAGTCCTCACAAGAGAAAAACCAGTATAAATCTATGTGTTTGCGTTTGCCTTCTGATCACTCTTTTTATTACAGTTATTTACTTTGTGATTATTATTATTACTGTGATCTCACTGCTAACAAGTTTTTAATTAGCAATATTTTGCTACCTACTCTATTCACCCCCTAGAGTATTCTGCTTTACGATTTCGTTCCTATAGTGTCAAGACAAGAGTTACTTAGCAAATCAAGGTAGCTGTCACAACAGCATATCAAGATTATCATGTCATGTTTACTTGTCAAGAGTGCACCACGACGGGTCACTATCATGTATTATCATGCCAAGGTCACTTGTTAAGAGTGCACCACAACGGGCCACTATCATGTCATGTTACTTGTTACTAGTTAAGTGAGTGCCTTAACAGGCCACTATCGTGTCATATCCTTATATTATCATGAATGAGAGAAACTTGCATAAAATAGCTATTAACATATTCTTGAAGCCAAGAAAAAAATCTACAACTTTTATGTTAGGAGTTGGAAGAAATTCTGGCCACAATTCAGCCAAATAGGACATGAAACAGCCAACCAAAATAGGCACTATGCGGCACTATTCAAGCCATGCGACACTATTCATCCATGCGGCACTATGCAAGCCTGCAGTACTATGTAAGTCATGCGACACTATACATCCATGCGGCACTATTCATTCATGTATTACTATTCATCCATATGGCACTATTCATTCCTGCAGCACTATGCATCCATGCGGCATTATTCATTCCTGCAGCACTATTCATCCTAATGGCACTATGCAAGCCATATGGCACTATTCATTCCTGCGGCACTATTTATCATCCCTGCCAGATTCAGGACAGATGAACTAGAAAATGTTTAAATCTTACTTTCGCCATAACTTTCTCAAAACAAGTCAAAATCTAGCTTTTCAAAGGTCCATTTTGGGTAAAATCTAGTTCTCTACAACATAAAACAATCAAAACTTGAAAATAATGAAGTTTGGTATATCAAAACCCAAAAAAATGAAAATGCTACAAACTTAGATCTACAAAAATCCATCCATCAAACCCAAAAATGTCAAGTTCTAAAGAGGCTTAAAATCAAATAAGAAAGAGAATGGAACAATAAAAACTTGAGATCCATCATGAAGTGAGTTGTACTTGCCTAGGACTTGGTAGGTGGGAGGAGTAAATAAAGAAGATGAAGAAGTAAATGAAGAAATGAATGAGGAGAGAGAGAGAGAAGGAGTTGGGTTATATATCAACCCTCTCCATCTCAAGCCAAGCCAAACCAAGTCAAATTGAACCAAACCAATTCAAGATTAAACCAAGACTAGGCTAAGCAAAACAAGTCTAACTACAGTCCACCTGATAAATGCCAGAAATCTCATATACGCATACGAAAATACGTATAACGGGAAACGGGAGTGACAACTCTACCCACCTTAAAAGAATTCCATCCTCGAAATTTAATCAAGAGGCTAGAGATGTCTGGGCAGGCTATATTAATCATAAGCAAGCTATGACTGGTAGTCAATCAAGCAATCAATCATGCAAGCAAAGAATTAAAAGCATAAGGCATAAGGAAGATATTATACCTTATGTGCCAAACAGGTGTGGATATCACGAGCGGATATCATCCTCACGCTCCCACGTTGATTCACCCAAGGAGTGGTGACCCTAAGCAACACGAACTAAACTAGTAGTCTTGCTCTTGAGTACCTTCTCTCTTCGATCCAATATTGATACGGGCCTCTCCTCATACGAAAGGTTGGTACCAACAACCAATTTCGAATGATCAAGGATATGGCTCGGATCTGGAATATACCATCGTAATTGGGATACATGGTATACATCATGTACCTCCCATAATGACGGCGGAAGAGCGAGACGATAGGACACATCACCTACTCGCTCAAGGATATCGACGGCCCTATGTACCTAGGACTAAGCTTTTCTCGCATGTCGAATCGAATGACGCCATGGGTAGCCGAGATCCTAAGGAACACGTGGTCGCCGGCTGAAAACTCAAGGGGACACCGATGAAAATCGGCCCAATGGCGCTGGCAAACTTGGGCAACTCGAAGATGATCTCTGACTTGCCTGACCACCTCGATTGTCTATGTAATCATCTCTGGACCAAACATCTGTCTCTCGCCGACATCATCCCAAGCTAAAAGTGATCTGTACTTTCTTTCATATAGTACTTCAAAGGATGCCATCTGGATACTGGCTTGGAAACTGTTGTTATAGGAGAACTCCACTAGGTGCAGGTGATCTTCCCATGAACCACCGAAGTCGAGTGTACATGACCGTAACATATCTTCAAGAGTCTGAATTGTGCGCTCTGACTGACCATCTATCTGCAGATGATAAGCTGAACTGAACTTGAGACGAGTCCCCAAGCTCTCTTGAAGACTCCGCCAAAAGTGCGATATGAATCTTGAATCTCTGTTTGATACGATACTAATTGTCACTCCATAGAATTTGACAATCTGCCTGAGGTACGTCTCTGCTAGCTGATTTATCGACTGACCAATTCTGAAGGGAAGAAAATGAGCTATCTTCGTGAGACAATCAACTATAACCCAGATAGCATCTCTTCCAGCTGGAGATTTAGGCAACCCAGTTACAAAATCCATGGTAATGTGCGCCCATTTCTATTTTGGGATCGATAAAGGTTGAAGAAGTCCAACTGGTCACTGATGTTCATCCTTAACTTGTTGGCAAACAAAGCAACGAGAGACAAACCGGGCTATCTCCCTCTTCATGCCATTCCACCAGAAATGCTGACGGATGTCTCGGTACATCTTCATGCCACCGGAATGAATTAAATAATAAGAACTGTGAGCCTCTGCCATGATCTTCTATCTGATATTACCACTGGGTAGACAAAGACGTCTTCCATGTTGGAGAGTACCATCTTCGTGAATACATAATTCTGCTCTCCGACCTGCTTCACACTCTGCTCTGAGCCGCTGAAGCTTGGAATCCGCTGACTGAGCTAACTTAATCCTCTCAACTATACTGGACTGAACTTGCATACTAGCCATCAGTGCCACATTGGTGGGAAGAACAACCTCAATACCCATCGTTTGAAGATCTGCTAACAATTCTGGTTGCGCTGTTAGAAAATAAACTCCGGCTCTTCTGCTCAATATATCTGCAACAACGTTGGCCTTCCCAGGATGATACTGCAAGTTGATGTCATAATCCATAAGTAGTTCTAGCCATCTTCTCTGATGCATATTAAGATCCTTCTAGGTAAATACATACTTAAGACTCTTGTGGTCGGTAAAAATCTTCACCCGATCTACATACAGATAATGCCTCAACAACTTAAGTACAAAAACCATCGCTGCCAACTCCAAGTCATGGGTAGGATAATTCCACTCATGGTCACGAAGTTGGCGTGACGCATAAGCGACTACCTTACCATGCTGCATCAAGACGCATCCCAATCCTCTGTCGGAAGCATCACAATAAAATAAAATTCCTCCAGTCTCATCGGAAAGAGTGAGAATGGGGGCCGTCATCAATCTCTGCTTCAACTTCTCAAATGAACTCTGACACTCTGTTGTCCAAGCAAACTGCACATCCTTGTGGGTCAACTGAGTCATGGGTACTAAAATCCGAGCAAAGTCTGAAACAAATCGTCGGTAATAGCCGGCCAATCCAAGAAAACTGTGAACTTCTGCGACGGTACTAGGAACTGGCCATGTCTCTATGGCCACTATCTTCTGGGGGTCAACTTCCACTCCACCTCTGGTGATGATGTGACCCAAGTACGAGATACGATCCAGCCAAAACTCGCACTTATTTAACTTCGCATACAACTGGTGCTCTCTGAGAATCTGAAGGACCACTCGAAGATGCTGCTCATGCTCTGTTTCACTCTTGCTATAGACCAAGATGTCGTCTATAAACACTATCATAAACTGATCCAAATAAGCCATGAAGATACGATTCATGAGGTCCATGAATATGGCTGGCACATTGGTTGCTCCAAGTGGCATAACAAGGAACTTCCAATGTCCATATCTGGATCTGAATGCTGTCTTCGGGATGTCTTGCTCTCTAATTCTGATCTGACTGTACCCTGATCGCAAGTCAATCTTCGAGAATACTATCGCTCCTCTGAGTTGATCATATAAATCATCTATCCTTGGTAGAGGATATATGTTCTTAACTGTTACAGAGTTCAAGGTACGATAATCAACACATAATCTTGACGTACCATCCTTCTTTTTCACAAGAAGTATCGAGGCTCCCCAAGGTGGTCCACTAGAACGAATGAATCCTTTGGTCCTAAGTTCTTCAATCATCTTATACAAGATCTCTAACTCTGAAGGTGCCATCCTGTAGACTCCTCCTGACACTGGTGCCGTCCCTGGAAGCAAATAAATTGTGTACTCTATCTCTTTCTCTGGGGGCATGCCTGGAAGCTCTTCGGGAAATACATCAGGAAACTCTTCTACTATTCTGGGAAACTGAACTGCCACTGCTACTGCCATCAGCAATACTGGGGGAGAAGGTTCTACTTTGCCCCTGGAAAATGAAAACTCTGCCTCACCGGGAATACCAAAAATAATCCTGCCAATATGGCAGTCTATTCTTGTGTATTGCTCCTTCAACCAATCCATTCCCAGGACCACATCATAATCGGCCATCGAGAATTCTATTAACCTAGTGAGAAACTCTCTACTGCTAACTACGATTCGACACGAGGAAAATACTCTATCTACTCCCACACGACCGTTACCAGTAAGTATATTGAGCCTTACTGATAATGACTCTGGCTCCAGTCCTATCCGTGTTACGAATCGTGCAGACATAAATAAATACGATGCAACCAAATCAAATAATATTGATGCTGGAAAAGAGTTGACGAGAATGGTACCTGCCACCACCTCACCTGATGCCAATTCTTCCGCTACGGTCAAAGCCATAGCCTGACCTTGTCCTCTGGGTGCTGCTCCCTTTTTTTGGAAACCTCTCTGCCGGTTCTGAATCTGAACTTGGCACACTGCTGAGCCTGAGGCGGCAATGGCCTCGGAGGCTGGTACTGCTGCTGCACTAGTGCTGGACCCCTAACCGATGGACTGGTTAGGTTTGATGACGATGAACTGACTCTATTCGGACAGGACCCTATCTTGTGATCCGGTGCCCCATAAGCCAAGCATAATCCCTGTGCTCTGCGATACTCTTATACTACATGTCCTGGCTTCCTACAACGAGTGCAGTCCATTACAGAAGACTGCTTCTACTTCTGTTGCTGAGGATACGCCAGCGTCGAGTGCTGAACCGATAAAACTGTGGTCGCCCTTCTAGGAGCTCCAATAGTCAAAGCCCTAGTTGTCGGTACTGGTGCTGATGACTGGGACATCTGCCCATGAGACCTCTTCCGTCCTTCGCTTCTATCTACTATCCTCTAAGAAGTATACTCATGCCTCTTTGCTGCTCGCAAGACGGCATCAAACGTCTAGTGCTCAAACTGCTCCATTGATATAATGATCTCTAAGTGGAGCCCCTGCTAGAATCGTTAGGCTCGGTCCAATTCGGTTGCCACTAAAATGGGAGCAAACCGATTAAGTCTAGAAAACTCGGTCGCATATCCATCGACCGTCCTTCCCATCTGCTTGAGATTAGTGAATCTCGTCTGCAGATCATACCGAGCTATTGCGTCGAAGTACTTGGTCTGGAACTTTTTGCTGAATAATGCCTATAAGACAGGCGTCGGTAATCCAACTGCTAGCATCGCCCACCAGCTGTGGACTAGGTCCAATAACTACAGGCACATAATGACCACCTTCTCTTCCTCAGGAATCCTAGCTGCCTCCAGGATAACTTCTATGTCCTGAAGCCACGCGTCAGCAGCTACTTAAACCATATCACGCCCAGAACTAGAATACTGGAGAGCAGGGAACAGACACAGCCAGCTATGTATATAGAAGTAAATCCCACCTCGCAATACGGTCACGACTGTCTAGATGCATGAGGGTTTTACTATAATCCAACAGTCACTTATGCTCAAGAACAAGCCTAGCGTCTAAATCTCAAGCAAGCAAGTAATGTAACAAGATGGTAGATCATTAGACAAATAAAGTAAGGCATCCCAAACATTACATATTCAGATGATCATAAAGCTAGTCATACAAAATGCGAAGACTAGCAAGAGTTTAAGTCATACATGATCAACCCGAGGATTTGTCAATCATGTTACAGCCCTTAGGCAGACAGAAATATAGATTTAACACGAGCGAACACTTGCTCGGCAACTAAACGCCTCAAAAGAATAATTTACAATAGAGTGGGAGAGAAAAATAAAATCCACTCGTTGCCAGGGTTGCGTCTAGTGTTCACCATATGGCTGGAAGGCTGGAAGATCCTTTGGTGCTACTCTGATATCTGGCTATTTAAAACCAGCTGGGTCAGACCCCAGAAAGAGCAAATGCCACAAGGGAGGCTTCACTTAAGAACTAAAACCAGCATATTAGCACATGAGACATAAAGGATAATAAAAGACATGAGTTAGAGAAAACAAGGTGAAACGATAAGACAACTAAGGAACTACTCCGGTAGCCAAGTTAACCCGTAAACCAAACAAAGACCGGGGTTGTAACCCTTCACCTGAACAGAGCTTAGTCTCCAACCAATTATCGACAAGAGTAAGCATAATAGTAATATGCTAAAATAACCATGTACTGGTCTTGCTTATATAAGACTAGACTCCATTCATCATTCACAGCCAAACAATGAGCACGGCTTGATACTTTAACTAACTAGGGTTATCACAAGCCTAATTACTAACAAGATGCATCGAGATGTTTCAACAGCCACAAGCCCTGCAGTCTTAATCCAGGTTATCTTGCCACAAGTTGAGAGAGTTGGATTAGGTGACTTGGGGGTGCAATATATGACAGTGTGTAAGAAATGTCTAGATATGATGCAAGACGAGAGATGTAGCGTATACAAGCACAAACACCCACGGTGTCAAGATAAGAGTTATTTAGCAAGTCAAGGTAGCTGTCACAGCAATATATCATGATTATCATGTCATGTTTACTTGTCAAGAGTGCGCCACGACGGGCCACTATCATGTATTATCATGTCAAGGTTACTTATTAAGAGTACGCCACAACGGTCCACTATCATGTCACGTTACTTGTTACTGGTTAAGAGTGCGCCTTAACAGGCCACTATCTTGTCATATCCTTATATTATCATGAATGAGAGAAACTTGCATAAAATAGCTAGTAACATATTCTTGAAGCCAAGGAAACGATCTACACCTTTATGTTGGAATTTGGAAAAAATTCTGGCCACAATTCAGCCGAATAGGACTAAAAATAGCCAAAATAGGCACTATGCGGCACTATGCAAGCTATGCGGCACTATTCATCTATGCGACACTATGCAAGCCATGCGGCACTATGCATCCATGCAGTACTATTCATTCCTATGGTACTATTCATCCATACGGTACTATTCATTCCTGCAGCACTATTCATTCTTGCGGCACTATGCATCCATGCGGCACTATTCATTCCTGTGGCACTATTCATCCAGGCGGCACTATGCAAGCCATGCGGTACTATTCATTCCTGCGGTACTATTCATGCAACACTATTCATCGTTCTTGCCAGATTTAGGACAGATGAACTAGAAAATGTCCTAATCTTATTTTGGCCATAACTTCCTCAAAACAAGTCGAAATCTAACTTTTTAAAGGTCCATGTTGGGTAAAATCGAGTTCTCATAGAACAATTAAAACTTGAAAATAATAAAGTTTGGTATATCAAAACCCAAGAAAACCGAAAAGGCTACAAACTTTGATCTACAAAAATCCATCCACCAAATCCAAAAATGTCAAGTTCTAAAGAGGCTTAAAATCAAGTAAGAAAGAGAATGGAACAATAAAAACTTGAGATCCATCATGAAGCAAGTTGCACTTGCCTAGGACTTGGTAGGTGGGATGAGTAAATAAAGAAGATGAAGAAGTAAATGAAGAAGTGAATGAGGAGAGAGAGAGAGAAGGAGTTGGGTTATATATCAACCCTCTCCATCTCAAGCCAAGCCAAACCAAGTCAAATTGAACCAAACCAATCAAATAAACCAATTCAAGATTAAACCAAGACTAGGCTAAGCAAAACAAGTCTTACTACGATCCACCTGATAAATGACAGAAATCTCGTATACGCATACGAAAATACGTATAACGAAAAACGGGAGTGGCACATTCCCCTTGAAGGGTTTCGGGTCTATCTGACGGTACCACCAAACGATGCTCGTCTGCTGAATTGGTGCTGGGGCTGGTGGTGGTACCGGTGCTGGAATTGTCATCCTCTCCAAGGCAGTCATCAGAGTCTACCTCATAGCCTCCGTCTATTGCCACTGTAGCTGTATCATCGTTTGAAAGAACTGAAACATTTGGGGTTGTCCCTCCGACTGGGACATCTGGGATGGAATGGCTGCATACGGCGTTAGCTGTGGATATGCTCCCTGTGGCATCTGGAGAGGATAGGGTGCATAGGGCACCTGCTGCTGGTACGCTCCCTGCGGCATCTGGGGAGTAAAGGAAGGTGCTGGAGGCAAAGGGTTCTTCTCATGTCGTATCGGCGTCTGTGACGTCTGGTCCTCTTGGTGTATCAGTGCCGGCTATGGTACGAACCCCACATGAATGGACGGAGTCATCAAAACGGTCTGAACTCGTCCGAGAGTCTGGATCTCTATAGGAGCTGGAGTCATGTCGTCGTAGGGCTCGATGTTTGATGTTGGGGAAACGCCATAAGCCGTGCGTCCTCTGCGCAAATGCATCTCTCTGAAAGATACAAAATTCTATTACAAATGGGACAGAATGAGGCAGGATGCAAGAAAATTAATAATAAAATATGAGTTGAGGTTCAAGGGCGATAATCAACAACTGGATGAGATCCTAACACTGCTAATCCTAATCGCAGGCTCGAATTGGTACAGTAACGTAACCGAAACGATAAACGAGACTTGCATAGGCCACCACTAAACTATGTCATGCCCCACTCCCAAAAATATGGGAATTGGGCATAACCTGGCTAGCTAATACGACCTAGAGTGAGCTGTCCAATTTAATGGACTCACTTAGGCGTACCACGCTGTAAAAGTAACTAACCAAATAATAGGCAATCATCTAAATCTCATCCACAGATAACATAAAGAAAAGTACTAAAATAAATACAAAGTAGTCTGAATATCCAAATACAACTGAATAGAAATACAAGTCTGGTGGAAACAATCCCACAGTACATCAGAATGGAAATACATAAAATGGAAGATAACTAGCTAAGAGCAACAGCTAACTAGATAATAAAACTCTCAACCAAAGGAGCAGCATACCCTGGATCAAGGGAACTCTTCAGGGAGTACCTCGAAGTCCCCTGCAACGTATCCCGCCTCAGCTCCGAAATCGTAGATCGTCGAGTACAGATGCTCTCCAGGATCTGGAAATGAACCAGGTCCTCAGGGGACATAGTAAGATACAATCGGAACATGCCAAGAAGTAAATACTAATATAAACATAAGGGGTGTACTAGCCAGTCTAATTGAATGCATATGGAAACAACTTTGGAACATATGGGTGGGTAGATAAGGGAATGGCATCGAGTCACGGGCCTATGTCGGATCACGAGCTGACATAAACATACAACACTAGTATACCTCCCGACCGTACCTAGCGCAACTAGTGGCCGCTGCCGGACGTATCCCTAGTAGTTGTATGGCCCATAACCGGGTATCATGCCCATAACCGGTCCCCCCTTGAGGCTAGAATACTGTAACTATCTGTCCCATACGCCTATTGGTTGTCTTCCCCGCCCAGTGATGTACAAGTCGTATCCATGACCCAAACGTCTACCCTCTATAAAGAGTCAGCTATCTAGAACCATTACTACTCTATATGTGCCGTCACACGAGCCACTCACACTGATGGCCAGTCGAAAACGATAGCACATGCCATAATTGATCTCACTCAGTACCGAATCGTAACATGTGTCATGGCAAAGGGAGCTGCAACAACAACTCTGCAACTAAGGGTACATCGCCTAGAGCTAGACAAAGTAGGTAATCCTAAGTGTCGATGCCATCATCGACTATGCCCGAGACAATTCCTGGACTCTACTAACCAAGTCTACGCTAACAAGAGCATAATGATGTATATGTAAAAACAGTAATACGAGGCAAGGTATACTTGCCTTCAACTTCGCAGTGCGCAAGTAGTGCCCGGTCCCTCCTGCCTCGATCACGTCGTCAGAGAGACCTACAAATACACAACCAATGCTTACGATACGCTAAACAAACATTCATGACTACACATCTATCCACACACAATTTAGTGTACAGCTTATACATACTTTCGTGTATGTATACGTTCATGAAAATACATTTATATACTAGGCTACATATATGCAAGGGAAAATACCTACAAGTTTTGTGTATATGAAATATATATATGAGTATATGCATAAGAATAAATATGTGTTATATATATATATATATATATATATATATATATATATATATATATATATATATATATATATATATATATATATATATATATTTATATATATATATAAAATATATAATATATATATATATATATATATATATATATATATATATATATAACACATATATATATGGGTTGTATATATGTAGAGAAAATATGCACATGGGATGTATGTTGCCATTGGCAAGATGTAGCTCCCCTTCCCGAAAATTTTTGAAATATTTTTATATTATTTATATAATTTAAATGGTGATTTTTAGAATTTTAGAATTAATTATTTAATTAATTCTTACGGTAGATGACCGTAGCAATGGTTGAGTTTTGAAGTACTAGACGACGAGGAATCATGTCACGGATAGTGCAGTGGCGTGCCTTGACTAGTGTATTAGCCATAGTAGGGATGGCCGAGCCATAGTGATGTCATAACTAGGAAAACTAGGCCAAGTTGCGACTTAACCCTTATCGAAGAGCTATTTATTTATTAATTATATTATTGAGTTTTAAGGAACCCGTTGTACCGAATTAGTCCAGATAGGACCCAAAACAAGCCCAAGCACATATAGTCATGCGGGACGTCCAATGACATTCGTGTTGATGAATTTTGGTATGATGGTATCGTATTTCGTTTTAATGATCTAGTGAATATTTTCTAAGCATTCATAATTAAATATTATAAATATTATTATTAGGTGATATTCAATGATATTTGTATAAAATAGGCCCAAGTACATTTTTGGGATTAGAAGACTGTACAAATGGTATATACACCATTATTGGTTTATTAAATTTCGTTATTGTTATTATTATTATTTTATCGGGATTGTTATTTAATATTATTATTTTATTGGTTATATTATTTTAGTCAGATAAATGTTATAATATATATATATATATATATATATATATATATATATATATATATATATATATATTCATATTTACATGAATGGGTCATACACTAGAAATAGATAATAGTGAGGTTTTGTTTAGATTTATGGAGATTACTATATAAGTATATTTATATATATATATATATATATATATATATATATATATATATATATATATATATATATATATATTTAAGTATAATTATATATATATATATATATATATATATATATATATATATATATATATATATATATTTAATATATATATATATATATATATATATATATATATATATATATATATATATGGATGCCTATTAAATAATTGTAAATAAATACCCTCATTATTAATTATAAAATAAAGTATATATATATAGAGTTATATAAGTATATACATATAAATGTGTATATACAAAATATATTATATATGTGTGTATGTATAGAAGTATATAAGATATATGTGTGTATGTGTATATATATAAATATATATTATTATGTATATACATATGTGTATGTGTATATACATATATGTATATATATATATATATATATATATATATATATATATATATATATAAAATATATATATATATATATATATATATATATATATATATATATATATATATATAAATTAGTTACATAATGGAAATGGAAAAAGAAAAAGAAAAAAAAAGCAGTTGCATCCCGAGCCCAGCCCATCCGGGCTACAGTAAACCATGCCCAATACCAATTCCCCCAGCCCGAGCGGAACACACCCCCCTGACTCTGTACGTAAACAGAATATATATACGAGAGACAGAGCGAGAGAGATCGAGAAAACTTTTTGTCCAAACCTAGCCGCGCCGCCACCACTGTCCCACGGCAGCACCGACGCGCGTGCGGGTGCAAACAACAACAGCAGCATTAGCAGTTGGAAGCCCAAATTCGTGATGAGTTTTCCTCCTCGTCTCTCGAGCGATTCTCGATCTTCCTCCTCTGGTATGTTCACAACCCTAACGCCTACGAATCCCAGTAAATAGTTTGTTTCCTTTCATGTTAGGATCAGTTTTAAATCAAATCAAAAATCATCAAAAAATTTATTCATAAACAGGAATTATAACAGTCCAAGAGCCCATGTTCGGAGATCGATTCCGATTAATACATCAGCAAATTTTGAAAACTAATTGAACAATCTCATAGACAACCTATAGGTCTACGAAACCCTTTTTGTAGTTCCTAATTTCATCAAGATTTCAGAAAGATATTAGTTGTTAAAAATTGAGAAAAATTTGTTTTTCTAAAACAGAAAATTTAGAAAACTCTTCGATACGACGTGCGTCCCGCCAATCCGGGTGACGTGGTCGCGAACCGAAAGCATCGGAAGGTGTGTATCGACTTCGTGGACGTGTGGGCTTTGACGGAATTCAAATTGGTTTCGTGTGCACGAAGAATTTGATGCGTATCCGTCAAAATTTATCGTATCGACCTCTGTAAAAATTTCCCAATTACTTTGTGCACGTTCGTCAGATCGAGACGAAACTTGCGCCAACAGGACATATCATTTTTCTGGTCCTGTATGCCAAGTTTGGTCCAATTCTGAGACCGTTGATCGGATCGTCGTTTTGCGGGCTCCACGGTCCAATTCAAGGGGTGATTTTGTGCACGGCCTGCCGAAATCCAACTTTGGACATACGGTTGGGTTCGTATCATCAAAACAAATCTGTGTACATATAGTTTGACGACTTTATAGACCATTTACTATAGCACGCTTTTTGGTGCAAAGCGGGTCCAATGGCGGACACCGTTTTGATCCGAAATTATCGTTTTGCCCCTGTATCCAGAATTGGACTTAAGGACAGGCAATCCTAGCTAATTTGACTGTTCTGAGAACGTTGGTAATGTTTATTTCAGCATCTGAAGACTATTGTACGAGTTTGACTTTTGTGGCTCATAGAGTAGTATTGTATTATCGGTTTCACCAGCTAAGGACCTCAGGCAAGTGCACTTTCTGATTGCTTTCGATTCATAGTAGTCTTTTTATTTCATGTTTATACATATGTCTTGCTGTTTGTTGACACGCTCGTCACACGGAGATTAGTATCATGGATTTATTATATATTCTTGACTGTCATTCTCATGATTACCATGCTTGCGACCTGATTTCGTGAGTACTAGCTGGGCGGAGAAATATCTTAGTAGACGTGTGAACTACCCCTTATCCATCCTAATATGTCTAATCTTGACTGATAGCAGCTGCACACTACACGTGCAGGGTGCCGTATTTAATCCTTAGCCGTTCACATGCCGAACTAGATATTTCAAATCTCGTAGATAGTTGTATTTTATTTGATTCCTTGTTTTCTTTACCGCTTGCCATGATGTCAGTTACTTTCTAGTTTTCATCTCTCATATGTTATTTCCATGTCTTGTTAATTCTATTGTGCTTTCGCATTGCCGTCAGTTTGTGTACTTGTTCCATTCCTGACTGGAAACCAACATTTTTTAGGTTAGCTATGGCTTCACTTAGCATTGGGAGATACGGGTGTACTTGCAGACAGAAACCTAGAATAGATAGCAGTTGTATCATTTTCATTAATTGTGAGAATTTTGTATTTTCTTTAAATATAAATGTTGTAAATGTTTTAATAAATTTGAAATGTGAATGAGTAGAAAATATGTATATTTTATGATTTTCAGCATCTTGGCCGTGACAACGTTCTACCGCCGACTCTGCGACATAGGCTGGCTTGGACACGTCTCGTATTCGAAAAGTGGGTACGGGTAGTAAAAAGTTTTTGTGGTGTCCCATACAGGTCAGTTTTTGTAAAAGATTGTGAACTCATGGTAGTACATATGTCAGTCGTACTACTGCAAGCCTGCGACTAGGAAATGTTCATTCACAAATTAGGATTGAAATGATTTAAAAGAATGACTAAGACTAGGATTCCCTTGTTCAAAATTGATCGTTGGATAGTTAAGGTTGTCGGATAGGCCATGCAATTTAGATAAAGAATTATTAAAGTTAGATAGCTTGCCAGATCTCTATAGATACACTATTGCTTTTAGTATGACGACATTATCCAATGTGGATATACTATTCACTTGGTTAGTTAGGCTTTCCTAGAATAAGGCTATAGTCTTGATAAATTATTTAATTTTTTTTTGCTCTGTTAGATATAAACATCATATCATGAGTTAGAATTGCATATTTTAAATTCTATTTTACTGTAAGGTACTTGTTTATAATTTCTGGTTCTGTTATTCATATACGAATCTCGAGTTAGATTTGATTCAAAGTTTTTCCTCAACCATTTGAAATATGTATGAAATAAATATTAGGATGTTCTTACTTCTCTTGTCTTCAATTATTTTCTCCCCGATCAATCTTTTACTTTAAGGATTGAGACTTATAGGCGGATGTTTACGCCTTCTATCATAGTCAATTAGTTTAAATCTCTAGCCGCCCCCTTGAAGTTCTTAGGAATGTAGTTGGAGTAATTTAACGACTGCGATGGCTAGACAGCAACGTACTGGCGAAGCACAACCCATAGAATTGAAATCATTTGAAGAATTGTAGTTTATGGAACATTGCTAAAACTATGCCTTCGTTGACCCCTTTAGACCTTGTGTCAATATAATACAGAGTATCTGATAACATATCACATCTGCATCACGAAACCAAGGGTTTACCACAGCCAGAATATACGGGCGAGGCATAATCCTCGGTAAAATGACTTCAGACGAGATTACAAGTTTAGGATACTATAGAGGATAGGGAAATGCCCTGTGTGTCCCATAAGATCCAAAGCCAATACTAGTGAAGGTTCTGTAAGTTGGGTGCATGTCTCCCAATCTAGCTTTCTGTGGTCCTTGTGATCTATTAACAAGGTAATTGACTGACACTATTAAGTTGACCTAGAATATAGAATTTAGTGGTCCATAACCCATTAGTCGACCAAGGCCTTATGGATAGGTAGATAGTAGGATGACTGTATAGGCAAGAACACCAGGTAAGGTTTTGATTCTCTCAAAACTCAAACTACTTATTCCTCTTTTCAAGATCTCGCATGCTTGTATTTTGACTACCTTGACCAATACTACTATTACAGTCTAGTTTTGCAATCTTACTCTTTTATCGAGCTTGACTCAAGATATATGTTTATTGGGGACGCCTACTAACATATTTTCTAATCAGAATCGATGTACTATGGTCTGATCAACCTTAGTACACTCGGTTCGCTCTCCTTCAGATTAACCTACGTAGATTGAGATGTAGATGTCTCTAGGATCTCATCCGCGACTGCTTTGACAATTTCTCTTGAATTATACATTCGTCTTTGAATTACGTTATTGTATTCAGTGACATCTCTCTTAAACTCTTTATTATTTTTGTCTTTCACTGATTGGAAAGACAAAAGCTCGTATTGATAGATAGATACAGAGTATCCCCTATGGCTATGATAGTTGTATACGCAAGTGTAGCTACCATCGGCCAGCCCTGTGACTGGAACCTTGCCTTGAGTTACTCGTCCTCTCTGCAACCCTAAACCTACTATTATGATCTTCTAGTCATTGGAATCCGAGAATGATTAGGATCTTTCCTTTGACCAAATGCCAACCTAGAAGACTATTTATTCTCAAGAAATCAATTGTTGTGAGCCTCTAATTATTTGATTGAAGCTTGCTTTAACTAGCAACCCTTAAGTCTTAACACAACCTTTCCAAGACCAAATCCCACAATTTAAACATGAGATGAATAGAAAAAGGTAAGGGCAATCATTTACCATGACCATAGTAGACACCCATCCCGAGATTGGTTTCCAACAAATATTACCCTAGTTATGTAAATTTTTATTATTAAGACCTAACTAGTATTGGAATACCACAGTCACTAGCTTAGCCAATACAATAGCTTAAATACCCTGTCATATTATGATCTACTAGTTATCAATAGCAATACATGACCACTACAGCCCATACCACTAGAACCGTTATGCCAATAGTCGGACAGGCTTGACACAAATAGAAATTCATGACTCAGTTGTTAGAAATCTCTTCATATGATGTACCTTAGAGTTGGTTACCCCGTCGATAACTCTTGTAAACTATGGACGAGTAGATCATTCTATTTTATCGACCATGTGTCATTGTACACACTCATTTTCCTATTTATTGAGGAACTATTCTTGACTCGACTTAATCTACTGTATCCCGTACGTCGTGCCTTATTCTTTATTAACAAGAGTCGAGGTACAATATCCGAACTTTGGAATTCTTCTAACCTCATTATTCCTAAGACCATGTCCTAGCTTCTGAGGTGGGTAGACTGTAAGCCTTCTAAAATTTTAGAATATACGAGGATTACCGATTGATTAGAATAATTTCCATTAAGATGATAATTAGTGCCCCCATGGACTTTCACTTTCCATTTAGATTATTTTGTGTCCCCGGCCGTGTCATTAATATTCGGAGTACGAGACCAGCTAATACCTCCCAACAAATTTTATATGCATGATCCATACGATTCCACCTTCATCTAGGTATATAACATCCCACTCAAACACGTCCCCTTGTACTCTATTTTTATAGTACGACTTTCAGGTCAAAAGGACTAGTTATAGCCCTTACCGTAATACCGGTATATTTCTCGACTCCCATTAGAGCCTCAACCTCGACTCAATTCATTCAACCCAATATATGGTTGTGATCTACTCGAAGCCCACTATGCACATGCCACTAGTGTGTCACCCAATTGAGGCCTCATATGCTACTTAAACACAAAAGTTACTGAAAGCACATTTTTGGGCTTTAGGAACCTAGCTAACCAACCTGACTGGCAACTAGCTCAACCACTTGGGTGGAAACCTATTCTAGGTTACCCTAACCTAGTAGAAATAGTTTTATCATTGGGATCTTATCCAGCCAATATAGATTTAAATCCAAGGTTCATCCAACCAACGAATGATGTCCAATTAGGGAACCCATTAAGACCTAGTAAAACCCATCCATGCATACCACCATATTTAGACTATAAAATCGAACTATTTGAAATGGGTCCCTATACCTACTAAGAAGTCTCCACCTCTTAGAATGTGATATCATTCGTAACCATTATTTCGTTTACCTGGAAGTCGCGATACGATCTTGTATTGCATTTATATCCCTTGCTCGTGTGTTTAAATAGCCACGGGAAAGATCATAATCTTAATTTCTCAAATTTTGTTCTATTTTGGAACCTTGTTTAGAACTTCGAGAACAAAATTTCTGTATTGCATGGATTGCAAGCCCCACTAAGAAACAAGTGTTTTTCGATTTAGCAAGTGACTGGACTAGAGTAGCCCAATCTAGCAAATAAGTCAATGGTTCGTAAACTTTCTTTCCATATGCATCATTGGATACTCTTTACCGCTCTTGAAACTTCATATTTGCTCTCGATTATTCTTCCTTATCTTCCTGTCCCTCCTATTTTTTAGGGCGACGAATGGTCATGCTTATTAGAATTTATCAATATTTCTTAGCTACCGATGTAAATTTGTGCTTGTTAAATTTTGGGTTGCTTGATAGATAAGAGAGGATTATAGATGCCATATATGGTAAATATCTGTTGGTGGGATTGTTGGCAACTAGTTAGAAGATTACAAGATTTTAGCTGTGAGGAGTAGTGTGACCAAAGGTGGGTAGAAGTCCTAGAGGTTATGTAGTTACAAAATCGCTAGGAGGAGGGTATAAACTATTTTGATGAATTAAAATTTAAGGAGATTATGATTAAGGAAGACTTTCTTTTGAATTTTAAGGAATAGTTATGAATTAGAATTTTGAGGACGAAATTATTTTTAAAGTGGGTAGATTTGTAGCTCCCCTTCCCGAAAATTTTTATAATATTTTTATATTATTTATTTGATTTAGATGGTGATTTTTAGAATTTTAGAATTAATTATTTAGTTAATTCTTACAGTAGATGACCGTAGCCATGGTTGAGTTTTGAAGTACCAGACGACTAGGAATCATGGTACGGATAGTGCAGTGGCGTGCCTTGACTAGTGTATTAGCCATAGTAGGGATGGCCGAGACATAGTGATGTCCTAACTAGGAAAACCAGGCCAAGTTGCGACTTAACCCTTACCGAAGAGTTATTTATTTATTAATTATATTATTGAGTTTTAGGGAACCCGGTTGTACCGAATTAGTCCAGATAGGATCCAAAACAAGCCCAAGTCCAAGTAGTCATGCGGGACGTCCAATGACATTCGTGTTGATGTATTTTGCTATGATGGTATCGTATTCTATTTTAATGATCTAATGAATATTTTCTAAGCATTCTTAATTAAATATTATAAATATCATTAATAGTTGATATTCAATGATATTTGTATAAAATAGGCCCTTGTACATTTTTGGGATTAGAAGACTGTACAAATGGTATATACACCATTATTGGTTTATTAAACTTTGTTATTATTATTATTATTATTTTATTGGGATTGTTATTTAATATTATTATTTTACTGGTTATAATATTTTAGTCAGATAAATGTTATAATATATATATTCATATTTACGTGAATGGGTCCTATACTAGAAATAGATAATAGTAAGGTTTTGTTTAGATTTATGGAGATTACTATATAAGTATATATATATATATATATATATATATATATATATATATATATATATATATATATATATATATGAAAAAAAAAAAATATATATATATATATATATATATATATATATATATATATATATATATATATATATATATATATATATATATATATATATATATATATATATATATATATATATATATATATATATATGTATGCCTATTAAATAATTGTAAATAAATACCCTCATTATTAATTATAAAATAATGTGTATATATATATAGATTTATATAAGTATATACATATAAATGTTTCTATACAAAATATATTATATGTGTGTGTATGTATAGAAGTATATAAGATATATGTGTGTATGTGTGTATATATATATATATATATATATATATATATATATATATATATATATATATATATATATATATATATACACATACACATACATGTATGTGTGTGTATATATATATATATATATATATATATACACATACATATATATATATATGTATATATATATATATATAAAAAAAAAATATGTATATATATATATATATATATATATTTATTTTTTTTATTTTTTTTATATATATACATATATACATATATACATATATATATATATATATATATATATATATATATATATATATATATATATATATATATATATATATATATATATATATATATGTGTGTGTGTGTGTGTGTGTGTGTGTGTGTGTGTGTGTGTAAATTAGTTACATAATAGAAATGGAAAAGGAAAAAGAAAAGAAATAAAAAAAAAGCAGTAGCATACCGAGCCCAGCCCATCCGGGATATAGTAAACCGTGCCCAATACCAATTCCTCCAGCCCGAGCGGAACGCACCCCCCCCCCCGACTCTGTACGTAAGCAGAATATATATACGAGGGACACAGCGAGAGAGATCGAGAAAACATTTCACAGAAACCTAGCCGTGCCGCCACGACTGTCCCCCGGCGACCTCCCCAGCCCGGGCGCCGCCGCGCGCGGCCACAGGCCGGCCACGGCAGCGCCGACGCGAGTGTGGGTGCAAACAGCAATAGCAGCAATAGCAGTTGGAAGCCCAACATCGTGATGAATTTTCCTCCTCGTCTCTCGACCGATTCTCGATCTTCCTTCTCTGGTATGTACACAACCCTAACGCCTACGAATTCCAGTAAATAGTTTGTTTCCTTTTATGTTAGGATCGGTTTTAAATCAAATCAAAAATCATCAAAAAACTTGTTCATAAACAGGAATTAGAACAGTCTAAGAGCCCCTGTTCGGAGATCAATTCCGATCAATCCATCAGCAAATTTTGAAAACTAATTGAACAATCTCGTAGACAACCTATAGGTCTACGAAACCCTTTTTGTAGTTCCTAATTTCATCAAGATTTCAGAAAGATATTAGTTGTTAAAAATTAAGAAAATATATTTTTCCAAAACTAAAAATTTAGAAAACTCTTCGATACGACGTGCGTCCCGCCAAACCGGGCGACGTGGTCGCAAACCGAAAGCATCGAAATGTGTGTATCGGCTTCGTGGACTTGTGGGCTTTGACGGAATTCAAATTGGTTGCGTGTGCGCGAAGAATTTGATGCGTATCCGTCGAAATTTATCATATCGGCCTCTGTGAAAATTTCCCAATTACTTTGTGCACGTTCGTCAGATCGAGACAAAACTTGCACCAACAGGACCGTATCATTTTTCTGGTCCTGTATGCCAAGTTTGGTCCAATTCTAAGACCGTTGATCGGATCGCCGTTTTACGGGCTCCATGGTCCGATTCAACGGATGATTTTGTGCACGGCCTGCCGGAATCCAACTTTGGAC
The DNA here is from genome assembly GCA_029216955.1 of Iris pallida. NCBI lineage: Eukaryota > Viridiplantae > Streptophyta > Magnoliopsida > Asparagales > Iridaceae > Iris > Iris pallida. The sequence goes on from JANAVB010007596.1 coordinate 5,097,197, forward strand.
ATACGGATGGGTTCGTATCATCAAAACAAATCCGTAGACATGTATTTTAGCAACTTTAGAGACCATTTACTCTTGCACGCTTTTCGGTGCAAAGCGGGTCCAACGGCGGATACCGTTTTGATCTGAAATTATCGTTTTGCTCCTATGTCCATAATTGGACTTAAGAACAGGCAATCCTAGGTAATTTGACTGTTCTGAGAACGTTAGTAATGTTTATTTCAGCATCTGGAGACTATTGTACGAGTTTGACTGTTGTGGCTCACAGAGTAGTATTGTATTATCGGTTTCACCAGCTAAGGACCTCAGGCAAGTGCACTTTCTGATTGCTTTCGATTCATAGTAGTTTTTTTATTTCATATTTATACATATGTCTTGCTGCTTGTTGACACGCTCATCACATGGAGATTAGTATCATGGATTTATTATATATTCTTGTCTGTCATTCTCATGATTACCATGCTTGCGACCTGATTCCATGAGTACTAGCTGGGTGGGAAAATATCTTACTAGACGTGTGAACTACCCCTTACCCATCCCAATATGTATAATCTTGACTGATAGAAGCTGCACATGACACGTGCAGGGTGCCATATTTACCCCTTAGCCGTTCACATGTCGAACTAGATATTTTAAATCACGTAGATAGTTGTATTTTATTTGATTCCTTGTTTTCTTCACTTTTTGCCATGATGTCAATTACTTTCTAGTTTTCATCTCTCATATGTTATTTCTATGTCTTGTTAATTCTATTGTGCTTTCACATTGCCGTCGGTTTGTGTACTTATTCTATTCTTGACTGGAAACCAACATTTTTCAGGTTAGCTGTGACTTCACTTAGCATTGGAAGATACGGGTGTACTTGTAGACAGAAACCTGGAATAGATAGCAGTTGTATCATTTTCATTAATTGTGAGAATTTTGTATTTTCTTTAAACATGAATATTGTAAATGTTGTAATAAATTTAGAAATGTGAATGAGCAGAAAATATGTATATTTTGTGATTTTGAGCATCTTGGCCGTGGCAGCGTTCTACCGTCGACTCTGCGATGTAGGCTGGCTTGGACACATCTTGTATCCGAAAAAACGGGTGCGGGTCGTGACACAAGAGTCCCTTCATTGCCATATTTTCACAAAAATTGTATACAAGAGATTCACATGTCCCATTGTCACAAGATTATCTATATAAAAATAAGATGTAAAAATTAGTGACTAATGCATGCATGAAAATAAAGTGAAGGGGAAACTAATGTTATTAACATGTATGGGGAAACAATGCAATGGGAACCTACTGTGTGGTGTAACATGTATACTCAAGGTTGAAGGGGATCATATTAGCCTCATTGCTAAGTTCATTATACTCCACTCGTCCATCCAAGTTCACAACCAAGCTCAAGCAACACATAAATGAAGAAGTGAAGATACGAAGAGTAAGAAAAGAGTCACCTCTATCGTACGCATGCGTCGACAGCGAAGGCGCGCGGTATAGCGGACGACACGACGGGGGTGCGTCACCTAGAGAGTGGTCGACAGTGGCCGACCCGGCGCACGATCGCGCGGGAAACGCGTGGCAGCGCTCGTGCACAGCGGCTGCGCTCGCAGCTTGCAGCAGCGTAAGACTGCTGCGATACGGATAGAAAAGGATATGATCATAATGGTGATGATGATGATGAAGAAGATGATGGAGAGATGAAGGGGGTTGTCGGTTGGAGGAGGTGGTGAGGAAGATGAGATAGGGAGATGAAGAAAATGATGGTAAAAATGGAGCAGTCGACTGAAGTAGGGGGCTGTGTCACGACCCTCAGAGCCTAATCACTGATGGGAGGGGCCCGCCCACAGCTGCGCGGAGACTGGCAAGTGGGCCAGATTCGGCTGACTGGGTTAATAATATAGGAAAAGGGTTTTTAATTACTAGAAATTTGTTTTTGCATCAGAAAAAAATCATAATAAATACTAAAAATAATCAAAAATTTAGGAAAATTTCCACAAAATATAAAATAACATAATGAACCCTAAAAAAATATTTGGGGTCAACTTTTACTCATAGGCTTGCACAGTAAATTCTAGAAGTCCTAGAAATAGGTTTTTCCTATATTTAGTTATCTAAAAATTCCAAAAAATACCAGAAATTCCTAGAAAAATATAGAAAATTATTTTTTTGGTTCTAGAACCTAAATAAATTATTTGGCCTCTAAAATGACCCAGTGTGTCCTCAACAATTATCTAAAAGCCTTTCAATAATAATAATAATAATAATAATAATAATAATAATAATATAGTAAAATTATCCAAGAATTATCAAAAATTCCTACAAAAGTCCTAGTATTATTCTATTCTTTTAATCACTAATCAAAATAGAAAATTCTAGTAGCGAATGCTACAACCTACCCACCTTAAAATATTTTTGTCCTCAAAAATCAAACGTCACGATAATATAATATACAAGTCACAATAAATCTTAGGCTAAATCATAGAGATAATGGTTGAAAAAAAATCTAAAGGAAAATAGATCAATAACATCTAACCAACTAAACTTACCCTCTTACTCTTACGTATCACACTACGCCTTGTATCAATCATTGCTAACTAAAAAGGAATGTAAAGGACATTGTTAAACGGTAGATGCAAATATATCGAAGAAATCATGAACGAAATCAAGCAGGATGCATAAGAGAGACGGTGATGGAAGACTCATTGGGGAATCCTATTTGTGGATGATATAACTCTCCTAATAGGGATGAGCGTAAGTATAATCGGTTGGTATTTGGTCAAACTTTTCGGTACTTTTTTAAATCGGTGTCACGACCCGCACCCTAGAGTAAGGGCACGAGATGTGGGTACGTCCAGCCTACGCCGCAGTGTCGACGGTAGAACGATGTCCTAGGTCACAACATCTAACAATATAATGCTAAGCAATTTATACTCCCCGAATGGGGGTGACATAGCAGAATGTAAACTCGATCACAACTAAGGAAGAAGACGCACGATATAATATAGAACTGAAAGAAATACAGATGATCAGAAGAGTCTAAGATAACATTTCAGCAACATTCCAGAAATACAAGTCTCAACTACTGAATATGAAAGAATATATACAACCCAGATCTCAAAGACAGAAATAAAGTCTAACTAAACTAGTCTCAAGACAACATAAGTAAGATAAAGCCTAACTAAGCTAGTCTAGGCAATGGGGGGTAATGTCATCAGCTAGAGCTGGGTCCTCCTGAGAGTCCAGCTCACAAGTGTCATCTAGGGCTGCCCCATAGAAGGTATCTACACAGGCCTCCTCCTCGTCCTCTGTAATATTTTTAACAGGTCCAGTCAGGACAGGAGTGAGCACAATACATCTCAACAGATCATAGCAGGTTAGAAAATATAATCATGCAGTAAAGTAAGATATATGAACTGAAGAAATACAGTATGTAAACAGAGAGAGAGAACTATAATAGAAATATCTACTATACATAGAGAACTAACAGTGGCTAGTGAGTCAGAGTATAATATAGACATGTAAATGGCATAGGAGATTCTGATGCTACACTACGGAAAGATTCTGATGTACACTACTTGGATAATATTCACATGTCTACTTCTACTCCCCCGTACCCCCAATCAATACACAAGGATCCAGCCAGTTTATGTTATAATTCCATGTAATGGCCCACAAGGGGTGATACATGGTAGGCCCATAAATGGGTGATTCTGGGAATGCCCATAAGTGGGTGATTCAAGGAGACTCTGTGATCATGAGAGTACATGTCACAAGTGATCAATGAACCGTGAAGCATAGTGATACACCATGTAAGTGAAACGCACAGAACATGTAGTATCTGATGCTCCCTGAGGGGATAACATCTCAAGAAGGGATCCATATAGTACTAATCCGTGTGACCAACGTGACAGTATCTAGTAAAGTAATTTAAAGCAGGAAAATAATTCTAAATAGGATATAAAATGATCAGAGAATGTACTCACCTGGTATCTGAGTGTCCGGATGAAATATACTGTCCGAGGGAAGGTGACTGGCTTCTAATCAGAACAGCACAAGTCACAACAAGTCTAAATTGATAACAAGATGCAATTCAATACATTCTAAATAAATCTAGGTCAATCTAGGCCAAAGTCAACTCTTGGTCAACTCTGGTCAACCATAAAAGTTAAACTAGGTCAAATATGGTCAAACTAGGTCTAACAAGTCTAAATTAGGTCAAACAAGTCATCCTAGGTCTAAACAAGCCTACACTAGTTAATGAAGAACAGATGGCAACTCAAGAGGGAGGGTGAATAGAGTTTATAGCGATAATATCCAATTAAAAATTAAACTCTTTCACAATCTAAAAATAATCAGAGTAAATACAGAAATAAAAGAGGAGCAAGAAAGCATACGCAAACACAGCCGATTTTAACCTGGTTTCCTTCGTGGAGGACTAGTCCAGGCCTGAGAACTCTAGCTCAGGATTAAATCTACTATTTGTGAAATAGTAGTTACACCCTGTGCCTTTTCTTCAGAAGAGCACGTCAACTTCTTACAAAGGATCGCAGTGGCGATGCTTGGAATTTTCTAAGCTACTTCTTGAACTCTTGCACAAGACTCCTAACTGAGAGATGCTAAGCACTCGAGACTTAGGAAGCTTGTGTCTAGTAGATGAAGAAGGGTTTGGCTTATATTGAGCTTAAGAGAGAAGAGAAGAGAAGATTTGATGATTGAAAATGAGAGAATTCTTGGCCTATTTATAGGTTTTTATCAAGCAGAATTCGGCCAAAATTCTGTTAGAAATTTTCAAAAATTTTATCGTTGGACAACTAGCAACCAGCCAACCCTAAAAATTAGGGTACTGATTTTTAGGGGACAGAGTTCGACCCGAACTCTGTATGGAGGCAGAGTTCGGCCCGAACTCTGTCTCCAGAGCACAGAATGGGTCTAAGGGTCCAATGGACTTATTTTGGATGTGGAGCTTTACGGATTTTGGATAGGTTATGGGTTTAGTCTCAAGAGCTCAGCACAACTCAGCTTACAATCATTCTAGACTCAATAAATATAAAAGTACAGACTCAAAAATGACTGCATTTGTAAAACTGAGCTGTTGTCTGGCTTGAGCTGGATGTAGTCGTCGTGTGTCGTACTGAATTATTATAAATATTATTTAGTCAGTGTTATCAATATTTGGTTGACTTTGACTTTGTGTCAACAATCTTCCCCATATTGATAATTGACAAAAATAATAATTGTATATTCAATATTCATACCTGGACACATGAGACGACAAAGGTATATAGCGACAAAAGTATATAGCTCCCCCATAATCAGTACCGAGCTTAAGAATAGCTCCCCCATAAACAATGCTGTGATTCTTGTTGACCTGTCAAGAATATTCTTCAAAAAGCATATATAAACCAAACAGAATATACACATATCTTTCCCTTTTGGCATTTAGCAATATGAGATAACAATTAATAACTGGCAAACACACCCAAAAGAGAAGAAACTGCATATAAACGAAGATAATAACCAAATGTCTCAAGAGTCATAATGACAGATAAAAAGATAATAGAACTACCAAAGTCTCAAAAGTCATAACTCATAATAAGTCTACTACAAACCAAATACATAAAAGCAACTAAAGCAAAATTACATAAACCATAGTCTAAGATCCTCAGTAGCATCATCAAAAGTAGTCCATATCCATCATCGAGCATAAGAGGGCCCGGCGCCATCCGATGGATCAGTAAAGGAGCGACGTGGGTCCACAAATGCTGCATCCAGATCCATGTAGCGACGAACCCAAGGGTCATCAATACGAAATCCCTCACGATCGGGATCTCGCTCCATAGGAGTGGGCATGGTAGGATGGTGAGACATGGAATACCGAATGTCATGCAGCGAGTTACTGATAGCACTCATCTGCAAGGTCGTCCGATAATCCAGCTGAGTCCATCGATCGTCCTCCAAAGTGAAGCGATCTCGGAGCATGGCCTGAAGAGACTCAAGAGTGGCAGGAGGAGGAGGAGGATCATGTCCAAGAGGAGGAGCGCCTGGCTCATCATCAGCATGCTCAGACACTACTGGTGAGCCAATGGCCGCCTGAAGCCTCCTAGCCTTAGAGGGAAAGGCAGGGGCAGGTAAGAATGGACACTCATCAAGGGGTACATGAAACGCACGAAAGATCATAGGAAGGTATAATGCATAAACCAAAGATCTTGGTTTCTTCCTACTGTTGATCATCCGACCCATCATTGTGCGTAGAAGATTAAAGGGAACATGGAAGTGGAGATGGTATAATACTAAGATCTCAAAATAAGTGACTTCGTCGGTAGAACCCACTTTGGGTAGAATGGTGTTGAAAATGATCCGATGAAGCTCATAGAAATAAGGATTGAGGAATTTCGCCAGAAGCTTACGAGGACGTATGTTAGGGCTATACAAGTCGTCCTTGAAACTTTTAAGTAAAATTCCTTCAAAAAATTGAAATGATCTAGCTTCAACAAGCTTTTCCCAAGAATTTGGCTCTTGAAGTTCAAGATATTCGGCCAATTCAAAATCATCAAAGGAGATATCAATTCCCGCAACTCGTGAATAAATATGAGTGTCATCATGGGTTAAGTTGCAGAAAACATTTGAATGGCACTACGATAAATGACCGAATTTGTGGTAACAAGTTCATCAAGGCAAAGATCATGAAATAGTGTATCATATTGTGAGAATATAGTAAAGTTGATGGGGTGTCCCGCAAATACTGGACGTGTCCGAAAATCACTAAACCAATCATTCGAGGCGTCTAGTGATAAAAAAATTCGGTCGTCGTAAGTGTTTGGATCATGTGGATGTGGAGGATTGAACAACGGATGGATTGGTGGTTGTTGTTCAATGGCCGGTGCAACGGGTGGTGCAACGGACGGTGCAACGGGAGGAGGAGCATTCGACGAGGATGCGCCCTCGGTCCGAAGTCTCTTTCCGTGGTTGAGCAAACGTGGAGCCATAACACAATGGATAAGGAAAGAAATTGAGATATAGAAAAGTAAGGAATCATACCTCAAACTAGTGAAGAACAATGAAAGAGAATTTGAAAATAAGCCTTCTCCTTGAGTTTGGGGAAGAATGGAGCTCTAGAAAGAAGAAATTAGGGTTAGGGTTTTGAGATAATTGTGTTTGAGAAGTGGAAAAGGTGGTAAGAAGGAAGGAGATGGAAGAGAAACCGAATATAGGGGAAGGGTTTCTCTTGGTCGGACAAAATACTGACCATTGGATCTTAATTTAGATCAACGCCTGAGACTGTTCCCGGTTCTGGAACAGTCAGGCCGAATTCGGCCCGAACTCTGGTAGGGGCAGAGTTCGGCCCAAATTCTGGGTCTTGGTCACAGAACAGGAATCAGGTAGAAAATGAAAAATATTGGTTAAGTAATAGAAAAACCAATATAAGATATGAGTATAATTACAGAAAAGATCCAATAGGTAAACAAAAATAACAGATAGTGAGTTTGAAGCAGCAATATAAAGTTGAAAATTAGTATTTCAGCATGTGATAAATGAAAATGAACCATATAATAAACAAGAAATTATATCATAATTTAATATTTTGAAGCTGCCATGGGTTAGCTGTAGGGGCCGGATCCCAGCTAGCGGTAGTCCTGAGGACTAGTGCACCGTGCCGCTTAGGCTTTTACGCCTTGTTGTCAGAAGGACCCTTTCGACTTGTACCCATAGCAAGTTCATCATAATAGAATCAAGATATACTCGATATTTACGCAGATTTATCTTAATTTACAACAGCTTCATCTAAAAATCCAACTTCACGACAAAGAAAATTGAAGCGCTCTTCGGATAATAGTTTTGTGAAGAAGTCTGCTAACTGATGATCAGTGTCAATAAATTCTAAGTTAATCGTGCCATTTTACTGATGATCACGCAAAAAGTGGTGACGTATTTCAATGTGCTTCGTGCGTGAGTGACAAATGGGGTTCTTAGTAAGATTTATAGCACTAGTGTTGTCACAAAAAATTGGAATATGCATGAAAGATAAATTATAGTCTTCAAGGGTTTGCTTCATCCACAGAATTTGTGCACAACAACGCCCAGCTGCGATGTATTCAGCTTCTGTTGTGGATAGTGCGATAGAATTCTGTTTCTTGCTAAACCAAGAGACTAAAGCTTTTCCTAATAAATGACACGTACCGCTCGTACTTTTACAGTCGACCTTGCATCCGGCGAAGTCAGCATCAGAGTAACTAATGAGGTCAAATGATATTGACTTGGGATACCATAGGCCCACTGTAACTGTACCCTTAAGGTATCGAAAGATACGCTTAATAGGGGTCATGTGTGATTCCTTAGGATTTGCTTGATATCTAGCACACAGGTAAACACTAAACATAATATCAGGGCGACTAGCAGTAAGGTAAAGTAGACTGCCTATCATACCTCGATACTTACATTGATCTACGGGTTTGCCGCTATCATCTGGTTCGAGTTTGGTTGAAGTAGCCATAGGAGTGCTGATTGGTTTGACGTTGTCAAGGTCAAATTTCTTCAGCATGTCCTTTGTATACTTCGATTGACAGATGAAGGTTCCATTAGATATTTATTTGACTTGCAGCCCAAAAAAGTAGTTGAGCTTCCCCATCATGCTCATCTCAAACTTGGTCTGCATACACTTGGCAAAATCTTGACAAAGGGTTTCATCAGTAGAACCAAATATAATATCATCTACATATATTTGTACTAAAAGAATAGTGTCTTTGAAGGATTTTATGAAAAGTATAGTGTCAATTTTTCCTTTTGAAAAACCTTTCTCAAGCAAGAAGTTGCTTAGCCGTTCATACCAAGCTCTAGGGGCTTGTTTGAGGCCATACAGTGCTTTCTTTAGCTTGAACACGTGGTCGAGAAATTTGTGATTTTCAAAACCAGGGGATTGTTTTACATAAACTTCCTCCTTAATAAATCCATTCAAGAAAGCACTTTTAACATCCATTTGAAATAATTTGAAATTTTAAAAATTTGTAAATGTGCAAAGCATCCGAATGGATTCTAATCTAGCAACAGGAGCATACGTCTCATCGTAGTCGATACCTTCCTCTTGGTTGTATCCTTGGGCTACTAAACAGCTTTGTTGCGTGTGACTGAACCATCTTCATTCACTTTGTTTCTAAAAACCCATTTAGTACCAATAATCGAGTGATTAGTCGGTCTAGGAACGAGTTCCCATACTTGGCTCCTCTCGAATTGGTTGAGTTCCTCTTGCATAGCAGAAATCCAAAATTCATCATTGAAAGCTCCTAAAATGTTTTTCGGCTCAATTTGTGAAATAAAGGCAGTGCTAGCAATAGAGTCTCTTAATGATGATCTAGTAGTTACTCCATGTGACACCTCACCTATCACCAAATTTTGCTGGGTGTGATGGCTTGAAAGAGAATTTCTTTGGCAAGCCTTCCAGAGAATTGGTTTCGGTTGTGGTATTTATTGGAGTAGAAGTTGATGGCTCAACATCATCATCAAGAGTAGCTGCTGCACTATTGTCTTCATCAAAAGTCACATTTATAGACTCTTCCATAATTAATGAGCATTTTTTAAAAACTCTATATCCCTTGCTCTTGGCAGCATAGCCAAGAAAAATACCATCGTCAGCTTTGGCATCAAATTTGCCTAAGTTGTCTTTGGTGTTAAGGATAAAATATCTACAGCCAAAAACTCTAAAATAAGAAATATTTGGGGTTCTCTCGAACCAAAGCTCATAGGGTGCTTTCTTCGTAATAGGACGAATAAGCACTTTATTTAAAATGTGGCATGCTGTACTCACAGCTTCAGTCCAAAAGTATTTCGGAAGTGAAAACTTGTTCAACATGACTCTGGCCATATCACCAAGAGTCCTATTCTTCCGCTCCACAACACCATTTTGTTGAGGAGTTCTTGGACAAGAAAACTCATGATCAAAACCATTAAAATCACAAAACTTTTCAAAATCAGAATTTTCGAACGCGCCTCTATGATCACTTCGGATTCGAGTAATCATGTACCCTTTTTGTTTTGAACTTTATTAACAAAAATCTTGAAAACAGAAATAGAATCACTTTTATGTGTAAGAAAGAAAACCCAAGTAAATCTTAAAAAGTCGTCAACAATAACAAAGGCATAGAGTTTTCCACCAAGACTGGCTACTCTACTGGGGCCAAATAAATCCATATGAAGTAGTTGTAAGGGTCTAGTAGTGCTTACAGAGTTTATGGAATAGAAAGAGGATTTGGTTGCCTTATTCAACTCACATTCGGCACATACCGTGTCCTTTTTGAATGTGATATCGGGCAAGCCTCTAACTAGCTTCTTGGTCGATAGCCTAGATATAGTATCCATGTTGGCATGACCAAGACGCTGATGCCACAGTAATCGTTCATCTTTATAAGCATATAGACATCTACCTGCATTGTTAGTATTTCCAGACAAATAGAAAATATAAATATTATCCTCTCTTACCCCTTCAAAAGCGATGTCTCTTGTTGACCTATCATAAATAAGGCATTTGTTATGTCCAAAGTTAATGTCATATCCATGGTCAGCAAGATGACTAATACTGAGCAGGTTATGCTTTAACTCGGTCACTAGGCAGATATCCTTTATTACGGGAGAGGGAGGATAACCAATATTGCCATTACCTATAATATAACCTTTTAGGTTGTTACCGAAGGATACATATCCTTCTCTCTTCATCGATAGTGATGCGAAAAGATTTGTGTCTCCCGTCATATGCCGCGAGCATCCACTATCGAGAATCCACTTACTCTTAGTTGAGGAGGGAAGGTCCACCTACATCAAGAGTAGATGTGACCTTTGGTACCCGAGTTCTTGAGGGTCCTGAAGAGTTAGTTTTTGGAAACCATGCATATATCTTTCTATCTACTAATCTTCTAATTCTATATTGTGGTAAAATATGTCCTTGTAAACCATAATAAGTATATGTAGCATTCCTATTTATATTAGGAGCATGCTGATGATGTCTATAAGTAGAGTGATGAAGAGGAGTATGAAGATATGTAGAATTAGCATGGTGATGATGACTATGTGTAGAGTTATGTGGAGTGGCATGGTAATATTGTTTATATGGTATGGCATGGTGATATTGTCTATATGGTATAGCATGGTGATGATTTCTATATGTAGAGTGATGTTGATTGTGTCTTTCTGCAACATTGTGATGATTGTATCTAAATGTAGCATGATGATTGTGTGACATATGATAATTATTTCTACGTGCATGTGGTTTATGTCTTTTGTGAAAGTGTGTGTATATGTAAGCATGATTATGAGCATCATGTGGATGACGTGGTTGACTAGTATGAGTGGTGTCATGCTTTGTGTTTGTCTCATGTAATTGGGTTTGAGGTTGAGCAACCTGTTTTCCTAATTTAGTCTCTAGTTTCTTAGAGACAGCTTGCAGTTCAGTAACCTTAGCATTCAAACCATGCATCTTAGTAATAGAAATCTTGTGTCTACTTTTTTCTTCTGTAAGCTCCGTGTTGAGTGCTATGATTTCTTGTGTTTGTTGTTCAATACGTGCTTCGGCATCATGTAAGCTTATTTTAAGCTTAGATACCTCATCAGTGACATCCGTGGGTGAAGTATCTCTAATGTTATCAAGTAATAGAGAAAGTCTTTGTATTTTGACTTCATGACTTTTGATTTTGTCCTTGGCATGTTTGTATTTACCAATGACCTTTTTGCGATCACTAAGTAAATCGGTGAAAGCATCGCCAAGTTCATCAAAAGTGAAGTCGTCAAGAGTTTCGTTTGATACCTTGTCGGACGTTGCCATTAGGCACACATTGGCTGTATCTTGAGGAGAGTCCTTTTCTTCCTCGGAGTCACTAGCTTCGCTTTCATGCCAAATGCTTGTGTTGGCATATTTCTTTGAGGAAGTCTTCTTGTATGGCTTCTCATAGCGGTTGCTCTTCTTCAAGAATGGATAATCTTTTCGGACGTGTCCAGTCTTCTTGCAACCGTAGCAGGTTGGCTCTTCTTCGCCATCTTCTTGTGGTTCCTTCTTTCTTCGATTGAAGCGAAGGAATTTCTTGAAGTTGCGGACCATAAGGGCTTGATCATCTTCTGAGTCATCATCATCCGTCTCTTCGGGTTCAGCCCTTCGTCGGTGAGCTTTGAGTGCGATCTCCTTAGCCTTAGGAGCAGGCTCTTCGAAGTCCTTGAGGTCAAGCTCATGAGTCATTAGCTTTTCCATCAAGGTCTCTATGGACATGGTTGTGAGATCATTTCCTTCAACGATGGCTATTACCTTAGGGTTCCAAATCTTTGGAAGCCCCCTAAGTTGCTTGCGGATCTTCTCGTGATTTGAATATTGTTTGCCGAGTGAAGACAGGGGGTTGATGATGTCGAGGAATCTTGTGAACATTTGTGTGATCGTCTCATTTGGCTTCATCTTGAAAGCCTCATATTCTTGAGTGAGACGGCTTATCTTTGATTCCTTGACCTGGGTGGTTCCTTCATGCGTCACTTCGAGAAGTCTCCATACTTCGTGAGATGTGGTGCATGTAGATACCCTGTTGAACTCATTCATGTCTATAGTACAGAATAAAGCATTAATAGCTCTCGCGTCTAGACTTGCCTGTTTCTTCTCCTCGTCAGAATATTTGTCATATGATTTTTCAACAAGATCACCATTGACAACTATCCTGGCGGGCTTTTTGTAACCGTCAGTGACGATAGTCCACAGGTCAAAGTCTAGCGACTTGAGATAAAAGCTCATCCTTGTTTTCTAATACGTGTAGTTAGTTCCATCAAATAGGGGAGGCCTATGAGTGGACTGTCCTTCACCGTGATTGGAAATCAAGGATTGTGTGGTTGCCAAGGATCAGCTCTAGGATGTAAGTCCTTGTAAAGAGAACAGAGCTCTGATACCAATTGAAGAACAGATGGCAACTCTAGAGGAGGGTGAATAGAGTTTATAGCGATAATATCCAATTAAAAATTAAACTTTTTCACAATCTAAAAATAATCAGAGTAAATGCGGAAATAAAAGAGGAGCAAGAAAGCATACGCAAACACAGCCGATTTTAACCTGGTTTCCCTCGTGGAGGACTAGTCCGGGCCTGAGAACTCTAGCTCAGGATTAAATCTACTATTTGTGAAATAGTAGTTACACCCCGTGCCTTTTCTTCAGAAGAGCACGTCAACTTCTTACAAAGGATCGCAGTGGCGATGCTTGGAATTTTCCAAGCTACTTCTTGAACTCTTGCATAAGACTCCTAACTGAGAGATGCTGAGCACTCGAGACTTAGGAAGCTTGTGGCTAGTAGATGAAGAAGGGTATGGCTTATATTGAGCTTAAGAGAGAAGAGAAGAGAAGATTGGATGATTGAAAATGAGAGAATTCTTGGCCAATTTATAGGTTTTTATCAGGCAGAATTCGGCCAGAATTCTGGTAGGAATTTTCAAAAATTTGGCCGTTGGACAACTAGCAACCAGCCAACCCTAAAAATTAGGGTGCTAATTTTTAGGGGACAGAGTTCGGCCCGAACTCTGTGTGGAGACAGAGTTTGGCCCGAACTCTGTCTCCAGAGCACAGAATGGGTCTAAGGGTCCAATGGGCTTATTTTGGATGTGGAGCTTTATGGATTTTGGATAGGTTATGGGTTTAGTCTCAAGAGCTCAGCACAACTCAGCTTACAATTATTCTAGACTCAATAAATATAAAAGTACATACTCAAAAATGACTGTATTTGCAAAACTGAGCTGTCGTCTGGCTTGAGCTGGATGTAGTCGTCGTGTGTCGTATCAAATTATTACAAGTATTATTTAGTCAATGTTATCAATATTTGGTTGACTGTGACTTTGTGTCAACAGTTAACACACACCATTACAAGGCTATCCAAGCCTAAATCAAGCCAGCACACATTTTTATTATAATGTCAACAAGTCATCAACCTCACCATGAATACATACACAACTTGGCATTCAATATTACATAGAGACATATACATATTTTATACATGTATACATTATACATACTATTACAAGTATCTATACTAGATACATATATATATTACACATACCTATATTGCATATATAGATATACATATTACATATATACATGCATATATATATAGGTATATATAATGTAAAGAGGGCTAAAAGAGGAGTGATGTGTGTGTCAAAAGAAGTGTATACTAGAGTGTGTGTCACAGGAATCCCAAGACAGGGACTGGTGAACCTGTGTGTGAGAGGACTGAACCTGTGTTTGGGTGAGGGAAAACAGTGTGGGTGCTCAGTCCAAATCTGGACAGTGAGGAGTGTGTCTTAGTTAACTCTGTGTGTGTGTGTGTGTGTGTTAGTGTAGAGGCAAGCAATGTGAGTGAGTGAGGGTGTCAACATGTGTGAGTGTTCAGTAAATATAACTTGACAGTTTAATAGGTGTAGTGATATAAAAACAGTGAGTTATCAGTGGTGTCACTTGTGTGTGTAAAATAGGAAATAGAATAGTGAGTGTGAAAGGAAGGAAAGGAAACAAATTTATTTATTTTCAGTCCACCAAAAAAACAGTCCCAAACATACACCAATACTCAATGAAAATCACCCAAAATCGACTCACAGTTAGGAAACATATAGGAGAACTATATTAGGATATAAAACCAACAATTAACATCAGTTAAAAGGTTTAATTAGCTGCCAAAGTTCGAATTAGAAACTGGAAAAATACAGGAAATAACCTAGTATCAGAAATTTAGAGAAATTGGAAATTGACACATAAAAACAAACTAACATGTGTAATTAGTGGTTGGTAATGATAATTTAGGGTGTGCACGTGTCATTTAGTGTCAAAGTGTCACACCACGAGGACACAGACGTGTCCAAATGCAATTAAACCCAAAACAGCTTACACAGACACAGTGCAGTCTCGTGCACAAGTGCACGCATGACATGCACTCGACACAGGCCAAACCAGGCCTCGTTTTCACAAACCTAGGTTTACGAGGTGTCAGGCTACATACGTGTCATCCTGATTTGGGTCGAGTGTCCCCGTGTCCGAGTTATCAACCCGTATCAGTGGCTACTGAACGTGTGAGCCAGTGCAGTACAAAATTGATGCACGATCTCGTGCTCTCTCGACACGACACGAAGGGTCGTGCCACTTGGGGAGTGTCGTGTCAGACACTGCCCCAATGTGTGTGTCGAGTTTCATGTCCAGTGGTTGCGTGTTGTGTCCGATACAGCCCCTGAGTAGCAGGACAGCGTGCACAGTATCTTAACCGCGTGTTCGTGTCCAAAACTCGACACGACACGACACTGAATGCAGCTCAGTCCCATAGAAATCCATAAACCACACCAAATTAATAATTCATATTCAAAAATAATTCAAAAACCAAATCGAAATGCCCTTTGGGGCATTTCATCAAACACCTACAAGTAGGGACTGATACGTGTCCATTTTGGACACGAAATGGACACGAAACCTAGGTTTAGGTATACCTACAGTTAGGGTAGACCTAGGGCTTTTCAAATATGCAATGAAACTGGAATTTTAATGGTATTTAAATAGTTTTACCTATTGGTGTCTAAATGCAAGAAAAGCTTCAATAGGGAGGGGTTCTACTTGCTAGCCAATCCTTCCAAATTGTCCCAAAGCTGAGATTTAACACCATGGACAGCAAGTATCGGTGATTTAGAATCTAATGCAATTGATTTGAGGAAAAAAGGAATTAAAATAGAATTTCTATGAATTAATGAAGTTGGAAAAATACCTCTTTCTTAAACTTGTTCTTTCCTAAAAGAGGCTAGCCCTAAATAGAGGAGAGTATTTATAGGGGGGAATACCAATATGGGCTGGCCGGCCACACTAAGTTAGGGTTAGGGTTAGCTAATGGGTTGGGCTTGGGCCTCTATGGGCTAAGTTGCTAATTAATAGTTTCAAACCATAAGTCATGGCTTATGACTAAAAGCCTTTCTATTCTAACTTGAGTTTAATGACTAACCATAGGTTAACTTTAGTCTAACTAGGGTTACACGACCTAACCAAGTCCAAACACAACTAGGGTTAGCTTCTAGGTTAGTCTACCAAGTCAATGCTAGTCAAAGTCAACCTAGTCAACCATCATTCAAATAATTCCAGAATAAATCCTAAAATTCCCATAAATTCAAATAAATTATAATAAATTCAAATAACCCTAAAAATGATAAAAATATCCTCAAACTAGAAATATGGTAGTGACAATCGGTATCTAAAAAATTAATACCAATATCGTACCATTTAGAATCGGTTTTTTCGGTTTCGGTTAAATAGGTATTCGGTCGATTTTCGTTCGGTATTGGTATTTTACGAATTAACATTTGGTCAATCAACACACTTAATATTTTAGAACCACTTAACCTATAATTTTTTATATATTTTTGGAAGCATTAAATTTTAAAGCCAAGCCTCTATCAACCAAACAATTAATCAAAATTATGATAACAATATGTAGCAAGTCGCAAACACCTAAAAGTGATCTTAAAAAGATCAAATGCGTCACTAAGTTTAATCTTTAGTATAATTTTAAGCAACCACAATTCACTTCAAAATTCTATGAGCACAAAAATATAAGCTCAAAAGATCAAAAACTCAATTCCTAGCATTCTTAACATAACTTCAAGTCCACTAAAGTCAATTCTAAGTTCTAAGAAACTGACAAAAATAAAGATAAAAAAAATTAGTAGTATAAATTAATAAAAAAAACATTCTAAAAAAAAGTATATGTATATATATATATATATATATATATATATATATATATATATATATATATATATATATATATATATATATATATATATATATATATATAAAGATAAAAAAAATTAGTAGTATAAATTAATAAAAAAAACATTCTAAAAAAGTATATATATATATATATATATATATATATATATATATATATATATATATATATATATATATATATATATATATATATATATATATATATATATATATATATATAAAATATATTATATATATATATATATATAAAAATATATATATATATATATATATATATATATATATATATATATATATATACATACATATAATATATATATATATATATATATATATATATATATATATATATATATATATATATACATATATATATATATATATATATATATATAAAATAAAAAAAAAATAAAAAATATATATATATATATATATATATATATATATATATATATATATATATATATATGGAATCGGTTCGGTTCGGTATTTTCGGTATGGTATTACACTCAAACCGCTACCATTACCATTATACCATATTTTAGTCGGTTCGGCAATTCGGTATCGATACATAATTTTGGTTCGATTTTTCAGAATATTTTTAATCGATATTCGGTCGATTTTTCGGTATCGGTCGGTATTTGCTCACCCCTATCTCCTAGTAGTTTTCTAAATCCTATCTTCAATTCTATTCGCAAGCTCACAGCTAGTACTACTAAGTTGAAGTACTAACCGTGAGTTCGCAACCATATATGAAACCTGACCTGCATGGGCCACCATAAAAACTTGTCATGAGCCGCAGAGCCTAATCACTGATGGACGGGGCCCGCCACAGCTGCACAGAGACTGGCAAGTGGGCAAGATTCGGCTAACTGGGTTAATCATTTAGGAAAAGGGTTTTTAATTACCAGAAATTAGTTTTTAATTAGTTTTTGCATTAGAAAAATTATAATAAATACTAAAAATAATCAAAAAATTATGGAAAATTTCCAGAAAATATAAAATAACATAACGAACCCTAAAAAAATATTTGGGTTCAACTTTTACTCATAGACTTGCACAGTAAATTCTAGAAGTCTTATAAAATAGGTTTTTCTTATATTTAATTATCTAAAAATTCCAAAAAAAATACCAAAAATTCCTAGAAAAATATAAAAAATAGTTTTTAAGGTTCTAGACCTAAATAAATTATTTGGCCTCTAAAATGACCCAGAGTGTCCTCACCAATTATCTAAAAGCCTTTTAATAATAATAATACTATAGTAAAATTATCCAAGAATTATCAAAATTCCTACAAAAGTCCTAGTGTTATTCTATTCTTTTAATCACTAATCAAAATAGGAAAATTCTAGTAGCAGATGCTACTGGCTATGATGAGATGTGGAGAAAGAAAGGAGAGGGAGGAAGATGGTGGTGAGGATGAGGGGGTTCGGCTGATAGGAATAGAGAGAGGATGGGTGTTAAAAGGAAAAAGGGGGGAGTGTATAGTTGGTTGTAGAGTGTTCCTAGGAGGGGAGAGAGAGTTGTGTCATAGTTTTAGGAAAAGGAGAGGGGTGTGGTCGGCTGGTTAGAAAAGGAGGAGAGAGGGAGTGTAAGAGTTGTAAGCTTTACAAAAAGCAAGTGGGTATTGTTGAGAGGTGATTGGACAAGGAAGATTGAGTGTGTCATAACAACTTTCCCTTAGGATATTTGTACATGGCCAAAAGAGGCTAATTGACATAAAGGGGGTTTAAATGGGTTTAATTAGGGGATCTCTCCCTAAATTGGGATTAGAAGTTGCTCATTTGGGATTATGGTGAAATGGTGTTAGGGTGTTTGGTGTTTTGTAAAAATAAATTATTGTTGTGTGTGTAGGTATGGATGAGAGGGATGGTATAGTGCTTGGGTGTTGAGTCTAATTGAGTCAGGTCGGGTCACAATTGATCTTGGTGAATTAAATGGCTTAAATTAGTCATTTATAATCACGAGAAAATAAGTAGCATGCGAAGGCTCAAATGAATGTAACGCAAGTGGCATGCGTAGGAGGCTCAGTATGGGTCATGTCCATATCTTGGATTGACAAGTTTGGGTCAAAATGGTGTCCCCAATTCGACTTGAAAATAAATGTGACTCCGTGGGGTAAATCAAGATTGGTCAGAAAAGTTGTGCGATAAAAATAAAGCACAAGATGGTGTGTCTGAGTGGGACACGAAGGTCATGGGTGAAGAGTGTCTCAAGTAGATCATGCATGACAAGTTGGTTTGGAGAAAATAACTAGTCTTGTGCTTCTAATTTGAAAGTCACGGTAACGTGTATATAATAATCAAAAATAAAAGTAAAAAATCATTAATAACTTAGAAATTCATATATAATCATATTAAATTCCTAATTAATCTAGATAAAATCTAATTAAAATTTCAGAGGGCTTACAATCGTCGCCATCAACAAGCTACTCAGTATCATTATGATAGGCAAAATGCATCGCTGTGATGGCTTTAGATGTTTCAAAAATCTTATTCATGAGCCTAAAAAACATTGACCATATAATTAGCAGCACCATATTTGATACAAGTTATGCGCCTATGAACAGTGGAGATCTGCCCTCGATGAAAGAAAGGAGAAAAGCATTGATTGTTGTTGAACTGAGAAAAAATATTATGATATAAGCCAAGACCACGGCTAGTGCTGTCACAGTCAAACCCACCACGTACGTAGTCCTCCATGATCACGACCATGATCCTAAGATTAGAGAAGATGGTACACCAAAAATGTAGGTGGTTGGTCGTGATTGTAAAATACAACATGAGAAGCAATACCGCCATTAGAGGGATAATTTTAACTCAAAGTCAAGAAGCAAATAAATAAATTTTTCAATAAAAAAAAAATTGATTGTGCACTGATTGTCGCCATAATAGGATTATACTCAAATCCAAGACCCTAGAGAAGCTAGAGAGAAAGATCCTCATAATCAACAGATTTGTTAGCACTAGCAAGTGAAAAGGCCAAAGATTTGGCATGCTCAATATAATCCTCCATAGAATGAGATCATTTGGTGATGGTTTACGACTCAGTTATGAGATGTTGGACACGAACCCAAGTTTGAGCACCAAAGAGAGTTTCTAGGAAGACCCATACCGAGTGAGTCATCTCTTTACCAACAATAAGAGATGTCACGTATTCATAGAAGAGGTAAACCAACCAATGATCATCTGACCAAAACAATCCCATTAACGCACGACATCAAAATTCTTTCCATTGAAATCAAGAATAGGTTTGGGATTGTCGCTAAGAATAAAATCCAAAAGATCATAGCTCTTGAGAATATTGATGACTTACATTCTCCAGAGAAATAGTTGGTGCGAGAAAGATCGAATTTTTGTTTGATCGATAGATTTAAAGGCAAATAATAAAGAAGATGAATTCAGAGAAACAGAGGTAACTCCAAGATTTGATGAAGAAGCCATAGAGAACTGGATCGTAGGCTCTAATACCATGTAAGATTTTGAATCTCTTTTTTAATTGATTTGTGATTTCATATGTGTAAATATAATAGTTGGCAAATCTTCTATAATAATATAGGTGATCATTACAATATAGTTGACAAATCTTCTATAATGACAGGTTTTCTATAATCATAAAGGTGATAATTACATATAGTTGGCAATAACAAATCTTCCATAGTTGGTAGATTTTAATTCTCTTGATTGTCATCTAACAAGCAATACATCCATATACATTATAAGAGTTTGAATTTAATCTTGAATATATAACTGAGATATAGTCTTATTACCAATATCTCTTAGTACTCAATCTTAGTAAGCTCTTTTCAACAATGATTCCATTCAAGAATTTGGGATTGTTATTAAAAAAAACTTAGAATACGTAATGCAATGGCGAACTTGCTTCTGATTTATTAATAGATTCCAGGAAACAAATAAAAAATTATATTGCTGATGTGTTTAACTATTTAGTGACACAAGGATTTAAAATACAAAACTTGGTTCCCATGCATGTAAAAACTATATTGTTGAAATACCAACATTCAGGTTGGTGATTTTCACTGTTAGCCTTTCGAGAGCCAGCAACCCGTGCAACTTGCCAAAAATTAGTCGCGGATGTTTGCCATGAAATATAAAAGAGCAGAACAGTTTTATGGGAGGACTGGACTTTTATTTCACGTTACAAACTCGCTTGTACAAAGAAAGCCTAGGGACGAAAACCTAGGTACAACAATCTAAGTACAATTGTTTATTTTTAATTCTGCGGGGTGACGGTAGAGGCTCGGGAAAGCGACGGCAGCTCTGTCTTACTCCGTGGACGATCGGACGTAGCCTTGGCTCCTGTGACGAGATGCTTGGCGTTGACGAAGAAATGCTCTTCTTGCTCTCCTCGTATTGCTCTTCTGGCTTCTCTCTCTCTGGATTGATCTCTGTGTATTTTTCTCTCTGATTATTGGGGGAGCCTCTTCTTTTGTAAGGGAATGGCACCTTGCTATTTATAATAGTGAGGGGCATCATTAGGGTTTGCAATGATTGCCCATTCTCTACGTAGCGGCAGCCTGGTAAATGATCAATCTGGGCCATTAATCTTGAGCGTGAAGGATCTGGGCCCTTAATGAGGATTATGCCATATCATGTCAGTAATTAATATTGATTGCAATAAATCCCCATCATGATGATTTGCTGTTGTCCGCAAATCTAAATGAATCAATTTAATTCATTCTCTTGCCACGTGTCCCAAATTATTAGGATCTGACCCAAAATTTGATTATCTTTAGGACACGTGTCATGTCATCATTGTTGAGCCGCATGAGGAGCGTTCATATTTGGGCCGCATGAAGGTCGTCATAACCGAGCCGCATAAAAGATTTTATGACCGAGCCGCGTGAATAGTCTCTATACTCGAACCGCATGAAGGTTGTCATGACCGAGCCGCATGAATATGTTCATGATCGAGCCGCATGGGGGTCTTCATTTCCGAGCCGCATGAGAGTCTTCATGACCGAGCTGTATGGGTTTCTTCATGGCTAAGCCGCATAGGGGACCTTCATGATTGAACCGCATAGGTTTTTCTGTACTGGCCGCGTGAACTCGTCTAGTCTGGCTGCATAAACTTGCCTCGAAGCTGCAAAGATTTTCTCTAGTTGCCTAGGAAGATAGTGCTCTTGTGTCAGTCATCATGACTACTTTACGTCAGGGCTGTCAGCTGTCAGCTGTCAGCCGTCAGAGCATTAATTGTGTTTGAATGACGCTGGGTACAGCTGTTCTGAAAAGACACGTGGCTTTCCTCTGCGGGCCGCATGGAGTCTACTCGAGCTGCCTATGTGTTTGAGCCGCATGGGACTCCTGAGCCGCATGCGGCTTCTTGGCCGCATGGATCATTTTTCTTTTCTTTTTTATGCTTCTACAAGACCCCCTTCAAAGTTTTCAATTTGCAAAATTGAAATACTTTGAATAAGAAGCATGGTTATGCCAGAGCCGCATGGATGTATTTTGTCCTAGCCGCATGGATTTGTCTAGCCGCATGATTACCTCAACCGTATGACTCTCTGAGCCGCATGGGCTATTTTGGCCGCATGAGCTTCTTGCCACGTCTTTCTGCCACGTGTGCAAATATTTTGTAAATCTTCTGCATTTAATGCTCTTGATTTGCTGTCAGATTTTAAGAGCCGCTTTTTGGGCCAGGATCCCAAGAGTCAGGCTATTATTCAGCCGTTTTGCCTCGATGACCGAAGAGTCGGTCATCATGTTGCACGCGAATCGAGGCGTTCCTTTTTTGTCTATAAATAGGAACACTCTCGTTCTGGGAAATCTTCTTTGCTCTCTTTGATCTTTCACTGTTCTATCCCAAGCACCTATGGCTCCCAAGAAGGTTGCTGCATCGAAGGCTGCAAAGGGCAAGGCGGTCGCTTCGACGGCGACTGTGGCGACGAACGTGGCCACTCCTCCGTCGGCCGTTGTTCACTCTGTTCATCCCAATGTTCATCCACCTATTGCTGGCAAGGGCGTTGCCTTAGAACCCTAACTGCCATGGCTCTGCTGCATAATTTATGCACAAGCCGCATGTACAAGGTTCGTCGATATGACTGCATAAGCACTTCGCCCAGGGGGCCGCATGGGCTTGTCATACTCGATCTGAACCGCATATATATTTTCGGTTTGGGCCGCATGAGCGTAGTTCACTTTTGAACCGCATAAGCTCATCTGCTTGTAGCCGCATGAGTTTGTCTGTTCAGGGCCGCATGAGTCCGCGTGGATTTTGAACCGCATAGTCTCACCTGAATCCGAGCTGTATCAGCGCCTAGGTTTGTCTGTTGAGTCCATGTGAACCTTGAACCGCATAGGCCCTTCCGAACCCAAACCGCAGAAGCTTCATAAGCTCATCTGAACTTGATTTGTATGGACTCGTCTGACTCAGAGCCGTATAAGGCTATGATGAACCGAACTGCATGGACTCATCTGGTTCTGAGCAGCATGAGGCTGTGATGACCTGAGCTGCAAAGACTTAAATGATCTTTCAAATGCTTCTTGTTTTGACTATCTTTTAATCTTATTTCTTTTGTCTCTCTTCAGTGAATTTGCCAGTAAATCCTGCAGGGGAACTCCTAGTGGGCTCGAATCAGTTTGCCTTGGGCGTGCATCTTGATGACTTAGTTAAGTACGTGCTGAATCAATTTCCTGCTAATGAGCCTTCGGGGAGGTTGAACGCCATCGAGAATCAGACCCTCCATTATCTCCGTGCCATGATGAATTCTGAGAAGTTGGATGGATCATACTTGAAGCCCTTATTCCTCTTCGGGGACGCTTTAATCATAAAG
The DNA here is from genome assembly GCA_029216955.1 of Iris pallida. Classification (NCBI taxonomy): domain Eukaryota; kingdom Viridiplantae; phylum Streptophyta; class Magnoliopsida; order Asparagales; family Iridaceae; genus Iris; species Iris pallida. The sequence goes on from JANAVB010007596.1 coordinate 5,120,742, forward strand.
AATTCTCGAGTATAGGAGATCTCTGAGAACTGGGATTTTACTTTGGATGGGATGGCGATCCATATTCCTCTCATGGAGCATCATTATCCTCTGTCGTGGTTCAATATGGTATTGTTGGACAGGACGATGGTGGGTACCTTAACTCCTACCCAATCAGGGATGTTGATGGACGATATCCATTATAACTCAAATATTGGGTCAGCGTACGCGGGTAAAGATTCCGTCTGTCGGTACATGATGGGACTGGCCCCAGGTACTTTTATGAACGTATATGGCCCCAACTTCATATTCACTCAAGCTGATACATTCCTGAATCGGCTTGTTCGTAAAAAATATTATCCCGTTGGTAGACTGGCGTTGCTGAATTGGATAAACACTACTTCTATGTGGGCCCACTTAACCACTTGGGTTCTGCAGACCTACGGCACATTCCTGTGGGAGGTAGGACTCTATCATGCCATCCGGGGCACCTGTCACGGGCTTCCTATCAATAAGCCATTGTTCGTGGCGCTCCTGGAGATGTATAACCAGCAAACAGGGACGTTCTTTGCACCCGGAGGGGAGTTGGGGCTTGCTCTCCATGAGATGTATACTGTCTCCAAGCTTCCGTGGAGGGACGAGCCTTTCGAGGTATACACCCCGTCGAACGAGGAGTTCGAGGACCTGAACCGATGACTCCCAGGTTTTGTTGCGGTGTACCAGGAGTTGCTATGCCATCATAGTGCTTGTCACCAGATGGCTATAAAAAAGAGGATAGCTCAGAAGGGAACGCTCCCTACACCACATCCTGGATCAATTATCTTTTTAAAGTTGGCCCTTCTGGAGAGATTATTCCTCGAACCCCTCAAACCCAGAGGGAGATAAAGGACCTGATGTTGAGCGTCAAGAAGTCGCCGTCCAATAGCGACATATTCGGGAGTCAAACTGACTCTCTTAGCTATTTTTACTACGGTACCAGGCAGATGTCTGAGAAAGCGCTCCTGGCTGGATTTTTGATGATATGGCTACAGAACTGTGTAGTCTCGGAGGGGACAGGTTCTATCGAGAGGATCAGCCGCCACTTTATTCTCCCTGTCGTTAAGCTGGTATTTGGAGTTAGACTGGCTCTTCTCCCGGCTATGGTGTGTAGCATACAACATGGTCTTCGAACATTCTCGTCCAAGGTCATCGCCCGCAAGAAGATGCTGGACTTTGAGCGCATAGAGCTACTTTACCACTATTTGATGGGGTGGTTGTTGATGCACTACAAGTCTTTGATGGGATCTGGAACAGCGGAAGATGCCACAGATGAAGACGCTTTTATTTTCCAATGCCATCACCAACCTTGGGAATACAGTGCTATGCCAGCTTGTCGGAAGGCGCTGGCAAGGATGGATGGGTGTGGCTTTTTTGTGTCTGTTCCATATTTTTTCGATGAGGAAGTGAGGGATGTACACCTTGATGGTACCGGACCTCCTCACTTTCTGTCTCCGAAGATGCTCACCTGGTTGCGCAACATTCGCCCTGCGCATCTGGTTTATCGTAACTGCGATAATGTGTACTTGGAGCCCTACCTGCATAGTAGGTTTTCCCGCCAATTTGGCTATAGTCAGTTATTCCTCGACTGTCACAGCCCTTGCTTGGGCTTTGAAGGTAGCGTTCTTGATGGTGCCAGGGCGTGAAATTATTATGACGCTTATCATACTCGGGCCAGCTTCTCATTCCCTGATACTAAGGCGTCGAGGGAAATTTTGTACGTGGCTGCCTTGTATCATGTTATGGCGAACAAGCCTCCTGTCAATTTCGATCCGAGTACCAGTTTCATCGTGGGTACCGGTTTAGAGGAAAAGCCCAAGGGGGCCAAGGCTAGAAACCAACTAGCGCTCCAGACTCCCCTCCCTGAATCAGAATCTTCCGAGGCGGCTGAGGAGGATGACGATCATGATAGCGAAGACTCTCTTTCTTCTGGGGGTAGAGAAGTAGCGGATCAACCGCTTGCCACACCAGACTGTAGGACCGTTGAGCACCTCTAGAGGGGGGGTGAATAGAGTGTGTGTTTGCAGTAGAAAATAATCACCAATTAAAAATTAAACTATGGCAGAGATATAAGAGACAGTAAATAAAGATAGAGAATTCAAACTCAGTGACACAGCGATATATATTGGTATCCCTCTGAGAGGACTAATCCAGTCTCGAGTACTCTTGCTCGATTTTAATCCACTATGGCACAAGCTTTAACTGAAAGCTTGCAGTCTCTTACAACACCGTGCTTGGTGACGAGCGCATGACCAGCTCCATAACACACACCGTGCTTGGTGACGAGCGCACGACCAGCTCCACAACAGGAAAAGTTGTTGAACTTGGAACGACCACTTTACAACTCTTGAAACACCAAAAGATTCTAAATCAACTCTGATAGTACTGGCTTTTGGCTAAGAGATGTATAGGTATGAATTGAAAATCTTAGATCATTTGAAAACACTTGAGTAGTAGAGAAGAGAGAATGAAGAATGAATGAATGATTTGAAATGAAAAGTTCTTCTCTATTTATAGGTGTTTTCTCGAACCGAACTCGGGCAGAGTTCGGGCAGAGTTCGGATGCAAATATCTCGCAAAGAGACGTTGCTCGCTGATTTGGAGGCAACAGAAGTTTGAATCCTTTTTGACCGAACTCGGTTAGAGTTCGGACCGAACTCGGGCCGAACTCGGTTACGAGTTCTGTCAGGAGATATTTGAAAATCATTTGTAAAAACAGTTTTCAAAATATGTTTTTGGTTATTTGTAAAATCATTTGTAAAGGCTATTTTCAAAATATGTTTTTGAATTGTTTTGTAAATGAAATACGAATGGTAAATAGGTAGGCTTTTGGAATGTGGACAGTTTTAACCCTAAGCCAGTATTACCAAAACTAATTTTACAAAATAAATCCTAGACTCAATAAAATATAAAATACAGAATAAAATGAGAAATGAGTTTTCTGAAGATTTGATGATGTTGACGCTTTGTTTGATGCAGTACATCGTCCGTTGAATTTGATTTTATGTATTCTGAAATGATTAGCAGCATTTTCTATATTTTGTGTATTGACTTAAGTGTATGTTGATTATCGAAATTGGGTGTGACCATGAAATGGGCCAACAATCTCCCCTATTTTGATAATTGACAAACTTGAGTCTATACCAAAATATATTTATATCAAATAGAACAAAATACAAAGTACTTAAAAAAATGAGATGTTTTGATTTTGTTTTTGGATTTGTATATGCTTTGCTAAGAAACAGCTCATAATAAACTGAAATAGTCATGAAAATTTCCACTAATAATCCAAAAGTACAACTAAAAATGTCTAACTAATTAGTTTAGACATGAAATAAAAAAACTACATCAACTGATCATCATCTAACAAATGTCCACTAGCCCATAGTTGAATCCACGTCACATCGTGGGGTTGTCCACACTAGGAGCCTCATGAGGAAAGTAGGCTGTAGTCGGGTCGAAATACTGAAAGGAAGCCTCATCAGTAAATCGAGGACCCGGAAAGGTAGGTGAAGAACAGTTTGGCAACTCTAGAGGGGGGGTGAATAGAGTATATATAGAAAAATGACCAATTAAAAATAACTCTTTCACCAACAATAAATAATCAGAGTAAAGTGCGGAAAATAAATAGAGAGCAAAAAGAGCATACACAAACACAGCGATTTTAACCTGGTTTCCCTCGTGGAGGACTAGTCCAGGCCTGAGAACTCTAGCTCAGGATTCAAATCCACTATTTGTGAAATAGTAGTTTACAACCGTGCCTTTACTTCAGAAAAGCACGTCAACTTCTAACAGAGGATCGCAGTGGCGATTTGCTTGGAATTGTCCAAGCGACTTCTTCGACTCTTGCACAAGAATCCTAACTGAGAGATGCTGAGCACTCGAGACTTAGGAGGCTTGTGGCTAGTAGATGGGAAGGATATGGCTTATTTGAGCTTATAAGAGAGAAGAGAAGAGAAGATTGGATGGATTGGAATGAGAGAATTCATGCCCTATTTATAGTATTTTTATAGGCAGAATTCGGCCAGAATTCGGGTAGGAAAATTCAAATATTTGGCCGTTGGACAACTAGCAACCAGCTAACCCTAAAATTAGGGTTCCTGATTTCTAGGGGACAGAGTTCGGCCCGAACTCTGTGTGGAGGCAGAGTTCGGCCCGAACTCTGTCTCCAGAGCACAGAGTGGTTCAAAGGGGACCATTTGGGAATTTCTGGTTTGGTGGAGCTTTGGGATTTTTTGGTAGACTATAGTCTAAGTTTCAAGAGCTCAGCATGACTCAGATTACATTAGTCTAGACTCAAAAAAAAGTGTAAAATACAGACTCGAATCAACTGAGACACGGAAGCTGAGCTGTCTTCTGTCTTGAGCTTAATGTAGACGTCGTGTGTCGTATTGAATTATTACAGATATTATTTAGTCAATATTGTCAATATTTGGTTGACTGTGACTTTGTGTCAACAGTAGGGTGAGGTAAGATGGTGACTGGATGGACAGGATCATGAGCCAGGCTGTAGTGGAGGTCAGCAATGCCATTCCTCAGCACCTGGGCCTGAGAAATGTGCCGGAAAAGGAAGGAGGAACAAGATGATCGCCCACTAGATCTCTTCGGAACCTTGCTAGGATGGAGGAGGAGAAGCTTCTAGGAAGAGAGGAGTGATTTCCACGAGTTGTTGTGTGGAGAAAGTGGAAGAAAAGATGGGTTTTATAGGCACTAGGGCCTGCTGTTCGGTTCTGGAATTAATACAGCGCCAACCGAACTCGGTCCGAATTCGGTCCGAACTCGGTCAGAGTTCGGGCCGAGTTCGGCCACTTGCATTCCCGAGACAGTCAATGCATTCTGGTAGGTTTAAAAGTATAATTTAGTAACTTTGACTGTAATATTAAATAACGATTGTTATTTTTGGGTTAACTATAGGGGTTGTCCCAGCTAACGGAGGTTCACCGGGGAACTCTTAAATACCGCTTCACTTCGACCGTAGCCGTAGTGACAGACATACCCTTTTTAAGTTTGTACCCAAAAACAATTTTTGTTAAATAAATAATAAAGTATCAAGTCATAAATTCAATTTAAATTACCATATACATTATGAGTCTGAGAATTCAAGAATGCCGAGCTCATGCCTCAAAATGTTAAAACGGTCTTCAGCCAATTATTTAGTGAATATATCTGCTAGTTGATGATCAGTGTCAATAAATTCTAGACAGATATCCCCATGTTGTTGATGATCACGAAGGAAATAATGTCTAATTTCTATGTGCTTTGTGCGTGAATGACAAATAGGGTTCTTAGTCAGATTTATAGCACTAGTATTGTCACAATAAATAGGAACATTAGTGTAGTGCAGATTGTAGTCCTCTAAGGTTTGTTTCATCCACAAAATCTGAGCACAATAACGTCCTGCGGCGATATACTCAGCCTCAGTTGTTGATAATGCTACTGAATTTTGTTTCTTGCTAAACCAAGAGACTAAGGCTTTTTCTAAGAAATGACATATGCCATTGGTACTTTTACGGTCCACTTTGCATCCAGCAAAATCCGTATCCGAGTAACCTATAAGGTCAAAGGATTTGGTTTTGGAATACCATAAGCCAACTGTAGAAGTTCCTTTAAGGTATCGGAAGATACACTTAACGGTACTAAGATGTGATTCCTTAGGGTTTGCCTGATAACGTGCACAAATACAAACACTAAACATAATATCAGGGCGACTAGCAGTTAAGTATAATAAACTACCAATCATACCTCGATACTTACGCTGATCGACAGGTTTGCCACTTTCATCAGCATTAAGCTTTGTAGATGTAGCCATAGGCGTCCCGATTGGCTTTACATTCTAAAAGTCGTACTTTTTCAGTATGTCCTTCGTGTATTTAGCTTGGTTGACGAATGTTTCGTTCGAGTGCTATTTGATTTGAAGTCCTAGGAAGAAGTTTAGCTCTCCCATCATACTCATCTCAAATTCACTCTGCATACACTTGGCAAAATCTTGACAGAGTTTTTCATTAGTAGAACCAAATATAATATCATCTACATAAATTTGCACTAGAAGAATATCATCATTCATGGATTTAATAAATAAAGTAGTATCAATCTTTTCTTTCAAAAATCTATTATCAAGTAAGAAGGCGCTTAGGCGTTCATACCAAGCACGAGGTGCTTGTTTGAGTCCATAAAGTGCTTTCTTAAGCTTGAAGACGTGATCAGATTTTTAAAAATCTTCAAAACCAGGGGGTTGTTTCACAAAAACCTCTTTTTTCAAAAATCCATTTAAAAATGCGCTTTTTACGTCCATTTGAAAAAGTTTAAAATCATTAAAACATGCAAATGCACAAAACATGCGGATGGCTTCTAGTCCAGCAACAGGAGCATAGGTCTCATCATAATTAATTCCTTCTTCTCGATTATAACCTTGTGCCACTAGACGTACTTTGTTGCATAGAACTTGTCCATCTTTACTGAGTTTATTTCGGAACACCCATTTGGTACCAATTATAGATTGACCAATTGGTTTAGGAACAAGTTCCCAAACTTGGTTTCTCTCAAATTGATTAAGTTCCTCTTGTATGGCGGAAATCTAAAACTCATCAGTAAAAGCATCATCTACATTCTTAGGTTCTATTTTTGAAATAAATGCTACATTTGCTGCTAATTCAGAATCTTTAAGAGATGAACGTGTACTTACACCTTTGGATACATCACCTATAATGAGAGTTTCTGGATGATCTGGCTTGAATCTCAATGATTCAAATCTTTGGGCCATATCTTTCATAAGGCTCTTCTCAGTTCCTGCATCTTCGGAACTTTTATCAGTCCTTGCCTCTTGGGTCAGATCTTTCTCAGAACTCTTCTTAGTCTTTGTATGTGTATCTTCATCATCACGGTCGCTAGATCTGTGACTATTTAACTCATCAAAGGTAACATTAATAGTCTCTTCAACAATCATAGATCTTTTATTGAAAATTCTATATCCCTTACTCTTAGCAGCATATCCGAGAAATATCCCGTCATCTGCTTTGGAGTCGAACTTTTCCAAGTTATCCTTGGTGTTCAGGATAAAACATCGACAACCAAAAACTTTAAAATAAGAAATGTTTGGAATTCTTTCAAACCAAATCTCATATGGTATTTTCTTCGAGATTGGTCGAATTAACACCCTATTTAAAACATGACAGGCTGTACTAACAGCTTCTGCCCAAAAATATTTAGGAAGATTATACTGATTCAGCATGACTCTAGCCATTTCACTTAGAGTACGATTCTTCCGCTCCACAACACCATTCTGTTGGGGAGTTCTAGGACAAGAAAATTCGAGGTAATATCCACTATCATCACAAAACTTTTTGAAATCAGAATTTTCGAATTCGCCACCATGATCACTTCGGATACGAGTAATCATGAAGCCTTTTCATTTTGTACCTTTTTGCAAAATATATGAAATTCAAAAATTGTATCACTTTTGTTTGATAAGAAATAAACCTAAGTAAATCGAGAGAAATCATCAACAATAACAAAAGCGTAGAGCTTACCGCCAAGACTAGCGACTCTACTAGGACCAAATAAATCCATATGAATTAACTGTAAAGGTCTCGAAGTACTTACAGCGTTGACGGATTTAAAAGTAGACCTATGTGGTTTGTTCTTTTCGCAGTCAGCACATACCATATCTCTCTTGAATGGAATTTCAGGGAGTCCTCTTACCAACTTCTTTGTATTTAGACGTGAGATAGTATCCATGTTTGCATGTCCTAGTCTCATGTGCCATAGCCAGCTTTCATCTTGATTGGCTACTAGGCACCTTCCTGCATTATGAGTATTCTCCAAAAAGAAAACATAAATGTTGTCTTCTCTAATCCCTTTATATACGGGATCACCAGATGACATATCATATATGGTACATTTATCTTTCATAAAATTGATACCATAACCATTATCTGCCAAATGACTTATGCTTAATAGGTTATGTTTCAATTCAGTTACTAGACAAACATTATTTATTATTGGATAAGGAGAAATACCTACAGTACCATTACCTATTATATCACCTCTCAAGTTATTTCCGAAGGAGACGTATCCTTCTTTCTTTATCGATAGCTAGCGAATAAAGATGCATCACCAGTCATGTGTCGCGAACATCCGCTATCGAGGATCCATTTTCTTCTAGCATGAGAGGGTTGAGGGTCCACCTACAAGACAAGTAGATGAATCCTTTGGTACCCATTTTCTGAAGGGTCCACTCAGATTAGCTTTAGGTCTCCAGACTAAAGTATGGTTGTCAACAAGCTTTCTTGCAAGACAATATTGTGATATGTGTCCGTGCATACCACAATATGTGCAAGTTAGTTTAGTGGTAGAAACTGTGTTTGCAAGCTTGTTTTGTTTGGAGAACCTATAAGTGAAAGCATGATGATGTTCGTGTTTCTTCTGTGCTTTCTTGTGTTTAGTCCTTTTAGGTGTATGCTTAACATTAGGACTAATCTTAGGCTGTGTCACAGGTATTGCCTGTTTGCCTAACTTGATTTCTAACTTTTTAGAAATCGCAATAGACTCCTCGTATCTAGCAGTCATATCTAGGAGTCTTTGTTCTGTTACTAAGTGAATCTTCTTCTCTATGTCATAAAGCTTTTGTACTTTGACATAGTCCCTTTCTTTCTTTTCAATATTGAGGATAGCCTCATGATAGTCTACCTTGAGTTTGGCTATCTCTTCCGTGTTACCGGTAGTAGATGTCTCTTTAATATCTTCAATCAGATTGGACAGTCTAGCTATCTCGGTTGTGTGTGCCTTAATCTCTTTTCGAGATTGCTTATACTTGTCGAGCACAGTTTTGTGATCTTCAAGTAGTTCGCTAAAGGCATTCTCTAATTCATCGAAAGTAAAATCATCAAACAAAGGGTTAGATGATACCTTATCAAATGCCATGAGACAAACATTTGCATTGCCGCAGGGTCTGTCTTCTTCTTCTGTATCACTGGCATCGCATTCGTGCCAGATGCTTGTGTTGGCATACTTTCGACCAGATGTTGCTTTTCTGCTTGATCTTGATCTATCATATGGACTGCTTTTCTTGGTGGTTGGACAGTCCTTCTTCATATGCCCTGACTTCTTGTATCCAAAGCATATAGTTTCATCTTCGTTGCTTTCTTGGACATCTTTCTTCTTTCTGCTTGTGAACTTTAGATATTTCTTGAAGTTCTTCACAAGTAGGGCTCGTTCATCACCACTTGACGATTCTTCATCGGAATCGTTGTATGTTAATTTTCTTGCTTGAGCTTTGAAGGCAATAGATTTCTCCTTTGGTGTTGCTTCTTTAAAATCTTGCAAGTCGAGTTCATGGGTCATGAGTTTGCCCATCAGCGTTTTCAGAGTCATAGTGGTGAGATCGTTTCCTTCAATGATTGTTGTGGCTTTTGGATTCCAGTTCTTTGTTAGAGCCCGCAGCACTTTTCTGATCTTCTCGTGATTGCTGTAATCCTTACCAAGAGATTGTAAAGGATTAGTTATATCAAGGAAACGAGTAAAATCTGTGTAATTGACTCACCGGGTTTCATCTTAAAAGATTCATACTCCTGTGTCAGTCTACTAATTTTGGATTCCTTCACTTGGGAAGTCCCTTCATGGGTTACCTCAAGGAGTTTCCAAATTTCGTGAGACGTCTTACAGGTTGAAACTCTGTTGAACTCGGTTTTGTCAATTGCACAGAATAGTGCATTGATGGCACGAGCATCTAGGCTAGCTTTAGCCTTTTCAGCTTCAGTGTACTTATCATGGGTCTTTTCAACCAGCTGGCCTTCAACCACTGTTGGTGCTGGTTTCTTATAACCATCAATGACTATTGACCAAAGATCAAAGTCGAGAAACTTTAGAAAGAAAGTCATTCGTGTTTTCCAATAGGTATAATTTGTTCCATCAAATAGGGGAGGTCTATTTGTGGATTGCCCTTCACCATTGAATATAGATTTCACGGCTGCCATATATATATATATACTCTCTAAGGTATGTTATATAAGAATATAACCTGCTCTGATACCAATTGTAGGACCGTTGAGCACCTCTAGAGGGGGGTGAATAGTGTGTGTGTATGCGGCGAAAAATAATCACCAATTAAAAATTAAACTATGGCAGAGATATAAGAGACAGTAAATAATGATAGAGAATTCAAACTCAGTGACACAGCGATATATACTGGTATCCCTCTGAGAGGACTAATCCAGTCTCGAGTACTCTTGCTCGATGTTAATCCACTATGGCACAAGCTTTAACTGAGAGCTTGCAGTCTCTTACAACATCGTGCTTGGTGACGAGCGCACGACCAGCTCCGCAACACACACCGTACTTGGTGACGAGCGCACGACCAGCTCCACAACAGGAAAAGTTATTAAACTTGGAACGACCTTTTTACAACTCTTGAAATACCAAAAGATTCTAATCAACTCTGATAGTACTGGCTTTTGGCTAAGAGATGTATAGGTATGATTTGAAAATCTTAGATCGTTTGACAACACTTGAGTAGTAGAGAAGAGAGAATGAAGAATGAATGAATGATTTGAAATGAAAAGTTCTTCTCTATTTATAGGTGTTTTCTCGAACCGAACTCGGGTAGAGTTCGGGCAGATTTCGGATGCAAATATCTCGCAAAGAGACGTTGCTCGCTGATTTGGAGGCAACAGAAGTTTGAATCATTTTTGACCGAACTCGGTCAGAGTTCGGACCGAACTCAGGCCGAACTCGGTTACGAGTTCTGTCAGGAGATATTTGAAAATTATTTGTAAAAACAGTTTTCAAAATATGTTTTTGGTTATTTGTAAAATCATTTGTAAAGGCTATTTTCAAAATATGTTTTTGAAATGTTTTGTAAATGAAATACGAATGGTAAATAGGTAGGCTTTTGGAATGTGGACAGTTTTAACCCTAAGCCAGTATTACCAAAACTGATTTTACAAAATAAATCGTAGACTCAATAAAATATAAAATACAGAATAAAATGAGAAATGAGTCTTCTGAAGATTTGATGATGTTGACGCTTTGTTTGATGCAGTACATCGTCCGTTGAATTTGATTTCATGTATCCTGAAATGATTAGCCGCATTTTTTATATTTTGTGTATTGACTTAAGTGTATGTTGATTATCGAAATCGGATGTGACCATGGAATGGGCCAACACAGACGAACTTGCAGAGGATCCGTCGCTTGCTACACAAGAGGAAGTAGTGAGGGAAGGACAGCCTCCCGCTGTGTCTGGTCCCTCACGTAAATGAGTCAGACGTGAGTCTTCTGACGGCAGAACGACCTTTTCTGTGAAAAGAGCCGCCGTTAGGTCTCGTAGGTTGCTTATTACCGAGAGGGGTGAAAATACTGACGATGTTCCGGAGGTAAGACTATGTTGGAGCTATCTCCTTGTTGTGGTTTTCTTTTTCTTAGAGATATGACCTAATCATTTTTTTCTTTGTAGGCGTCTGACGAACCAGGCTCTTATGAACCGTCTGCTGCCCCTGGAGTTGATCTGGCCCTTGCTGCTTTGATTAGCGGCATGTGTGCCGCAGTCCTTTCTGCGGGGGCTTTCTCAGCTGTGGCTGAGGACTCCCAAGTTGCTGAGGCCTCGGTCCGGGGTGACGAAGGTTTCCTCGAGCTTGTTTTCGAGATTGCTGAATTTCAGCAAAGCGATGCCGATCTCGTCGCATCCCCTCCCGAGTGTGCCGGAGCGGAGGAGTCTAGTATATTTAACTCGGAGGCTGCTGGTGAAGAGGTTGCAGTGGCTGTAGGTGAACCTCAGCCTCCACACCCTTTCGCTGGTAAGATAAGCCAAATATTGACTAGTGAGGGGGCTTATTTGCTCTATCAACATATCCTTCAGGTCAAATCGATTCATGGTTGTCTTGGCCCTACAGGTCCTGACCCTTTACCTCCTACAGCGGATATTCTTGGGGAAGGCTCGGCCTGCTGCGATCTGGGGAAAAGGAGCGTTTTCTCTCCTTCACCGACTCATGTCGAGGGGCCTCCCGCCAGCTCCGGACAGATGGGAGTGGAGCTTGTTCCGAGAGCGATAGTCTCCGTCTCATTCTCTGCTGCTTATACGGCTTCGGAGATTGACTTCTCGACCCTGCCGAGCATTCAAGTTCTGCGGGCTGCTGAAGAGGAGTTGGCCGCTGTTCATGCGTCCTTCCGTACGGAGTTTGTTTCCCTTGTGGCAGGAGTGGCAGATTCTGTTATGTCTTCTTCAGTGTTGCCAACTACACTTCCGTTGATGCCGGCTTCTTCGGAGGCTCTGGACGAGGTGTCGCAGGATGTGGTCGACAGCTTCTATCGCTATTTAAAGAGGGGCATAGATGCTGCCGTAGAACGGGGGATCCCTTTTCTCTATCCCTGTGGTGTGCTCGGGGTCAAATTGAAACTTTGAAGGCTCTTTCTGGAGGGATGGGGTTGGCTGCGCTCCTGGAGCCCAAGTTGGCAGAGGCTGATCAGCTCGTGACCCGACTGCTGGTGTTACGGCAGGCTGACTTGCCTGCTGCGATTGAACGGGAGCGGGGCTTCCTTATTGCCGCTCGGGATAGGATAAAGCTCACTCGAGACACTGCCGGGCTAGTTGTGTAGGGGGACCTTGACGAGCTTTCGGCTTCGTATGACAGGCTGGGTCGTCGAAGTCAAGCTTGTAGGGCTCGGGAAGAGACTGCTTCTCGTGGAATAGTTGACACGAAGGAGCGGATTCTCGTACTTCAGAGGGAATTGGCCTTCCTAGAGTCGGAGCTGAAGGCTGCTCATGCGGAACAGGAGTCAATCGTTCGGGAGGCCGAGAAGGTTTTCCGATCTTCTGTTAACCTGGAGCGGGCTTTCAAGAAATTCGAGGACAACAGGCAAGCTCATGCTCATCTGGAGGATGCAGCAGTGCTGACCCAAGAGGCGGAGCGTCGAGCTAAACAGAGGTTTGAGCGGTCGGTTGCCTTACTAACGGACCGTCTTACGGCGTTATGTGCCCCGGAGTAGTGATCAGTTTTCTATTTTCTTTTGCTTTTTTTTCTTTCTTTTTTTTTCATTTTGTAAGGGATGTGATCCCAAATGATGTAGCGCTTTGAATTTTGAATAAATGAGCATGTTTCAACTCATTTTCTCTTTCTTGTACTCGTGGTGTTTGTGGAATTGGACCTGCTGGGGGATTATTTGTGGACCAGTTACCCTGGGTGTACCTTAGTTTTAGGTACGAGTAACAAGTTTTGGAGAGGAATACTTAGAACAACTTTGTGATAAGACAGCTATAGAAGTTTTTGGTATTCGAGAGAATGCCAGGGAGCAACTGGGCTCCCGGGCATGATAGGGAAGGGATGGGCGTGTACTGGAGACCCAGTACAGCACCTGTGGTCGACTGAGGGCATTTGTGGTCATCGGAAGACGTTTGTAGGCCTATTATTTTTGGGCGTACTCAGATCGTGGGTACAGATAATAAGTCGAGGGAGGACCATCATACTTACTCAGAGGTAGTGAGGACATGGCAAGTATGGGGATTTATTTACCGTAGGATCTTTCTGCTGAGAGGTAGTGAGGATATGGCAGGAGTGGATTCAACGAGGATATTTATGGACCTACTATCCTTGGCGTACTCCGGTCGTGGGTACGAATAATAGGTCGAGGGGTAACCATCATACTTACTCAGAGGTGTAAGGACATGGCAAGCATGAATGGTTTCATCGACGGAGCCTTCCCACTCAGAGGTCACGGTAACATGGCAGGAGTGGGCTCAATGAAGGATACATAGAACGACTCAGAGGTAGGAGGACGTGGAAGTTCTATGCGAGGGGGCGGTTTATTTTTGGTGGAAGTGGAACAACTCAGAGGTAACATCGACATGGTTGTATAGGAATTTTGTGGATCCGTTAGCTTTTTTGTGCATTGAAAATGCGAGCAGTAGATCAGGTGAGTTCAGCGATACCAGCGGGTACATAACTTCGGCAGTCTGAAATTTTATGGGTACGAGTTCAGCGGTACCAGCGGATACATGACTCGTTGATCTGGAAAATGTGAGTATGAGTTCAGCGGTACCAGCGGGCACATGACTCTTATGATTGGAAAATGTGAGAATGAGTTCAGAGGTACCAGCAAGTACATGACTCGTATGATTGGAAAATATAGGATGAGTTCAGAGGTACCAGCAGGTACATGACTCTATGTATGGAACCAGAATGTAAGTTCAGCGGTACGGGGAGGTACATAACTCGACACTCTGAGATGTCTCGAGGATTTTGTTTCAGACATAATACTTCTTCAGGAACTTGCCGTTGATGGACAACATGAGCAAGTCTCCATTTTGCTTTGCAAGGCGGTAGGTGCCGTTGGAGAATATAGCTTCGATGATGAACGGGCCTTCCCATTTTGGTTGGAATTTACCGGCGGTTTTATACGTCATAACCATCGGCCTCCGAACCGCCAGAACGAGATCGTCTGCTTGGAATGTTCTGACCTTGACCTTCTTGTTGAAAGCTTCGGAGATTCTGGCCTGATATAGTTCGATTCGCTGTTGAGCTAACAGGCGTTTCTCGTCTAGGGCCTCCAATTCCTGTAGTCGGCGATGGTAGTTTTCGTCTGTCGTCAACTGATGTGTGAGGGCGACGCGGAGTGAGGGGATCTGAGTCTCTAATGGGAGGACTGCCTCACTCCCATACACCAGGGAAAATGGTGTATTCTCGGTGGCTGTTCGAACTGTTGTGCGATACGCCCATAAGCATTCGCCGAGCTTCTCGTTCCAGTCGCGCTTGTTAGAGGACACGAATTTCTTGAGTAGCTTGATTATGGTTTTGTTGAATGCTTCTGCTAATCCATTGGCTGCTGGGTTGTAGGGTGTCGAAGCAAAGTTCTGAATTCGGTGCTTGTCGCAGAATCGATAAAATGCGTGGCTTGTAAACTGTGGCCCATTGTCGTGAATGATCCTTCGGGGCAGTCCAAAGCGGTAGATGACATGATGCTTAAGAAAGCTGATCACGTTTGAAGTTTTTACCTCTACCAATAGGATGGCTTTCGCCCATTTGGAGAAGTAATCGGTGATTGTGAGTATGAATCGGTATCCTCTGGACGAAGGCGGGGTGATTGGGCCGACGATGTCCATACCCCATGCTTCGAATGGCCAGGAGGCCACAGTCGGATGTAGGAATTCAGATGGCTGGTAGATGAAGTCAACGTGGATTTGACAGGCTTTGCACTTTCGTGCATAATCTATTGCGTCTGCAACCATCGTGGGCCAGTAATAACCCATTCGGCGAAGGCGGTCTTGCAGTTTCGGGCCAGGTTAATGGGCTCCGCAGATACCATCATGGGCTTCACGTACGGCTTCCTTGGCTTCTGTATTTGATAGACACCGAAGCAGTAAACTATCATAGGATCGACGATACAGCGTTTTCGTCTCCGTAGCATAGAAAAATCTGAGAGAACGTCTTCTGATAGAAGTAGCTTCCTTCGGATTCTCTGGCAGGATGTCGTATACTACGAAGTCGATGAACAGCTGTCTCCAGTCTGGTGCTTCGTCGACTGAAAGGGCGGAGTAGCTTTCAATACATCGAACGTTATCCTTAGGACAGACCAGTTCACGGCCTATTATATCGACCTGATGATGAGCGTAATTTGGCACAGCTAGGGAAGCGGCCAAACCAGCTAGGGCATCAGCCTCAATGTACTAGAGTCTGGGAACATGTTTTATGAAGAATCCTCCTAGAGACGAGATGGTGTCGATTGCTATTTGATGATACGGGATCATGTCTTCGTGGCGGACCTCGTACGACCCCCGAATCTGATTGACGATTAACTACGAGTCACCGTATGCTTCAAGATACTCTACCCCCATTTCCTTCTCAAGCCGAAGGCTAATGACCAAGGCATTGTACTCGGCCACATTATTTGAACAGGGCTCTGTGAGTGAGTAGGCCCGATTGATCACCAAGCCGGAGGGAGAAATTAGCACCACTCCAACTCCAGCGACGATGTTGCCTTTGGGTCCAATTCTTGAAGCGTCGTCGAAGAACATTCGCCAGATGGCATCATAGGAGACTGCATTTGAACTGGTGACCTCGTCCGGTATTTCTTCATATATCCTAGTCGTCTCTGAACCTGGATGGGCTGCTAGAAAGTCTGCCAGAGCCTGGCCTTTAACAGCCTTTTGCGGGACGAAGATCATGTGGTATGGTGATAGTAATATCGTCCAGGTAGCAAGACGAGAGCTGAGTGCCCCAGTTTTGGTCATGAGGACCCTGAGGGGGTTGATCCGCGATACGTAGATGGTTTGTCCCGTGACGTAGTGTCGTGTCTTCTGGATTGTGAATACGAGAGCAAGGCATTCCTTCTCTACGGCCGTGTACCGGTATTCTGGCCTAATCATCTTTCGACTGAGGTAGTATATAGCTTGTTCGTGGCCCGCATCATTGTTCTGTGCCAACAGAGCACCAAGAGAATGTTCCATCGCTCGTACATAGTACAGGAATTGCTTCCCGGCAACAGGAGCTACCAGGACTGGGGGTTCGACTATTCTTTGATGCTGTCGAAAGCACGCTGGCATTCCTCATCCCATACGAAAGAGACTCCCTTCTTCATGAGATGGATGAATGGTTGACATCGTCCGGAGAGATTAGAGATGAATCTCCTGATGTAAGCTAGCCTGCCTTGGAGGCCTCGGGGTTCGCAGAGATTTCTCGGGGGACCCATCTCCATGATTGCCTTTGTTTTCTCGGGGTCGATGTGAATGCCCTGAGAAGTAATAACAAAACCCAGGAATTTTCCGTCGGAGACTCCCAAGAATGATTTCGTAGGGTTCATCTTTAAGTTGTGTGCTCGCATTAGGTCGAACACTGTCCTGTGATCTTGCAGATGATCTTCCTTCGAACGGCTTTTGACGGCGATGTCGTCGACGTAGCACTCCACTGTCTTGCGCAAGTGGTCTCTAAAGATGACGCTCATAGCTCTCTAGTAAGTGGCGCCAGTATTCCTTAAACCGAAAGGCATAACGGTGTAGCAATATGTACCAATTAGTGTTCGGAATGATGTGTGCTTCTCGTCGTCAGGGAATATCTTGATCTGGTTATATCCTGAGAAGCCATCCATAAAGGACATACGTTCGAAGCCGCAGGTTTTGTCGATCATAATATCTGTGATAGGGAGAGGGAATTCATCTTTAGGGCATGCCTCATTCAGATTCCGGAAGTCAATACATATTCGGATCTTCCCGTTCTTCTTGAGAACTGGTACGATATTGGCTACCCAGTCTGGATGCTGCTCTTCGTGAATGAAGCCGCTGGCTATCAGTTTGTTGACCTCAACTTTAATAGCATTCATGACATTGGGGCGAAACCGCCGTTGCTGTTGCTTGACAGGTTTTGCATCCGGACGAATATTGAGTTTGTGGAGTACGATCTCGGGGTCCAATCCTGGCATATCTTCATAACTCCAGGCGAACACATCGATATACTCTTTGACGGGTTGGAGCAGCGACTATCGCTCTTCATCTGTCAGACTCTGGCTGATGAAGATTGGTTTCGGGGAGGCTTCATCACCAAGATTAACTTGTATGACCTCATCCTCAGTGGGAGGTTCTCTTTGCTCGAAATGCTTTTTCTATTGTTCATCTAGTTGCTGGGCCCATGGCTCTAGCTCGAGGATTTTTGGAATGTCTTCATCTTCTTCATAAGCGTCGGCGAATGCCATGTTGACTGACAGGACTTGTCTGAATACGTCTTCGATGCTGGTATCCGAGTCAGAAGTTGGTGACCCGATCGAATGTGAATGCCAATCGCATTCTTCATCTGAACTTTCAGGGGTCGTCGTGGGTGTCACATACCCTAATCCACATCGAGTCTTGCTATAGTAGTCGCGTAGTTTGCCAGCCGGGACCGGTGGCTTCAAAGGTAATCATCGTCCAGTACCGTAATTCAAGCCTGGCATCGTTTCTAGATCATACCCCTGTTTCTGCATGAGATATTTAGATTGGGGGCTATAAAGATACAAAGGTAGTCTCCCGGCATCTGATCCAAGGTCGACTTCTTCTTTGGTGAAGGGATGCGAATCGTCCTTCTGGCCGAAGATAATTGGATGGTCCCCTCCCTCGATTATTCAGTAAGCGTCTTCTGCTGGAGTAAGCTGGATTGTGGTGTAAACATTTGTCACCTGTGTGTGTAGGTGAGTGCCTATACCGTGTTCCATAGCGTACATTGTACAAAGCTTATTAAGCTCGAGGTAGTTCAAATATAGCCCTTTATTGATGAAGTAAGGTATCTTTTTTAGGGGGATTACATCATCTGCGGAGGGAACATCAGTATGGGCAGCCACACACTTGGCTAGCTCTGGTTCCTCTTTGGCTACCCCCTGTGTGAATGAAGACTGAGAGGACGACCTGGGGAGCTTGATCGTCAGCGGTTCAGCTAATGGTGCTGAGCGTAGAGTTGTTGGCAGACTAGCGACCCCCAGTTTGGTACTCGATCTAGGGCAGGGAGTGGCTGGTTTGCTGGAAGTGTCAGACCTTGCATCGGGGTGACGACCCTTCTTGGGAAGGCGTATCGTCATCGGCTTATCGGAGGAATTGAGCTTCTTTGTCTGCGGCTGGCCGGTTCTTGGCAGCCTGATTGTTAGTGGCTTCGTTGTAGGTCTTGGCACTTGGCCAGACCTTGGCAGCCGGATTATCATATGCTTTTCTTGTGCCGAGAGGCTGATTGCGTCCTTATACAGAGTGGCGGTAAGGGGCACGGACCTGCCCGGTTTGCGAGCTTGGAGGTGGATCGTCAGAGGCTCTTCTGATCCTGTGGCTGTCTCGGTACTAGCTTGTACATCTCCTTCACCAAGATGCTTCTTTGATTTTTCGTACAGAAAGGAGTCTGAGTAGTAAGATTCGACCCCTTTGAAGGGATCGATATTAGCAAATTCCGTCCTTATGAATCCGTGTTTGTCGACATATTTGAAGCACTGGTGCAGCGTGGAAGGCACGATCATATAATCGTGTATCCATGGGCGCCCTAAGAGGATGTTGTAAGAAGTGTCTGCATCTATGACATAGCAGGTGACTTCGGATTGGAGGTCGCCAATTTGATACTTCAGACGAATCTTCCTAATAGGGTAGCTCCTGCCCGAATTGAAACGCTGATGGCGGTGCTTGTAGGCGTCAGGCGATGCATTGGGATACGGAGATGATGTAGCAGGCCCTTCGGGATAATGCTTATGGAAGTGCCAGGATCAATGTGCATCCGATCCACCTTTACATCGCCGATGTATCCAGTATAGTATAGTGGGCGATCGTGCAGATTAGTTTTGATGAGCATATCTTGCGGAGTGAAGACGATGTTCGGCATTGCGCCAGTGCAGGCACTATCCTGTAGATCCATAGGTGAGTCCTTCCTGATGAGGTTGGATTGAGCCAGATAGGCATCGGCATTTTGGAGTGCTTTGCTCAGTGCAATACGAACGTCCTTGGAGAGCCTTAGGAGTTCGTATAGTGACAACTTGGCTGGTGTATTAGCCAATTGCGCTAAGATGTCAAAGTTGTAGGGCTTTTCCAGCCCCTGAGGTGCTTTTCTTCGGAGCGGTTTGTCGAATCGAGTTTCCTTCGTCCTAGGCTTGTCGGTCGTCGAAGGTTGGACATGTCCTGGAGCATCACCGGTGGCAGGCTAATGGTTATCTGCTGGGTTGTCTGGTGGAGGCTGCGTGTGTGCCCCAGATCGGGTGACTACGGCAGTAGCCTCTTCGACTTTCGCAGAAATCGTGCGGCATGATCTGATCTTCCCATTTTTCTTTTTGACGGCAGAGGGTGGCGTAGGTTGAGTCACCTCTGGCACCAAGTCTGGATGGATCCACATGATTTCTCCTCGTAGTGTGGTAAGAGGTACAAGACCGACTGCCTGGTCTCGGGGAGGTGGAAGATTAGCAATCTCTATTGTCGCCATAGGGATGGGGACCACCCCGTCTTGAGTTTCCGTCAGAGGAAAGCTGCCGAATTGTACCGACACCATATTGGCTGCCGCCGTTACCTCTTCGAAATCGATGGCCAAAGCGTTCGAATCGATGAGGTTTTGGATGTACCGTTTCAGCTGGTAGCAGTCGTGTGTGGCATGGCGGACGTAGCGATGGTAATGGCAGTACTTTGGGTTCTCCATCTCTGTCGGTCGTGGTTCCCGTCTTGGTGGAGGAAGCTGGATTCTGTCTCCTTGTATGAGCATGTCCAAGATGGGCTTGACGTGACCGTCTTCGAAGGAGTAAGTGATTTGCGGCCATTGTTTGTCTGCTAGCTTTGGCTCAGGTTTCTGTGCTGTATCGGCCACCATAGCCTGTTTTCCCCTGCTGTCCCGATTGTTGGAGGGGCTACCCCCATTATCGTTGTTGGGATGCTTGCCCTTGTTCTCTCCGTCCGAGATGTGCAATCCCAGTTGGCGAGCCTTCTTCAATCGTTCTTCGGCGCTTGTGGCGCTGATGATGAACGTCTTCCAGTCCTTGAATTGACTTTCGCCTATCCAGAGACTGATTGTTGGGAGGAGTCTCTTTTGGAAAATTTAAATCAAGGAGGAATCTGGATTTAGAGGGCAACTTCATGGCGGTTTGGCGGAACCGCTCGATGTAGTTCCTTGTCAGCTCTTTCTTTTCTTGGACGACGTCCACGAGGGTGGACATGGTGATGTCATGCCCTACTTCGTAGAATCTCTCCAAGAACATGCGTTTGAAGCCGGCGAAGGAGTGGATGCAGTTGTCCGGCAGGTTGCGATACCAGTCGAAGGCGACTCCTTCCAATGCCCCGATGAATAATCGTGTGAGAATGGCATCGTCATGGGGCAGATGGTCGGTGGTGACCTCGAAGTAAGTGATGTACCGACTTGCTGAGGTCTTGCCATCATAAGGATTGATATTGAATGGCTTATATCTTGGTGGGAATGGAACATCCCTCCATGCAGCAGGGTATGGTTGCCGTATTCTGAGGTCATGAGAGTTTTCTCGAGCGTAGAACATGGCTCGGAGCTCCTGGACCTCACTTCTCGCTTCGCGTGCTTCGTCCACGGCGGTGGGGGCCGTTGTTTCCTGAGGATTGTTGCCCGGGTTCGGTGCCGCTGAGTTCGAGTCCGAATTAACCGCGGGACCCACACTTGTTTGGCCAAGCGTCCCTCCTTGGAGATTTGGAAGGGCCGCTTTGATCTCGTCTACAGACTTGACCAAGGCATGTAGTATGGCCTCTAGAGTGTCGATGCGTTGGCGATCATTGGAACCACCTTGGTTGCTATCTGTCATAAATACCCTCTTCACATAAGGAGAGATAGACGGAGCGGTGGAGGAAGCGCCCTCTGAATCGTATCCCTGTAGCGAGAAGTCATCGGGGTATGTGGGTATATTCCCTTCTGACTCAGATTCGGAAGGAACAGTACCCCCAGTCTCCGAGTTTGCCTCATCATTGGAGTTGTGGACGTCCTCGGGGACGTCGAGATTTGCTACATCTGATGGGAGAGTTGTCTCCCCCGGCTCGTCTTCTTGGAACATTGGGTTGCTGTGGAGGCTCGGAGGGGTGCTACCCCCAGCCCCAGCAACCCCCTGCGTTATGGACGACGAATCCCCCACTGTAGCAGATTTCGTCTTAGAGTGAGTACCTTGGAAAACTCCGGTGGTGGGCACCCGCTTAGACGACAGTCTTTTAGTCACAGTGGTTGAGATCTTCGGGCTGGAAACATACGTCTTCTTCCCCCTTTCATCAGCGGGGACTTTCCGAGCAGAGTTGTAGGAGACGACGGGTAGTGCCTCGTCTTCTGAAGATGGCAGTTGCAGTCTTTGAAAGACAGACTGCCGGTCTTCTTGCATCGTCGTGCTATTGCAGCAGCAGTTGACGATGGCATGGGTGCAGTGACGTCCGTGGGAGGACTCTTTGTACCCCGATGCATCTTCTCTTTTCTTGCATTTATGGAGGATGGCCTTACGCAAGTCACTTGCTTTGCTGGCTCAAAAATTTTGGGCACACGAGTGTGTAGGCCTCCCGCTTATTCCCTGATTCGAAGGTAGCTCGTATACTTGCCTTCGTTCGTTATTGGAAGATGCTTGATGACTATCCCGCCCATTGGCCGTAGGGGGCAGGGTACGAGTAGCTTTATACAACTTTCCATTAGAGGTCCGCGTGATAATCAGCAGGACGCTCCGATAGTCAGAGGTTGGGGCAGCTGACTGGGCTTGGTGCGCCCGCGCTGCCCTAGACTTCTTCCTTTTAGCACTTACGGGTGCGTAATAGGAAGAGTCCAAGTTGGATACCACAGAGTCTGGCTTATCATCCAGAGAACCATCAGGGTCAGGACCGCATGAGAGACGGTCGAAGACTGATCGAGAGAAGCGTGGAACAGACGCTATGAGGCTAGGATTGGAAACCGTGCAGGCTGTCTGCATGCGGCTGTCTTTAGCTGTCGGATGAGTTATTCTTGTGCGACTAGGAGTCACGACCGTGCAAGCTGGCCGCATGCGGTTGGCAATTGTGGCCGTATGGGTTTTTTGCAAGCGATTGACTTCAGTAACCGCATAAGTTTCATCCATGCGGTTGGCAACTGTAACCGCATAAGCTATGCGGCTGACAGATGTGGTCGTGTAAGCTTTCTTCATGTGGCTGGCGGATGTAGCCGCATGAGCTTTCTCCATGCGGCTAGCACCCTTATGCGGCTCTGATCGCATAGAGTTCCTCTTTGCCCCTGCAAGTCCAGCATCATAGTATTTTCTTCTGCCGGACTTGGGGACAACAGAGTTGTCTACGGTCTGAAGTGGGGCCGCAGGAGAGTCTTCCCCGCCGTCTTGAGCAACAGAGGGTATCTCTGCAAGAGCTTCAGTAGGAGCGAATGATCGGGGTCTCCACTCTTTGCGGGCCTTCTTTGTGCGGGCTTGCTTCTGGACCGGGCCAGCGCTCTTGTCGGAGAGCATTTCTTCAAACGCCTATTGGTCCAAACGGACAACCATCTTCTGTTGCGTGAAGCCAAGCTTGGCTGCATCCGACTGCGTCACCAACTCCTCAGCCATGGAGAAGTTTGTCTCCAGTAGAGTCGCCATCGTGTTTGCCATGAAATATAAAAGAGCAGAACAGTTTTATGGGAGGACTGGACTTTTACTTCACGTTACAAACTCGATTGTACAAAGAAAGCCTAGGGACGAAAACCTAGGTACAACAATCTAAGTACAATTGTTTATTTTTGATTCTGGGGGTGACGATAGAGGCTCGGGAAAGCGACGGCAGCTCTGCCTTACTCCTTGGACGAACGGACGTAGCCTTGGCTCCTGTGACGAGATGTTTGGCGTTGACGAAGAAATGCTCTTCTTGCTCTCCTCGTATTGCTCTTCTGGCTTCTCTCTCTCTGGATTGATCTCTGTGTATTTTTCTCTCTGATTATTGGGGGAGCCTCTTCTTTTGCAAGGAAATGGCACCTTGCTATTTATAATAGTGAGGGGCATCATTAGGGTTTGCAATAATTGTCCATTCTCTAAGTGGCGGCAGCCTGGTAAATGATCAATCTGGGCCATTAATCTTGAGCGTGAAGGATCTGGGCCCTTAATGAGAATTATGCCATATCATGTCAGTAATTAATGTTGATTGCAATAAATCTCCATCATGATGATTTGCTGATGTTCGCAAATCTAAATGAATCAATTTAATTCATTCTCTTGCCACGTGTCCCAAATTATTAGGATCTGACCCAAAATTTGATTATCTTTAGGACACGTATCCTGTCATCATTATTGAGCCGCATGAGGAGCGTTCATATTTGGGCCGCATGAAGGTCGTCATGACCGAGCCACATGAAAGATTTCATGACCGAGCCGCATGAATAGTCTCTATACTCGAACCGCATGAAGGTTGTCATAACCGAGCCGCATGAATATGTTCATGACGGAGCCGCATGGGGGTCTTCATGGCCGAGCCGCATGAGAGTCTTCATGACCGAGCCGCATGGGTTTCTTCATGGCTGAGCCGCAAGAGGGACCTTCATGATTGAACCGCATAGGTTTCTCTGCACTGGCCGCGTGAAATCGTCTAGTTTGGCCGCATAAACTTGCCTCGAAGCTGCGAAGATTTTCTCCAGTTCCCTAGGAAGATAGTGCTCTTGTGTCAGTCATCATGACTACTTTACGTCAGGGCTGTCAGCTGTCAGCTGTCAGCCGTCAGAGCATTAATTGTGTTTGAATGACGCTGGGTACAGCTGTTCTGAAAAGACACGTAGCTTCCCTCTGCGGGCCGCATGGAGTCCACTCGAGCTGCCTATGTGTTTGAGCCGCATGGGACTCCTGAGCCGCATGCGGCTCCTTGGCCGCATGGATCATTTTTCTCTTCTTTTTCAAGCTTCTACAGCGGACGACGGGTTTTTTTCCTGACATGCAACGCAACACCTGTCATGCATGCACCTATTTGAGGTGGTACAAAACTCAAACAAACAATTATATCTAATCATATATAAACATGCAATTTGTGTCTCTTTACAAATAAAATCACAATTTATAAAAAGTTAACAAATGAACAAAGAAAGTGCAACACCACTTTTATTCAAAATATATTGTTATCTTTATCTCTTAACTAAATGAGAGATCTAGATCATAACCTTTGAATTTTTAGAAAATAAAAGAAGTTGAATCTGAATTCTACATGTATAAACCCTCACAGAATAGAAACTATTATTGGAAGAAGTATTTTCTAAATTGAATCTCTACCATAGAAATAGGAACGATAGAAACCCCTATAGGATATGGCCTAAGCTAGAAGGTGAAGCTCTTGGGGAAGAACTATTGTTAAAGGCTTTAAATGGCTGCTGCTCAAGGTAGACCTAGTAATAATACACATGGCACAAACATACACAAAAGTTCACATGTATTACATGATCAAATGTATTATATAGAAAATAATTCTCAATATTTCAGCTATTGCAATTAAAGAGACCTTTGCAAGAAAAGTAGAAATTCATGAACCAAACAACCCCTAATTAGAAGGAAAATTAAATTCCCTGTAGTGGAAAGGAAATGAATGGAAATCAATTCCTTGTTCTTTTCTTGCGAAATTATCTATTTTCCTTTCGGGTGTTTGGAGAGGACAGAAAAATTAGTAAGAAAATTAAATTTTCTAGAGTGAGAAAGTGAATCCTTGGCTAGATAAGGAACCACTTTCCTCCTTATTTTCTTACTTGTGGGAATTATTTTCCTTTTCTCTCCAACCCCCATGATTCTGCGAACCAAACGAGGCAGTTATGAAGCAGACGCTTGAAAAGTGGACGATAGCCCCACACTCTAACTTCAATTTCTACTTTTGCCAAGTCTTATTCTAAAGCTAGCAAAATTCCTCTCGCCCACTTGCATAAACCACCAATAACTTCATATATGGAGCATAAGAAAGCTCCTTGATTGTTTCTTTCAAGTCTTCTGATAAAAATACAATCAGCTTATGCTGATACTTTCTTATAACAAGTTGTCGACCTGTTAGGTGTTGGAGTGGGTGGGGTTCCCAACCTATGTGGAAAAGATCCCGGAGTGCGATGAGCGCCGTCTGTGTGTCAGAGAAGCTCGGGGAGGTGACGAGGCCAGTCGGAGATGACGGAGATACTCGGAAGCTGACAGAGGAGCTGCTGGAAGGAGGGGGACAGAGTTTGGGCCAAACTCTGCCGCAGGATAGAGTTCTGGCCGAACTCTGTCCCCTAGTTCCAGAACTGTGCTGGTTGCCAAACACAAAGTTCTGGCCAAACTCTGTGTTGTCGGGGCTGAAGCATTTTTCAGGGTGATTGATCACCATTGGATCGTATCCTATGGTCCAGGTTTTGTTGCGGGATTATGGTGTTTACATATGGTTTTTCCTAACCCTAATCTCATATACAACACACACAAGAGAGAGAAAAGAGGCAAGAGTGCCATTGCAACTTTGGGAGAGAAGGATGATTGAAGGCCATTTTCGAAGGAGGATGGTGTTCGGGTAATATCTACTCGTCGTCTTTGTTCTTCGTAGCCTTGTAATCATTATTCTTGCTTCTAAGTGTTGTGGGGATCCGATTTGGATCGAAAAAAGTTTGTAGAGAGTGTACTCCTTTATTTCATTAGTGAAGGCTTCTCAAGGTTGGACTCCAATTGTCCCGTAGTTTTTTTCGTAAGGGTTTTCTACGACAAAAATTCTCTGTGTCTGCGTGGTTTATTTTTGGTGTTTTGGTTCGTGCGTTGTATTGCTCGATTCTCTCGCAGGTACTCTCTAGTTCGTGAAAATGTTTTCGTATTTTTTCCAACAAAGTGGTATCAGAGCCAGGTTCTGGAATTCAGAAGAGTGTCAGGAGTTGACAGAAAAACTAGAAAGGAGAGATAGACGCGAAGCTAGTGCGCATGGTGAACCTGAACGACACCAACTATCATTATTGGCGGAGCAAGATGAAAGATTTATTGTTCGTCAAGAAGCTGCTTCTTCCAGTATTTGCATCCGAGAAGCCTAGTGACAAATCCGAGGAGGACTGGAAATTCGAGCATATACAGGTGTACGAATATATCAAGCAGTTCGTTGACGAGAACGTGTACAAACACGTTGCCAATATTGAGCACGCGAAGACGTTATGGGATAAGCTGGAATCTTTATACGCGAAGAAGACCGAGGTAAACAAGTTGTTCCTGATCCGGACGATGATAGGTCTGCAGTACAAAGATGGGGCGTCGATTACGGATCACTTGAGTAATTTCCAGGGCGTAGTTGACCAGCTATCTTCAATGGGTGTCAAGTTCGACGACGAGGTTCAAGGACTATGGCTGTTGTGTATATTTCCAAACTCGTGGAAGACCGTATGAGTATCTATGATCGCTTATGCTCTAAAGGGCATGGTTAGTCTGGAGTTTTCCAAGAGCGGGGTGCTGAATGAAGAGATACGGAGACATCCTCAGGGCACTTCATCCATATCCCACCACTCAGAGGCACTAGTTTCAGAGAGCCGTAAAAGGGGCAAAAACAGGGGTCCAGGTGGTGGCAGAGACAAGAGCAGAGGGAAGTCCAAGGGTCGGTATGAGGACTCGGAGTGTTATCACTGTGGCAAGAAGGGCCACATCAAGCAAAATTGTTTCTCTTGGAAGAGAGAAGAAGGGCGACAAGGGGAAGCAAGATGAGAACACTATAGCGGCGGCCTCGATACATGGAGGCAATGTAATCGTCGTAGGTGATGAGGTTATCATAAACCTCACCTACGATGATAATTCTTGGCTAGTGGACTCAGGGACTTCGGCGCACGTATCTCACAACAGGGCACTATTTGCCACAAATACGACAGATGACTGTGGAGTATTGAAGATGGTCAATGAAGATGTGTCGAAGGTGGTTTCCATTGGAGATGTACATTTGAGAATGAAGACGGGTGCAGTTCTTATTGTCAAAGATGTTCGTCATGTTCCCGATATCCATTTCAACCTGGTATCGGTTGGAAGGTTGGATGACGAGGGATTCTTCAGTCACTCCGAGAATAGTCAGTGGAAGCTTTTCAGAGGTTCGATGGTGATTGCCAGAGGAAGCAAGAAGTCCGATCTCTACTATATGGAGGGGAGCGCACAGGGTGTAATGCCCCGCTCCGCGCAAGGTATTTGGTTGGCTTGTTGGATGGGATCAGAATGCTGGACCGTGACTTATATTGGAAATCAAGAGAGTTGAAACTGATGCAGTCCTTCTTAGCTGGCTAGACGGAATGGGTATTGGAACGTAGCTCACTGATGGAGCTACGCTTAGTGGGATTTGAGCAGGAAGACCATTATGCAAGGCAAGTGGAACTGTCCTCCTTCCTCCTTATTCCTGCATGCTTAATAAATGGAATAACGTGATACTATAAATTGTCCCTAAATGTTCCATGTCTTAGTTGTTGAATAATAGAGATGCCTATGTTGAGAATTATTGAAATGAATAAGACATGAATATTGAACTACTGATTTAATCACACTCGTACTGCTAATGTAACTTGATGCCTGGGAATGAATTGATAATGTCCCTTATGCTTAATCTTAATGAAATGAATGAATAACTTGAATAATCGAGATGCTGCGTGAATGAGACATGAGAAAAGAACGGGCTATGCTATTAACACAATAAATTGAATATGCTATTGCCCCTATGAAACGAATGAAATGCTACAGGTCCCTTCGAAATGAATAAATGATGTTGTTCCTCCTTAGAAGGAACGTAATGAGAAATGTTGCAATGAAGCAATAAATGAGAAATGATGAGGCTTGGGATCATGGAGATCACCAAGTAGAATGATGGTAATGATTAGTCGTCGAACACGACTCGGAATTTAAATGAGATGTTGAATTGTGGGCTTTGATTACTTTCAGTTGCTTTACCATGCATTGTGTTATCGAGTCGACACGCATTCGCATGGTCATGGACGTACTTGTACAAGTCTGAGTAAGTTTCCTCGAACGGTACCTGGGGCACCGGAACCGATTAGACCCGGGAGGAAACATTGGTCGTGCTATGGTGGCACGAGGTATTACGGGACATTCGGCTAGGCTTGCAACCTACCCTGAAATGGCGCATCGTAATACCCGTTGGAAAGTCCTTTCTGGTACAGTTTCACCAACGACCATGTAGTCAGGATGCATGCTAACGAATATTTTGTGCAGACAGAGTAAGTATATCATATTATCCTGTATTTTTATGCAGGTACAAGGGAGTTGGCTATCGGTAAGAAATCACTTAAACATGATATACTCAATATATGTGTTGGCTTAACTTGCGTGCTTAACGTTCCAAGTAAATGATGCTATGCAAAGTCTTTCAATATGAGAACCTGCTTAACATGTTAAATTCAGTATGCTAGAAGGATGCCTTGCTATGAACGTTGCTCAAACGTAACCTATATGCTAAGTGATGCTTGAAGTGAGAATTGTCATAACATGTTTAAGATGTTAATGTTAACGATGCCTCAATGATGTCTTTGCAGGATAACACCAAGAATGCTAAATGATATGTCCACATGAATATTGCTAAGAATATGTTTACATGCTTCACTATGATTATTGCCCATGAACTGTAAATTGATGCTAGGCCCCAAGTAGAAAGATCATTCTATTAAATGCTTGCTAAAATTGACCAGTTAGTGTTGGTTTAGGCGAGTGGGTTGGATTCTGCTCGCCAGTACATAGATGATGTGCTGACCCACGTTTTTGTGGGCAGGTGCTCGTGCTTGGGATATTCTACACACAAAGATTGGCTTGATTGGTCCCGCGGCATCGAAGATTTGTTGGGCATACAGAAGCTCTCCTTGTACAAGATGATGTCTTCTATTTATAAAGGGCATAATGTATGGAACGTTGTAATCAGTTGTACTAGTGAGTTGTAAGCCAAGTCGGTATATCTAGTTGTAATCCAATGTATCCAAGTATCAAATGTAAGTTGTATAGCATTGTTCAGTTGGCTTTCAATGTAAAGTGAGATTGGTTGTCATCATTGTACTTCAATACAAGTCTTGTACTCTTCCTCAATTATCAATAAAGAGAATAAAGTTGTATATATCTCTGTGTGACTTCAAGTTATCCTTTTATCTCTGCTGCTATAAAGAAGTGATGTACTTTTATTCAATAAGAACGAATATCCTCATTAACTTCAATTTGTCTGCTTCTGCCATTGTGTTGTGTTCCTATTTAAAGTTTATCACTTATGTACCATCTTTGCCTTGTACAAGTGCAATACCAGACTTGTACGGCATCACGCCCAAGCGAGGACGATCGATTCCAAGAGATAAAATATGTGATTAAATAACTCTACGAATCGGGACATGACACAGGAAGCACATGAGGTGAACGCCGTCAGTGATGCATCTACCGAGTTGTGGCACAGGCGGCTCGGCCATATCAGCGAGAAGGGGATGAGCTACTTGGTAAATAGGAAGGTGATTCCAGGGCTCAAGTCTACAAAGTTGGAGAAGTGCACGCACTGCTTAGCTGGAAAGCAAAATATGGTGTCTTTCCAAAGTCATCCAAGTTCAAGGAAGCCGGCGTTGCTCGAGTTGATTCACTCGGATGTCTACGGTCCTATGAAGATAAAATCTATTGTTGGTGCTTCTTACTTTGTAACTTTTATTGATGACTGTTCCAGGAAGGTTTGGGTCTATGCCTTAAAGACCAAGGATCAGGTGCTGCCTACTTTCAAAGAGTTTCAGACTTCTGTTGAAAGAGGGACGGGCAAGAAGTTATTGTTTGTTCGGTCCGACAACGGTGGCGAATACATTGGTCCCTTTGATGCTTATTATAGAGAGCAGGGGATACAACACCAGAAGACTCCGTCCAAGACACCTCAGCTCAATGGTGTAGCAGAGCACATGAATAAGACACTGATGGAGACGGTGCGGTGTTTGCTATCAGAAGCAAACTTGCCAAACAGTTATTGGGGTGAGGCTCTTCTCATAGCTGCTTATGTTATTAATTTATCTCCTAGTGCTCCTTTGCAGGATGATGTGCCTGACAAAGTATGGTACGGCAAAGTGCCGTCATATAATCACCTACGAGTGTTTGGCTGTAAGGCCTTCGTACATGTACCGAAGGACGAGAGGTCCAAACTTGAGCCGAAGACGAGGCGATGCGTCTTTGTCGGCTACAGTCGGAATGAGTTTGGCTATAGACTCTACGATCCGGTGGGAAAAAAGCTCTACAGAAGCAGGGACGTGGTATTCGTCGAGGA
This sequence comes from Iris pallida, assembly GCA_029216955.1. Classification (NCBI taxonomy): domain Eukaryota; kingdom Viridiplantae; phylum Streptophyta; class Magnoliopsida; order Asparagales; family Iridaceae; genus Iris; species Iris pallida. The sequence goes on from JANAVB010007596.1 coordinate 5,151,379, forward strand.
TCAGACTATGACCAACACTCAGGATTTCGAGACGCCTTCTTAGGCTGAGGAATTGCCTGAGTTAGAGTCATTTTGCTTCGAGCAGTTTCCAGAGGACATCGTAGAGGATCCAACTATGGGGGAGTCAGTACATGGAGTTGCTCCCAACCTCGATCATCAGCCTGATGATGGTGGTCAGGGTATTCCTTAGGAGGATGAGCATGTCGGGGAGGCAGTTCCTGAAGAGGAGGAGGCTGTTGGCATACAGCCAGCACCAGTGGCTCCACTGAGAATGAGCGACAGAGAGCGTCGACCATCTACGAGATACTCACCGGGTGAGTATGTGCTTCTGACTGACGGAGGAGAGCCCGAAAGCTTTATAGAGGCTATGGAAGACGAACAAAGGCAGGAGTGGATGCAGGATATGCAGGAGGAGATGAGTTCCTTACACGTCAATTTCACTTATTAGCTGGTACGGTTGCCAAAGGACAAGAAGGCTTTGAAGACAGACGGATGATGCTACTCACCCTCGATACAAAGCAAGGCTGGTAGTTAAAGGCTACGGTCAGCAGAAAGGTATGGATTATGATGAGATCTTTTCGCCTGTCGTCAAGCATTCGTCTATTCGAGTGGTGCTAGCATTGGCAGCCAGTCTCGACTTGGAGGTCGAGAAGATGGACGTGAAGACGGCATTCCTCCACGGTGATCTTGAGGAGGAGTTATACATGGAGCAGCTAGAGGAATTCTGTGGAAGGGCAAGTCACATTTGGTCTGCTGGTTGAAGAAGAGCTTGTATGGTCTAAAGTAGGCTCCGAGGCAGTGTTACAGAAAGTTCGAGTATGTGGGAGCATGGTTATGCACGGACGACGTCAGATCACTGTGTATTTATGAGATATTTTGACGAGGATGATTTTATCATTTTATTGCTCTATGTTGATGATATGCTATTAGTGGGTCGGAATGCCACTAGGATAGCGGAGTTGAAGCGCCAACTAGGCGCGGCCTTCTCTATGAAGGATTTGGGCGCAGCAAAGACTATTCTTGGGATGAAGATCAGCCGAGAGAGAGATTCCAAGTTGCTACACTTGTCCCAAAAGAAGTACATTCACCGGCTACTTTAGCGTTTCGGGATGGACGGGTCGAAGAAAGTGAGTTTCCCCCCTTGCGGCTCACTTTAAGTTCACTGAGGAGCAGTGTCCATCTACCGAGGACGAAAAAGAAGATATGGAGCGGGTTCCATATAGCTCAGCTGTGGGAAGCCTTATGTATGCTATGGTGTGTACGAGGCCAGACATAGCTCATGCAGTTGGCACAGTTAGCAGGTATCTTTCAAATCCTGGAAGGGTACATTGGAGTGCGGTCAAGTGGATTCTACGATACCTTCAGGGCACTGCTGATTGGAGACTTTCTTTTGGTGGTGACGGGCCAAAGCTGGTCGAATATACCGACGCTGATATGGCTGGAGATGTAGACACGAGACGATCGACTTCGGGCTATGTGATGATGTTTGCTGGAGGAGCGGTATCGTGGCAGTCGCAGTTGCAGAAGTGTGTTTCCTTGTCGACGACAGATGCAGAGTATATTGCGGCGACGGAGGCTTGTAAGGAGTTGCTGTGGATGAAAAAGCTGTTGCAGGAAATAGGGCTGAAGCAAGAGCAGTATAATTTGTTTTACGACAGTCAGAGTGTTATTCACCTTGTGAAGAACCAGACATTTCATAGTCAGTCCAAGCACATCGAGACTCAGTATCATTAGATACGGGATGTGGTTGAGAAGAAGGACGCGACACTTGAGAAAGTTTATACTGATGACAATGGAGCGGACATGCTCACGAAGGTTCTGCCGAGGAAAAAGTTTGAGTACTGCAGGCAGATCGTCAGGATGACGACCTCCTTCACCTAGTTGTGAAGGGGGAGATTTGTTAGAGTGGGTGGAGTTCCCAACCTATGTGGAGAAGATCCTGGAGTGCGACGAGTGTCGTCTGTGTGTTAGAGAAGCTCGGAGAGGTGACAAGACCAGTCGGAGATGACGGAGATACTCGAGAGCTGACAGAGGAGCTGCTGGAAGGAGGAGACAGAGTTCTGGCTGAACTTTGTCCCCTGGTTCCAGAATTGTGCTGGTTGCCAAACACAGAGTTCTGGCCGAACTCTGTGTCGTCGGGGCTGAAGCGTTTTTCAGGGTGATTGATCACCGTTGGATCGTATCCTACGGTCCAGGTTTTGTTGCAGAATTAGAGTGTTTACATATGGTTTTTCCTAACCCTAATCTCATATACAACACACACAAGAGAGAGAAAAGAGGCAAGAGTGCCATTGCAACTTTGGGAGAGAAGAAGGAGGATTGAAGGTCATTTTCGAAGGAGAATCGTGTTCGGGTAATATCTACTCGTCGCCTTTGTTCTTCGTAGCCTTGTAATCATTATTCTTTCTTCTAACTGTTGTGGGGATCCGATTTGGATCGGGAGAAGTTTGTAGAGGGTGTACTCATTTATTTCATTAGTGAAGGCTTCTCAGGATTGGACTCTCATCGTCCCGTGGTTTTTTCCGCAAGAATTTTCCACGTCAAAATTCTGTCTGCGTGGTTTGTTTTTGGTGTTTTGGTTCGTGCGTTCTATTGCTCGGTTCTCTCGCATGTACACTCTAGTTCGGGAAAAGGTTTCCGCGTTTCTTTTCCAACATCAGGAGTCCAACCTATAACATCAATCCTTCGTAAATGGTACCATATGACAAAATCCTAACCATAATAGCCGTTAGTGAAAGGAATGATTATTCACATTATTACAGACCAAGAATCTGCAGGCCTCAATCTTCTTCAATCATGCTATTAGGAGGCACGTGCCCATAATCCATTCCTGTTTGCAAAGAGTCAAAACTCTCTCTTCCTAAAGCCATTCAATTATTTATTTACACGGAATAATACTAAGCTTCTACAAACGCATCAAATGGCAATGGAAGAGAACTACAAACGCCCATGGGAAGACTTCAAGAGACGTGGAAGTAAGCACATCATCACTCAGAAAACGAATTTCTGAAACATCCGAATCGTCATTCAAACTGGATTATTGTTATCGGTTATCATCAGAAAAAAAAACTCTAATAAAAAGAGGAGGATCACCTTTTTGCTAAAGGATAGGCTAGCCTTCCTCCTTTAGGCTTTGAAGATCTAGAGAAAAAACGTCTTTAGGCAAGAGCCTTCTTCTGGACTCCCTTGACCAAAGCAGTTAAACAAGAAAGCACATTATTATCTATCAGACATCAACATGCAGGTCCAAATGCCGAGAAACGTCAACTGGACATGGCGGGCTTCCTCAAACTAGGGGCTTCAACCTGCATTCATCGTATATAACTTGCAAAGAGGTCGTGTGTGTGTATATATATACACACACACACACACACTGCATTTTGATACACACACTGCATTTAAATTGCAAAGCCCTTATACGATGAACTAATTATAAAGACAGATATGAGCAGAAAACTTTGTTTCCCAGTAACACTACAAGGAGCGAAGAAACACTGTTCACCATAAATTACCAAAAGAGGAGGGGAAAAAAAAGAGGTTCAGTTAAACCAGAACTAACTATCCTCAAGTTTTGCTCATCACCAGCAGAACTATCCTCATGTTTTGCTCATCACCAGACTCTGTTCCACCAGAGACAGACCAACATAATTCGAACCTACAGAAAGGAAATGTCAATGCGGCAAGTTGGGAAGACCTTATACTAAATAAAGAAGGGATTATATCCACATGGTAGAGCGAGAGCTGAAGAAGCTGAAGTCATGGTGGTGGACACTCAGCTGCTTCAACCACGAGTCAGCAGCACTGTACAGGGTGGACAACCTCTCGTGATCTTTGCTCTTGGGGTCTATCCAGATGTTGCCCTGTGCTTTGTAGGTGGCCGCGCCAAATGGAGCAAGAGGGACGCAGTTGTTCGCTTCCATAACTCTCTTTCCGTTCTTTCCACCTACGGTACGAGAGGCGCCTTCCTCTGAGTCCCCCCCTGTTATAGTGTCTGCATATGATGCAACTACAAAAGAATGACTTACTAATTGTGAAAGCTCCAATACCAAAGGACAAGAAAGTCAGTATTTATGTTACATTAATTAATCAGCAAAAGATTCAATCACATGCAAGTCTAACTTCCAATTTTAGAATCCAACTCAAAATACATACGGTTGTATGAGTATACATCAACAAGTAAAATGACGTCCTAATATCATGAGGCTCCCGCTTACGCAAGGTCTAGGGAGGATCAAGATGTAAGCACTCCTACCCCCATATATATGGGTAGACTGAGCAACAAGCCTTACCATCATGCTATAGACGACGCCCTCTAATGAAACCCATAGTACATTTTTATAGAAGAAATGAAACACACAATAGTTGGAATGGGTACTAATCCCCACTTTTTCAATTTAGAATGGCATAATGAAATGTTGAAAATATCGCATTTGAGACCGGAACATACAATAAAATAATAATAGTAACTCTATTTGCTCGAATATAGATGATGACTAGAATATCTTTATAAGAGTATATAATAAATTGGTCTCAGAAAAAAAAAAACTATGATACACTTGAAATATTTATAATGGGAGTTGTAGGTATAAACTAAACCATCTTTAGTAGAAAATGTATTCACAATGTTAGAAACAAAATACATTCTCTTAGCACTATCATAAATAAAATTTTACGGGGCATCCAATTCTCATATTTGAGATTAGGGGACATCCCCATCCCAAACCAAAGGTCTCTGCCATCGCTACCCAACCTTTGGTTGTGCATCCAGTTTAGCTAGATGGGGCAAAAAACACGTTAGTTTCAAGCAGCTTTCGAGCAACCTTGTGATGACCATTTTGTACCCATTGACACAATTATCGATATTGATACAAACATAAACGTCTACAGGGATACATGTACTTGAATGCGGTATTAGTCAACAACATTACCAGGTAAGGGTCAAAGTGCTAATATCTACAGGTTTTAATAGACATTGGGTTTCGCTAAAACTTATACGTAGAGATCACATTGAGGGGAATAAGCTTGAGAAAGAAAATAACACTGGCCAATGGCCTGTACTTTCCACACTTGGAGAAAGTTAAAAACATTACAAGGTTAAGCATACCTAAAAGAAACTAATAGAGTAAAGTATATGCCAATTAAATACGGCATAAACTACAATAATTGAATATGTAATTGGCACATCGGACTGTTCAGAAGATGCGACACCTAACCAACTGGCTGATGATGGTTGAGCATCCAAAGTTCCGGATCTATTGGAAATAATGGGACAACTAATGTATCCTGTTGATGACAATGGATAACATTAATAAATTATCTTAGTGGTGGCTATCAGGAGCACTATGTATCTTCTAGATGACACTAATTGTATCTACTGGTGGTGACACTAAGAAAACAAATTTCAATTTATCATATTGACAACCATGTAAAACATAAAAAATGTCTTATTATAGAAGACATCCAACAATGGTGCAACAAGGTATTTCATAATATTGATGAAATTCAATTACCTTGTGGCTTCTATTTTTGGTGTTTAAAAGGATGGGGATTGTTTCGCCTTTCTCGCACTACAAGCCCCATATCACCACAACCTCAAGGAGTTGACCCTATGACACAGGAACCCACCAAAGGATTTGGCTTGGACGAAGTGAATTCTTCAAGTGGTGAGGTAAAGGGTTGCACCAAACAGATAAACTAGAGCTTTGCTCGCAGCATCCTAATAACCATGTGTGGTATAGTTGGTCACCCCAAACTGTTGATGGTTCGTACAAAGGATTTTGCTTGGAACCTATCTTGGTGTGAAGGAAATAAAAAATGATTGAGGAAACCAAGACCTCTAGTGTTTACACGTCGACTCATAAAACCTCTCAACATTTTATTCAGTGGCTTGTCGCTACTAAATAAAACTCATAGCAACATACTTTTAAGAGTGCATGATATAAAGTCTAAAGAAAAATTAAAACAATATGTATATTAGTGTGAGATTTGAACTTCCAAACTAGAATCTACTTACTTTTCCACTTGAGCTAGCATTTAATTGTTAGCTTTTAAAGAAATGAAGTACAAATAGTAGAAAACTTATAAAGGAAAAAAAAAAACTCACGAGATGCGACCCACCCACCCCCCCTAAGGTGGGTCCATCCCTTGCATAGGGGCGGGCTTTACATAAAAGTAGGAATAACTTATGACTAACAACCTATATACAAAGTTAAATAACAAATTAAAGAAACAAATCAACTCAGAATAATATCCTAACTTAGTCAAATCAATTAAATAATTGAATATGTTACCATTGTAACATCCCTCCCCCCTAACTTTTGTCCTTGCCCTCAAAGGCGTACCATCTATAGTCTCAGCATCCTCGTCCTATTCATTCCAACGTCCTTCAACGAGATACAATTTTATGTACCTATGACTGGGGTGAATTTGTCTTTGCAATTGAAACACAAGCTCTTTCTCTCTCCTCTCATCTCCTCTCTTGAAGCTGAATTGGGGTCAGCCTCTTTATAGGAATTGACTTTAGCTCTTCTCGTTGAACAATTTGTTGGGACAAGTTAGGAACCTCATATAACGTTTTAGACCAACGACAAAATAATATAATTTGCTAAAGGTGATGTCCTTCAAACCCACATACGAAGCAACTTATTTGGTGTGTTTGCTAAAGATGCCCACCAAGGATACCAGTTTCTCAAGTTTGATAATCACTTTGGGATCCCATTTTTTGCAGCTTTGTGAGTTCGCTAAGGAAATTAGTAAGTTGTAAATTCTTGCCACAAAATTGTTTCCAACTCTTTTACCATATTTGTGCATCGCCATGCAACAAGGCCGGCTCAATCCCTAGGCAGCTAGGGGCCCAATATAGGAAGAAGACCCCTTAGCTATACACCTATGTATATAAAGTATATATGATTAACTATTAAATGTACCTATTTTTCACTTTCCTAGACAAAGTACAAGTAACACCTATTTTTTAACCCTTTTTTTTTGCAACCAACCTTTCCACTTTCCACTCATCTAGGGACTCTCTCTCTCTCTCTCTCTCTCTCTCTCTCTCTCTCTCTCTCTCTCTCTCTCTTTATATATATAATATATATTATTTATATATATATATATATAATAGGAAAAGGCCCCTTAGCTATACACCTATGTATATAAAGTATATATGATTAACTATTAAATGTACCTATCTTTCACTTTCCTAGACAAAGTACAAAGTACAAGTAACACCTATTTTTTCCTTTTTTTGCAACCAACCTTTCCACTCATCTAGGGACTCTCTCTCTCTCTCTCTCTCTCTCTCTTCCTCTCCTCTCTCTTCTCTCTCCTCTCTCTCTCTATATATATATATATATATATATATATATATATATATATATAATTTAAAAAATTAATCTCATGACTTTTTTTTACAAATTTAGGTCTCATGATTTAAGACAAATTTAAAACCCCATTGAGACTTCAATAGAAGTTCTAACTTATTTGAAACAAACTGATTCTTTTCCAAATGCATATATAGTTTCGAATAACGTTGAGTATACGTTTAACGATGCTTATGCGGAAAGAAGTTTTCAAAATTAAAAATAATAAAATCATACCTAATATCAACTATGTAACAGAAAAGATTAATGGATTAGCTATATTATCCATTGAAAAGATATTGTAAGAAATCTTGAATCAAAAAAATATTCATGAATTTGTAACTCAAAATGCAAGAAAATAAAGTTCATTAAGTTTTTTTTTTTAATCAAAAAATAGTAAAACATATCTTAATATAAAAGGGCCTCATATTGAATTCTTGCCTAGGTCCTAATTTTCCTTGAGACGGCCCTGCCATCGAGTTAAGGATGCCACTGCAAATAATTCCAGTTTTGTGTTCCATGGAGATGAAAAATTGTTCCGCTCAATAAAACCAACTAGTTGGATCTTCTCCTCCCTTGAAACATCAAAAATCTAGCTTAACGTGTTTGGAGTATAAGACTGAGTGTAGTCGATGCTTGACTTCCCCTTAGCACCTGGATGTCCATCACCAGTTATAGTTAACCTTCAGAACTTTTAACCCATTTCATGAGTGGCCTCTATCGATAGTCGATCACCTTGGCATTAAATTGGCAAAGCCTATGCAATTTTGCCATAATTTGCTTAGGTTAGGTCTTTTGAGACGCCACCTTGGCTTCAAGCTGCTCCCCTCTTTGGTCCACCTCTACGCTTTGATACCCACTTTGATACGTACAGGGCTTTTGCTTGGAACCTATCTTGGTGAAAAGAAATAAAATTGATTTGATTAAGAAAACCATGTACTCTATGTTAACGTTAACACGTTTTATTCATAAAAGACTCATCATTTTATTCAATAGGATTGCTTTTAGAAGCGACTCATGGGTAGGCTTAACATGAAAGTAGGACAGCTTAACAAAACCAACTTCTTCAAGATAGGACAACCTATCACCAATCAAATAACAACTTAAGGAAAAATCAAAATCAATAATACCTAACTTATTCAAATGAAATAATTGAATATGTTCCACTCGCAACTTCTGACGAGTTTTGAATAAAATTACTACTCATTAAGATTTTGAACCAACTTTAATAATATTCTCAACAATAATGTAAGCCTAAACAACAACAATTAAATACAATGAACAATTAAAATGAATCTCATTCCATAGTTATAATTGTCACAACATCGTTACATGAAGCAAGGTTTGCAGTATCAGTATCGGAGTCGGACTCTTTCTATGAGTATCAGGATCACCGGTATCAGTAGTATCAGGGGTTCAAATCTGAGTATCAGATTCTTTAGTATCGGAAAGCAAATACTTATTAATAAAATTTTAAAACTTAAAAAAATTTTAGACATTTAGGCATAATTTTAAGTATTTTATGTGTTGTTCATAATAGTTTTAAAATTGAATGAAATAATAGTTACCCTTGTTGATGATATACCTGCAATAAATAAATTATTGTTAATTTACATGTTTTTACAATCTTACTATGCTTTTAAATCCTTACCGATTGGTTTTGCCTAATTGAGTAGAAAGAGACCCATAATGTCGTATCAATCAGTATCGGATTGGGACATGCCAAATCGTATCAGTATCGGCTGTATCGGATCAGTAGTATCGGATCGGTATCGGCCGATACTACAAACTATGATGTAAAGTCCATCCCACTGTGGTGTTGTATGGAAGCCGGATAATCGCAAATCGGAACACCAAAAGATACAAGAACTAATAAAACGGAAAAATTAAGTTACACAAGGATTTGATGTGGTTCATTGCAGTTGATCTACATCCACAGACAATGGCGATTGACAAATTTCTATGAAAGAAAGTACAAGAAGTACGAAGGCAATCCCAACCTCCAATACAATCTCTAACCAAAAGTCTCAAACCCAAAAGAATTACAAGAGCAAATACCAAACCCTCGAAAGACTTCCAGGGCAAATACCAAACCCTCGAAAGACTTCCAGTCTCAAACCCAAAAGAATTACAAGAGCAAATACCAAACCCTCGAAGACTTCCAGGGGTGAAACATCGAGACCTTGAAGATCATGATGTGTTTCTTTCCTTTATGAGATCAAAATAATTGCCAGCTAAAGCTCCATAATGTTTCTCCTACTTGAAGATTCTACAACGCTTGTAGCCAGATCTCCAATAACTTGAATGTGTTGCATATATATATCTACATGCATGGCTGGCTATTCCTATATATAGAAGAACCAAATGCAGGTTTCTCTTTAGTGCTATAGATAGAGTTACTTATATTCAATATGAGTCTATCTATAGAAATACAAATACATAACAACACCTCAAAGTTGAAGTAGGAATAGGGTTAACATTCTGATAACATGTTAAGTTTAGTACCATTGTACCAAAACTCTATAGTTGTAGTGAGGGTTGAGGATCATATATTTATAATATTAAAAAAAAAGTGGAACCAACTTCAAGAAAGTAACAATTTTACTGATACCAAAGAATTGTACCAAAAGATCTTGCTTGTTAATCGCATTGGCTTCTACATAGAGCTCTTATAATCGTTTCAAATTGGATCTCGACACAATTTCCTACTTATTCTGCCATGTTGATGTATTAACTATGCTAACTCAATCATTAGATAAGAATAAAGTCTATGTAGGAAGACAGCTTCCCAGATTTTTTTCCTAAACATACCTTGGAAAGATGAGGATATGGTATGGTAAGTAAGAAAGCACGCAGATAAATCCTTCATATTTCTCCGGAATGGTATATGATATATAGGGTACCTGACAGAAAAGAAGATAAATATTCCTATCCTGTCCAAAACAACAACAAAGAAGAAACTAAGAAGGAAAATCTATATTACTTGAATGATTCATTAACTAATATTTGAGAGAAGAGGCCTTAAACAGAGAAGAAAGGATTAACGTATTGTATAAAATCAATTTCCAATATTGCCATGGTCAGACTGACACTTGCTTTCCTACTTATTCAATGGTTAAATTAACATCATAATTATACCCATTCTTTTTAATGCTTTTTGCAGCTCTTAATTTCCAACAAAATTTGAAGATTTTAAAAAGATGACATACCAAAAGATAGACATCCAACTTGCAGGAGAAAGATCGACACTCTTAAACGATGTTATGCCAGGATAGTTCGAGCTATCTCAGTTACCTGAGGAAAACCAATTATGACTCAAGAAAACGGAATTAAAACAGAAACTGATCCGTAAACATGCTTTGAAGAATAAATAAAGCTAAAAGTCTCCCATCATAAACCTTATTTATACCTTTTCCATGAGTGGTACCCTTCCATAGGGAGGACAATACTCAATATACGCAAAGTATAGGTTACCAAGTCGGTCCTTTGCTGGCCAAGAACCAACTGGCAGCTCAGACGAGGACTCCTCCGATGTTGCATCCCACGACTTTGAGTGCTTCTCACTCTCACTATCATCACTCCAAGAATCACTCTCACTATCTTCTCCGGCAATCCTAATCGCAGATGTTCAACGAAAATGGTCCTCAATTAGGGATTTCCAAGGAAAAGGAAGGGACTAACACAAGATTAAAGCAGTTAATGTGTTGGATACGGTCATTTACCTGAAGGCAACATTGGATTTGTTGGTGTAAATTTGGATAGCGGAAAGATAAGGCACATAGTACTGAACGACAGTCTTGCCGGTGGCAAGGTGTACCGGAACACCAAGGCCATAGGCACTCCATTCATAGTACTGATCCCAAAGGTCTCCAAGACTGAAGCAGTCAACTGCGTCCTTGCCAATTGGTTGCCACAAGCAACCCTCCCTAATTGATGTCTGTGTTAACAAAATCAAAATTTTCAAATATAGTTATCATATATATTCTAATTCAAGCCCCCCCCCCCCCCCCCCCCCCCCCCCCCCCCCCCCCAAAAAAAATCTAATTATTTATTTATTTCCAGAAAAAGAAAAGTCCATCTATATCATAGAATGGAATCGAATCCGACTGTATCATAGAATGGAATCGAATCCGACGTAAATCCAGTAATGGGCATCATCATCCCCCCTAGAAAAGGGGCAATTATATACAGGATTATGGAGTGTCAAAACTGAACAGATCATAGATATCAATTCGTTAATCTTATATTACTATAAATAGACAGTCATACCTCCTATTAAATTTGACAGATAGCATACGTGAAAATATTTGCCAAATTCATCAAACTTATCATATATATTCCACCCAAGAAAACAATACAAAAAATTCGACAAAAACATATATAATGATGTCAATACCAAAAGAAGATAAATAATAACAAAACCTAAAAGAAAAGAAAATAAAATATTCACACACAAAAAATCGAAACAGACAGTGTGATCAAACTACAAAAAAAGGCTATATAAAACCAAACTCTAAACAAAAAAAAAAATACATTAGTTTAGAGGATTCAACACACCAATAATATTCAAACTTCTCACGTATCTTCACTAGCTGCGTAAAACATTGTTGAATCTCTATAAAACGAATTCTTGAAATAAATTAAAAAAAACGAATTCTTACAATAAAATAATACACACAAAAAACTAATACAATAATACACGCACAAAAAACTAATTAAAAAACAAAAGTGGATATGAATCTCCCAGCTTAAAATATTGTTGAATCTCTATGAAACGAAATCTTACAATAATACAAAAAAAAACTAATACAGTAATGAAAAATAAAATAAAAAAAACTAATTTAAAAAAACATAAAACAAAAGTGGGTATGAAAGATTACCTTGGGAAGAGAATGGGAAGGCACATAAGGAGTTGTCTTTTCAAGAAAACACTCAAGATTGGACTTCTTCCTCATCCAGCTTTCATAACCCATTTCTTCTTCTTTTGCTTCTTCCTCTCTTTTATATCACAAAAGCACAAGATGGATATGGGTCACTCTCAAACAACCATGAAGTGAAGAAGAAGAAGAAGAAGAAGAAGAAGAAGAGAAGTAGTAGAAAAGAGGAGAAGATGAATGAATGAGAAGAAGAAGAATAAGAGGATGAATAAAATAGGGGGAGAAGATTTGGATGGTAATGCTAAATATTACTCGTAGTATTAATATTTAGTAGGACTGTAGGAAGCTATTGAGATTTTCTCCATGTATGGAAAACTCGTACTCCTACTTTGTATTAATGCTGGGACAGAAATCTTTCATTCTTTTCATTCCAGTCCCCGGTGGAAAAACTGAGACCTCGTTTGGTTGGCGGAATCTCCCGGTTGGAAAAGGAAAGTGATTACTTTCTTATGTTTGGACGCCCAAGGAATTGAGGAGGAAAGAAAAGTGATTCCCAATGGAAGGGAAATTAGGGGGGAAAAGTGATTCCATCCATTCAAGGAAGGAATCACTTTCCCACATTGAAGTATTCACTTTCCTTTCCAAATTCCTTGGCATTGCCAAACATCGGAAAGGAAAATCAATAGGAATTAAAGTTTCCCAAAGGAAAGGAAATGACAAGGAATTGATTTCCTTTCCCTTCCATTCCGCGAACCAAACGAGGCCTGAATTTACTTGTTAGAGCATCTCCAACCCAGAGCCTTAGGTGGCTCCTATGTGGCACGAGCCACAAGACAATGCCTTATTTATGTGGCGAAATTATATCTCAAAAACAATAAGATAGAAAAACTCTCTCCAATGCAAAAGTATTAAGAAGACAATAAAATGTATTTTTTTTTTCTACTTCCAAAGCAACTTTTAAGACAACTACTCATCTTATTTCTTTTTTTTAATATTTTTTATTCATAATTGATGACATGGAAGAGAAGACATTGTCAAGTGCATTGTATAGAATAAGACAATCAACTTTATAATGTCTTTTTTAATTTTTGCCACATAAGCTTTACAATTGACTTGACAATTGCATTGAAGAAGAACTTTTGAATAAAATTTTGTTATTCCTATGTGATATTAACTTTTTTTTCAAAGTCACAATAGGGTTGGAGATGCTCTAAGAGCATCATTAGTAAGGTCCATTCCATTTTCTAGATTCTAGATTTAGAATATAAGAGCTCATTTTGTTGAATAATAAGTCTCATCCCTAGTTCTAATTTCTACAATTTCGGTCCCAATCCATCCATGGGTGCTAAGGGTTGGGCCTCCCAATTTCTAAATTCTAGATTGTAGAAACTCGTTTTGTAGAATAGTAAGTTCCAATTTGGAGTCCAACTTTCTAGATTCTAAACTTTATATTATTTTTTTCCTACATTAATTTTTGACCACACAATTTTTGGGACCGGAGCTCACTTTATCATTTCCTACTATTCTCATACAAACTCAACCCATTCTACATTTACTTTTTTTTTTGAAATTTTGGGTTCCAAATTGTATTGGAGAGTCCCAACTACTAATGATGCTCTAAGGACTCGGGAACAAACACTTGAGAATTGATGTGGAAGAAGAAGATGGAGTGAGAGAGAAAAAGAGAGAGACTGTTTTTGTCTTGTTTTGTTTATGAGTTTGGGTGTGAGGACCGTTAGTCTCGCCGCGTGTTCTGGCTGCTGTAGGTTTTTTTTTTATTGGTGTCTTTTGTTTCTCTCCCTCTCCTCTTTCACCTCTCTCTCTTTCTCTCAACTTTTTGTTTGTTTTGCTTCTTTTTCTTTTTTTTTTTACTTTTATTGTTCCGTCTGCTAGAATTGAAATTTTATATTAGTATAAGGCTTTATTTACCTACACTCTACACAAAATTCCGGTCCATTATCTTGTATATTTAATTATTACCAAGTATATATACATATACCAATACCATATACAGCTAATAATAGTCTCTTAATTTTTATTACTTACAAAAATATTTTTAAATATTTCTATTGGAAAAGAGCACATAATTTCTTTAATTTTTTTTATATAAGTAAATAAAATTTATTAAACAATTTTAATTATTGAAAAATAGATAAAGACATTTTAGATGGTAAAATTTTAACTTTTTTATTATTATATAGAAGTACAGATAATAACATTCTTATATTCAAGTTTTGGTCATTGACCAATATAAATGAGGTACATGAGCCTTTTGTTAATTTATCCAGAATTCTAAGGGAGTCAAGATGGATAGAGTTTATTAGGTGGAGTTTGGGATTGCAGGTTAACATGCCATTTTTGTTTATTTTTTGAAAGAAAATAGTCCAAGTCTAACACCTTTGCTTTCGGTAGGGGAGAAAAGTGAAAGAAAAAAAAATTAAAAAAATTAAAAAAATGATGCATCTTCTATCGTTTGGTATAAGAAAAAAAGTGAAAGAAAAAATGTAGGCTTATCATATTACAATTATATCCCATAGAAAATATATTATTTAAAAAATTTAATAAAGTTAAATGGTAAATAAATATTTTTAGTTGAAGATATAATTGGTCAAGTCTGTATTTTTATTTTTATTTTTGTTCTAATTTTTTTTTTTTCCATATCAAACAAAGGAAAATGAATCCCCTCTATATTTTTTTTCTTTCTTACCACTTTTTCATTCTTTAACTACCAGCCTTGCTTTGTATTGAGGGCGAGTAGCATCATCCGTCTGTCTTCAAAGCCTTCTTGTCCTTTGGCAACCGCACCAGCTCATAAGTGGAATTGACGTGTAAGGAACTCATCTCCTCCTGCATATCCTGCATCCACTCCTGCCTTTGTTCGTCTTCCATAGCCTCTACAAAGCTTTCGGGCTCTCCTCCGTCAGTCAGAAGCACATACTCACCCGGTGAGTATCTCGTAGATGGTCGACGCTCTCTGTCGCTCATTCTCAGTGGAGCCACTGGTGCTGGCTGTATGCCAACAGCCTCCTCCTCTTCAGGAACTGCCTCCCCGGCATGCTCATCCTCCTAAGGAATACCCTGACCACCATCAGCAGGCTGATGATCAAGGTTGGGAGCAACTCTATGTACTGACTCCCCCATAATTGGATCCTCTGCGATGTCCTCTGGAAATTGTTCGAAGCAAAATGACTCTAACTCAGGCAATTCCTCAGCCTAAGAAGGCGTCTCTGAATCCTTAGTGTTGGTCATGGTCGGATCCTCGACGAATACCACGTCCCTGCTTCTGTAGAGCTTTCTTCCCACCGGATCGTAGAGTCTATAGCCAAACTCATCCCGACTGTAGCCGACAAAGACGCATCGCCTCGTCTTTGGCTCAAGTTTGGACCTCTCGTCCTTCGGTACATGCACGAAGGCCTTACAGCCAAACACTCGTAGGTGATTGTATGACAGCACTTTGCCGTACCATACTTTGTCAGGCACATCACCCTGCAAAGGAGCACTAGAAGATAAATTAATAACATAAGTAGCTATGAGAAGAGCCTCACCCCAATAACTGCCTGGCAAGTTTGCTTCTGATAGCAAACATCGCACCGTCTCCATCAGTATCTTGTTCATGCGCTCCGCTACACCATTGAGCTGAGGTGTCTTGGGTGGAGTCTTCTGGTGTCGTATCCCCTGCTCTCTATAATATGCATCAAAGGGACCAATGTATTCGCCGCCGTTGTCGGACCGAACAAACAATAACTTCTTGCCCGTCTCTCTTTCAACAGAAGCCTGAAACTCTTTGAAAGTAGGCAGCACCTGATCCTTGGTCTTTAAGGCATAGACCCAAACCTTCCTGGAACAGTCATCAATAAAAGTTACAAAGTAAGAAGCACCACCAATAGATTTTACCTTCATAGGACCGCAGACATCCGAGTGAATCAACTCGAGCAACGTCGGCTTCCTTGAACTTGGGTGACTTTGGAAAGACACCATATTTTGCTTTCCAGCTAAGCAGTGCGTGCACTTCTCCAACTTTGTAGACTTGAGCCCTGGAATCACCTTCCTGTTTACCAAGTAGCTCATCCCCTTCTCGCTGATATGGTCGAGCCGCCTGTGCCACATCTCGGTAGACACATCACTGACGGCGTTCACCTCATGTGCTCCCTGTGTCATGCCCCGATTCGTAGAGTTATTTAATCACATATTTTATCTCTTGGAATCGATCTTCCTCGCTTGGGCGTGATGCCGTACAAGTCTGGTATTGCACTTGTACAAGGCAAAGATGGTACACAAGTGATAATCTTCAAATAGGAACACATCACAGTGGCAGAAGCAGACAAATTGAAGTTAATGAGGACGTTCTTTCTTATTGAATAGAAGTACATCACTTCTTTATAGCAGCGGAGATAAAAGGATAACTTGAAGTCACACAGAGATATATACAACTTTATTCTCTTTATTGATAATTGAGGAAGAGTACAAGACTTGTATTGAAGTACAATGATGACAACCAATCTCACTTTACATTGAAAGCCAACTGAACAATGCTATACAGCTTACATTTGATACTTGGATACATTGGATTACAACTCGATATACCGACTTGGCTTACAACTCACTAGTACAACTGATTATAATGTTCCATACATTATGCCCTTTATAAACAGAAGACATCATCTTGTACAAGGAGAGCTTCTGTATGCCCAATAAATCTTCGATGCCGCGGGACCAATCAAGCCAATCTTTGTGTGTAGAATATCCCAAGCACGAGCACCTGCCCACAAAAACGTGGGTCAGCACATCATCTATGTACTGGCGAGCAGAATCCAACCCACTCGCCCAAACCAACACTAACTGGTCAATTTTAGCAAGCATTTAATAGAATGATCTTTCTACTTGGGGCCTAGCATCAGTTTACAGTTCATGGGCAATAATCAAAGTGAAGCATGTAAACATATTCTTAGCAATATTCATGTGGACATATCATTTAGCATTCTTGGTGTTATCCTACAAAGACATCATTGAGGCATCGTTAACATTATCTTAAACATGTTATGACAATTCTCACTTCAAGCATCACTTAGCATGTAGGTTACGTTTGAGCAACGTTCATAGCAAGGCATCCTTCTAGCATACTGAATTTAACATGTTAAGCAGGTTCTCATATTGAAAGACTACGCATAGCATCATTTACTTGGCACGTTAAGCACGCAAGTTAAGCCAACACATATATTAAGTATATCACGTTTAAGTGATTTCTTACCGATAGCCAACTCCCTTGTACCTGCATAAAAATACAGGATAATATGATATACTTACTCTGTCTGGACAAAGTATTCTTTAGCATGCATCCTGACTACATGGTCGTTCGTGAAACTGTACCATAAAGGACTTTCCAACGGGTATTACGACACACCATTCCAGGGTAGGTTGCAAGCCTAGCCGAATATCCCGTAATACCTCGTGCCGCCATAGTACGACCAATGTTTCCTTCCGGGTCGAATCGGTTCCGGTGCCCCAGGTACCGTTCGAGGAAACTTACTCAGACTTGTACAAGTACGTCCATGACCATGCGAATGCGTGTCGACTCGATAACACAATGCATGGTAAAGCAACTGAAAGTAATCAAAGCCCACAATTCAACATCTCATTTAAATTCTGAGTCGTGTTCGACGACTAATCATTACCATCATTCTACTTGGTGATCTCCATGATCCCAAGCCTCATCATTTCTCATTCATTGCTTTATTGCAACATTTCTCATTACGTTCCTTCTAAGGAGGAACAACAATATTCATTCATTTCGAAGGGACCTGTAGCATTTTATTCATTTCATAGGGACAATAGCATATTCAATTCATTGTGTTAATAGCATAGCCCGTTCTTTTCTCATGTCTCATTCACGCAGCATCTCGATTATTCAAGTGATTCATTCATTTCATTAAGATTAAGCATAAGGGACATTATCAATTCATTCTCAGGTATCAAGTTACATTAGCAGTACGAGTGTGATTAAATCAGCAGTTCAATATTCATTTCAATAATTCTCAACATAGGCATCTCTATTATTCAGCAACTAAGACATGGAACATTTAGGGACAATTCATAGTATCACGTTATTCCATTTATTAAGCATACAAGAATAAGGAGGAAGGAGGACAGTTTTACTTGCCTTGCATAACGGTCTTCCTGCTCAAATCCCACTAAGCGTAGCTCCACCAGTGAGCCACGTTCTAATACCCATTCCGTCTAGCCAACTAAGAAAGACTGCATCAGTCTCAACTCTCTTGATTTCCAATATAAGTCACGGTCCAACATTCTGATCCATCCAACAAGCCAACCAAATGCCTCGCGCGGAGCGGGGCATTACATAATATACCACTCAGAAAAAGTTTCGTCCTCGAAACTTAAGAGAACAACTCATCTACTAGATCCACTTAATCACAATGAGTTACTCATTCAGCTTCAATTCAATATTCATTTCAGCCCACTCGGTCATTTCAAAATAGCTATCCAACTGTATAATTTTAATCCATCAACGATTCAATCCATCTTTATCTTTTCGAAATGCTTGTAACTTCTCATTGATGCACCAACATTTTCCTTGCATTCTATCTTCGTCGCAACACATCACTTCGTTTGGATCTATACACATATCTCAGGCGTCCCCAAAATATATGTATTTCAGCCAAAGTCCGTGCTAGTGTAATAATTTCTTCCCATAATGTTATCTCAATCGCAACCTATCACTTCGGCTGGATCCATACACATATTTTAGGCGTCCCCAAAACATATGTACTTCAGCCAACTTCCATGTTAGTGCGATTCGATCAGCCACGATAAAATTCTCTTTTTCCAAATCCGACTTAGCATCCCTTCAATTGACTTATCACTTTATTCACTTGCTACAATCGCTATCTTTCGGGCCACAACACTTACATCAGGGACAACTCTCATTCCAAGCATAATATATTTTTAACATTGGTCAAGGGTCTAACTTAGAGCCAATCATATCAAGCGTTCACAACATGCAATCATATTCCTTCCCAAATCCAACAATATTTTTCACCGAGGCAAATCATCTTTTCTAAAAGATACAATCCGACATCACCAACTGTCACCCTCATATCCCGTATTTCCCGTATTTCCCGTATTTTTCTGTATTTTGTATTTTTACTCGTATTTGGATCTTCGGCATGAATTTTATTTTCCTTAACTTGTGGAATTTCGGTATTTCTCGTATTTTGGGTTTTGGCTTGGCTTGATTTTATTGGGGATGGTTCGGTTTGGTTCGGTTTTATGTGTTGGAACACCCTAGCCCTATGCTACACCCTCAATCCACCATAACTCCCCTCTTTATATCCCCACCTACCACTCTCTCTCCTCATAACTTCTACCATTAATTTTCTTCTTCTTCTTCTTCATCTCCTTCCTCAACACAACTCCCCAACCCCTAGGCAAGTACATCTTGCCACTACATGAGGACCCTCTTTTCTTTGTCCATTTGCTAGTTTAGGACATGGAGATCAACATTAGTTCTTGGGTTTTTATGATTTAGAGTCTCTATTGATGTAGATCTAAGTTATTACTATTTTTGGATTTTACATGTTTTGATCCATTTTGGTTGGTTTTCTTTGAGTTCTGATGTTTCCTTGTGGAAGAGCTTTCAGTTTCACCCAAGTTAAAACTTTGGAAATCCGGATTTGGAGTTCGGATGGCCAAGTTATGAACTTGTGAAGCTTTGGGTTCTTCTTTGGTGTTCTTGCTGTTTGGAGAAGACAGTGAGCAGTGTGCATAGCTGTTTAGCTTACGCACACTGAGCTACGCGCGCTCTTTAGCGCTGCGTACGCAGACTTGAGTACGCTTCCTGTTGGAAGCGTGTCTCCGTGAGCATGCGTGACTTTTCATGCAGCGTTTCCTGTAGCGTGCGTGACTTTCACGTATGCTGCTTCCTTGAGCGTGCGTGACTTTCACATATGCTGCTTCCTTGAGCGTGCGTGACTTTCACGTACACTGCTCCCTTGAGCGTGCGTGACTTTCACACACTGCTCCCTTGAGCGTGCGAGACTTTCACACACTGCTCCCTGTAGCGTGCGTGACTTTCACGTACACTGCTCCCTTGTGTGTGCGTGACTTTCACCTACGCTGCTCCCTGTAGCGTGCGTGACTTTTCACATACGCTGCCCCTTGAGTGTGCGTGACTTCTCACGTACACTGCTTACTTGAGGGTGCCTTGGTACGCAGACTTGAGTGAGCCTTGCGTGCGTGCTTTTGCACGTATGCTGCCCCTTGACCCCTTGCTTAGTCCACTGACTCTTGGAGTTTTGGTTTTATTTCTTTAAGCTTGGCTCTTCTATAGCCCCGTATTTTGATATTTTATTAGATATTTTACGCCCATTTTATATCCTTACGCCTTTTTGTCAGGAACTTGATTTTACTTGTTATGTTTGGAATGACCATTGTACATGACTTAGTATGGCAAGGAACTAGCATAACACGACAGTGACCCGTAGTGGTGCACTCCTGACATGACCAACATGACTTGATAGTGGCCTGTGGCGGCGCACTCCTGACTTGACATGACTTGATAACCTAACTTGACTTGCCTTGACACCGTGGGTGGTTCTTTCTTGTTTGCTTGTTAAATCCACTTGTCCAGTCTCGCATCATGTCTAGGATGGGACTCCTGAGTACCACGGTCAGGAGTACCTACTAAAATGGATTAAGGTTAATAACTAGAATAACACAGTAGTCATGAAGAGATGACACAGCTACAGGCAATCCCGTTACCTAGGCGCTCTTGGGATCTGTAGCCTGCCGTCGAGTAGGGCACATTTCCAGCGCACCGTCGAGTGTTTCACCCTCTAAGTCACCTAAGGGTACATTTGTCTTCTGGGCGATGTACCCACCTGAATTCAACCCTAATCTTTCGTCCTAGGTAGCCTGGATGGTCTGCAGGGCTTGTGGCTGTGGAACAATCTCACTGCATCTTTTTAGTAATTAGGCCTGTGATAACCCTAGTTAGTTAAAGTAGTAAGCCGTAGTATCTGCTTGGCCGTGATTGATTGAATGAAGTATAACCAGTCCGGGCATGACTTGATTCAGTACCAGATTGTTTCCTGTCTTGATTGCTTACATTATTATCTTGCCGATAAATGGTGGGAAACCAAGCTCTGTTCAGATGAAGGGTTACAACCCCGGTCCTTGTTTGGTTTATGGGTTGTAACCTGGCTATCGGAATAGTTCAATGGTTATCTCGTCGTATATCATCATGACATGTTTTCATAATTCTAGTTTTAATATTATATCTTCTTGTGTTAATGCTGGCTTTTGTTCTTATTTCGTGGCCCCCTTGTGGCACTTGCTCTTTCTGGGGTTGACCCAGCTGGTTTTGTGTGGCCAGATTTCGGAGCAGCTCCCGAGGATCTACCAAGCTTCCAGCCCAATGGTGACAACTAGACGGAACCCGGGCCAAGAGTGGGTTTTCCTTTTTGTTTTGCCCACTTTATTGTAAAATTATTCTTTTGAGGCGTTTAGCCACCGAGCACCTGTTAGCTCGCTGCACTTTTACTTACTGTCTGCCTACGGGCTGTAAACATGATTAACAAATCCTAGGGTTGATCATGTATGACTAAACTCTTGCTAGTCCTAACATTTTGTAACGACTAGCTTCATGATCAGCTGAATATGTAATATTTGGGACGCCTTATTATTGTATATTTAATGATCATACATCTTGCGACTTTACTTACTTATGGTGATTGAGACACTAGGCTTGTTCATGACCATAAGAGACTGTTGGCTTGTAGAAAACCCTCATATATCTAGACAGCCGTGACCGTATATCGAGGTGGTTTCCATTTCAATATACGTAGCTGGCTATGTCTGCCCCCGCTCTCCAGTATTCTGGTTCTGGGGCGTGACACCAACTATCGATTACCCAAGCCAAGGGTACAATTCTATGCAATAGTCAAGGTTAACCCAGCTACCCGACTATGGATACCGATCCAACATTCCCGCTATAGGCCGACACATAATCCTCAAGGGTCAAACATCTCTAAGGTTCATATTGAAGCATATACATATAATATATCGTTCTTAGGTCATACTCGTCACCATCTCTCGTTCAATGCCACAAGGTCATCCTATGGGTCTCCAATGGTCACCTATTATTCGGTCCAGTCTCAATGGTTAACTATACCGATAGCTAAACCTAATCTTTCAGGTGACTCCCCTAGAGTGGATGGCTACTAGGGTTATACTAGTTCCTTTTTCTTAGGGCCAACAAGTAACCGACAGTTCTAAGGAACTCTACCCAAACCTATGGGTATCAACTCAGTCTGAATACTAATCGCCATTGTCGGCTATACCAACAATTGGTAAGTCATCAACTGGTCGCTAGGGTCAAGTCTATCTATTCAGGGTCTTCCTCAAGGAAAATAATTTCCACAGAGGCTCATTCTAGACTTATCCAACAATCGATTAAGACCGATCTATCAACATTACGGTCAATCCCAATCTGACATACGATTTTCATCGTTCTAATAATCCATCAAGTAAATTCCTAATGATTCAATTTCTATTTCAAATCCTTTGTACTCGCGCGAACCCATAAGCCAAGGCTAACTATTCAAGGGTTATCGGTTCCGATAGTCTTAACATAACTATGGAATCATACTATTCGATCTGTATGACCGAGTCACACCACTAAGTCATAAGCCAACAATCTATATCCCAACCAACAATCACCTATACCGACATTATCCAAAACGTTTGCAATTCCTCAATCCCATTCGTTTTTCAGTCATCAAACTATCTTACGGGCATTCTTAAATCTCATGCAGCAAGGGTCGAGTAGTTCATTCCATCTAATCCGACAATTCATGTATCAACTAACCATTCTCTATGCAACACAAATATTCAGGGTTGCTACTTGTTACTTTTCTAATCCCATTAAATTCCTCAGTATACATGCACATAGGCAACGACTATCCTTTGGTGATCTAGACGGGTTAACATCTATTACACCTTAGGGTCAAGGCACAAATCTCTAATATTCCTTTGGTTCACCGATAATATTTCCAAAACTTTCAGCTACGCAACCAACTTTGTATTAGCCACATTTGATTTACATCCAACCAATCGAAGTCAACATTCAGATGTTCTAAGCCACAACATTCTCTAGCCAAATCCATTTACCTATAGCATACTAACTGTCTTACTAGTCTGAGTCATCACTCGACTAAATAATTTCTAACCAAGCTACCAGTTACAATTTCTAGAAATCTCGCTTCCCAGCATAATATCACCGTCAAGGGGCACTCAAGCCCTCAAGTAACAATACATGACTCCCAGCTAAGTCTCGGCACTACCCAATACCCGCAGATAGTCTCATTGCTATCCTATGGAAAAGGGTCAACATACATCTTGTTCTGAGGTGGTAGAAGCAATATACCACTCAGAGACGAAGCCATCCTTAAACAATACCAACTCAATTCTATTCCGGACTTTCATGATCTATAATGATCACAACACTTAGCCAACATCTCGGGGTCTCAATATCACAAGCCAATATTCTTAGGGTCTCAAAAGCACTAGCAATCACCCCTGAGTCGACTCACCAGTTATGTCGAACTCATCCATCGATTATTTCATTCACAATTCTTTTCCAATATCATATGCAATTCTCAATTTGTTACAGCATACATATCCACTTTTCTTTATTCCCACATTCTAAACAGCATTCACAACATAGCATACTATGGCATCGAGTCATTGTTGGGTTATTATTGTCCAAACCAACAACAATTATTCATTCAGGGGCATCACAATGTATATAGACTTATTGTATGGAACATCCAGTAAGCAGCCAAGAGGGTCAACGAACTTTCAGACACAAACAACATAGGATGATTGCAGAACAACGACAGCATAATCGCGGAAGCCATCTTTG
The DNA here is from genome assembly GCA_029216955.1 of Iris pallida. Taxonomy (NCBI): domain Eukaryota; kingdom Viridiplantae; phylum Streptophyta; class Magnoliopsida; order Asparagales; family Iridaceae; genus Iris; species Iris pallida. The sequence continues at coordinate 5,175,552 of JANAVB010007596.1, forward strand.
ATTTAATCTCGGAAGCAACGTTGAGTGATCGCAGAAGCAACTTTGGTTAATCGTCGATGCAACTTTGATTTAAAATGAATCAAAGAAGAGACGAAGGACGTAAAGCCGTGTAACACCCATATCTCAGAACACGTATTTTGATTTAAGCCTGCATGTATCTTGGACCTGTATTTTATTTTCTCAGATTTTGGCCTGTAATTGTATTTCTGGCTTGACTTGCGGATTTTGGATTTCTCGTAAATGGGTTTTTACATGACTTGGTTTTATTTTGTGGAGGAGAATTGGTTTGGTTTGGTTTGGTTTAATATGCATTGGAACACTTTAACCTACACTCCACCCTCAACACAACACAACCCACCCTCATTAAAACTTCACCTACTTTTCTCTCTCCTCCATAATTCTCTCATTTATTTCTCCATCTTCTTCTTCTTCCTTCCTCTACACAACACCAAACACCATAGGCAAGTGCACCTTGCCACCACATGAGAACCATTTTTTAATTGTCCATTAGCTAGATTAGGCCATGGAGATTAACATTAGAACTTGACATTTTGTGATTTGGAGTCTCCATTGTTCTAGATCTAAGTTTCTCTATTTTCGGATTTATATGGTTTTGATCTATTTTAGTTGAAATTTTGTGGGTTTTGATGCTTCCATGTGGAAGAAAATTCAATTTTACTCAAGTTAGACCTTTGAAAATCTAGATTTGGTTTTGATTTGGCCAAGATATGAAGTTTTGAACTTTGGAGTTCTTGAAGAGTTCCTCTCGGCCTGGAGTAGCAGACTACAGCCTGCGCTCTTTAGCGCAGTGCTGGACTGCGCATCCTCCTCTCGGCCTGCGCTCTTTAGCGCAGCGCCGACTGCGCAGCTTGCCCCATGGTGAACTGCGCTCAACCCCAGCACGCAGGGACTCTTGTGCAGTCTGCTCATGCGCAGTCCGCTCATGCGCAATCTGACCCATGCGACATCCCTCCCGTGCACTTCACTCATGCGCAATCTGACCCCTGCGCCAACCAGCTCAGCGCAAGCCGACTTTTGCGCAGCTCCCTCCTGCGCAGTTGGCCCCTGGCGCACTTGACTCCTGCGCAACCCGACCCCAGGGACCCTTGCGCAATCTGTCCAATCATGGAGATTTGGTTTTATTTTTCCTTAAGCTTGGCTCTTCTATAGTCCTGTATATTGATATTTTATTAGATATTTTACAACCATTTTATATCCTTACGCCTTTTTTCATGAACTTGATTTTACTTAATATGTTTGGAATGACTATTGTACATGGCATGGTATGACAAGAAACTAGCATAACACGACAGTGACCCGTAGTGGTGCACTCCTGACATGACCAACCTGACATGATAGTGGCCCGTCGTGGCGCACTCCTGACAAGTACCCTGACATGATTTATCTTGATGCTGTTGCGACGGCTAACTTGACTCGTATAATCAACTTGACACCGTGGGTGTTCCTGCTTGCTTGCTTGTGCAATCCACTTGTCTTGTCTTGCATCATGTCTAGGACGTGACTCCCTGGTTCCCACGGTCAGGGATTCATACTGAATATGGATTAGGCTAATGACTAGATCAAACTATAGTTCATGGAGAATTTCCAGTCACAGGCAATCTCGTTATCTGGGCGCTCTTAATTGGACTTGTAGCTTGCCGACGAGTAGAGCATATTTCCAGCGCACTGTCATGTGTTGCACCCTCTAAGTCACCTAAGGGTATATCGTCTCCGGGGCGATGTACCCAACCATACTCTCAACCCGCGGAAGGATAACTAGATGGTCTGCAGGGCTTGGGACTAGAAAATTCTCATTGCATCTTGTTAGTAATTAGGCTTGTGACAACCCTAGTTAGTTAAAGTAGTAAGCCATAGTAATTGCTTGGCCGCTTGTGAATGGATGATGTCTAGCCCTGTCTAAGTCTTGTCTAGTCCCTGTACCCTGGTACTCCTGAACATGATTATTTTACTTGCTTTAACAATAATTGGGTAGGGATAAGGAGATATTCAGGTGAAGGGTTACAACCCCGGTCCTTGTTTGGTTTACGGGTTGTGACCTGGCTCCCAGAATGGTTCCACGTCCCTAGTCGTTTATTGTCCTGACGTGCTCTTTATTACTTGTACTTTTCTTTCATTTTCTTATGTTCTGATATGTTGGCTTTTGTTCTTATTTCGTGGCCTCCTTTGTGGCACTTGCCCTTTCTGGGGTTTGACCCAGCTGGTTTTGTATGGCCAGATTTTGGAGCAGCACCCGAGGATCTACCGAACCTCCAGCCCGATGGTGGCGACTAGAAGGAACCCGGGCTACGAGTGGGTTTTCTATTTTGTTTTGCTCACTCTGTTGTAAAAATTATTCTTTTGAGGCGTTTAGCCGACGAGCACCTGTTAGCTCGATGCACTTTTACTTACTGTCTGCCTACGGGCTGTAAACATGATTAACAAATCCTAGGGTTGATCATGTATGACTTAACTCTTGCTAGTCCTAGCATTTTGTACGACTAGCTTCATGATCAGCGAAATATATAATATTTGGGATGCCTTATTATTGTATATTTAATAATCATACATCTTGTGACCTGACTTACTTGTTTGTGATTGAGATATTAGGCTTGTTCATGACCATAAGAGACTGTTGGCTTGTAGTAAACCCTCATATTTCTAGACAGCCATGACCGTATATCGAGGTGATTTCCATTTCAATATACGTAGCTGGCTGTGTCTGCCCCCGTTCTCCAGTATTCTGGTTCTGGGGTGTGACATGGTTTAAGTGGTGGCCCATACAGGTCTTGTCAATCAAGAAATGTGAGGGTTTACCGAATAGATGTCTCAATCAGTATTCGTCCTTGGTCTCCGCCCGTATTTTTAAATCCCTGAAATTCTTGTCCTGATTACATGCTTGTATCGTTGATCTGTCCTGGTCCTTCCTTATTGTTTCGCTGTGTCGTTTTCCTCAGCGGTACTGTACCTGACCCAGCCGATCAGCAAGGAAGAGCACCTCCCGTGGACCAGTAACCTGGAGATCAAGCCCAGCATTCCGGAGTTGCCTCCAGAGTTATACCTCCTGGAGGAGAGCCCCCAGTTCAACCCGTTCAGCCTGCTGAGCCGGACGATGGCACCTTGGTAGGTCTCATTAGGACCTTGATAACTTTTCAAGATCGCAGAGGAGACGCCTTACACCAGACTGTGGCAGATGCTTTGACCAGAGGCGGTCATCCAGGGAACAGCGCGGCCAACAGCTTCAAGCGCTTGAACCCTCTATTCTTTGACGGCAGCGAAGATGCGATTGCCGCGGACGCTTGGCTTCAGGATACCGAGGTGGTTCTGGAAGCAGCTTGGACACCTAAGAATGAGAAGGTGGCGGTGGTACGTCTGCAGTTGTTGAACTTAGCTCGCTGTTGGTGGACGGCTCAGGCCATGGGATTAGTGGCACCCATTGCTTGGGCGGTGTTTAGAGAGAGATTCCAGACGAAGTATTTTGATGCTGTGGCTCGATACGACCTGCAGACCAGATTTACCAACTTGAAGCAAGGAGGCAGAACGGTCGATGGCTATACGACTGAGTTTTCTAGGCTCAGTAGGTTTGCCCCCACCTTGGTGGCGACCGAGTTTGATAGGGCCCAGCGGTTCCAGCAGGGACTGCATTTGGAGATCTTGTTAGCAGTCAAGCAGTTCGAGCACCAGACGTTCGATGCAGTATTGAGAGCGGCAATGAGGCATGAGTATACCTCCCAGAGGATCGTGGATAGGACCGGAGGTAGGAAGCGGTCCCACAGTCAGATGCACCAATCATCAGCTCCAGCCCCGGCAGCTAGAAGTTTGACCATTGGAACTCCGAGGCGGGCGGCCTCAGTGACGTCGGTTCAGCATTCAACCCCGACGTACCCACAGCAGCAGAAGCAGAAGCAGACTTCCGCGATGGGATGTTCTCATTGTAGGAAGCCAGGCCATGTAGTGGCAGATTGTCGTAGGGCGCAAGGATTGTGCCTGGCTTGTGGAGCGGCAGATCACAAGATAGGAGCCTGCCCGAATAGGGGTAGTTCTTCCTCTTCCAACCTAACCAGTCCATCGGTTAGGGGACCAGCACCTGTGCAGCAGTAGCAGTACCCGAAGCCATTGTTGCCTCAGGCCCAGGCATTCCAGCAGCAGTGTGCCCAGGCTCCAGTACAGAGCAGGCAGAGAGGTTTCCAGCAGAGGGGACCCGCAGCTAGAGGTCAGGCCATGATGATGGCTATGGAAGAAGAAGTTGCACCAGGTGAGGTAGTGGCAGGTACTATTCTCGTCAACTCCTTTTCAGCATTGGTATTATTTGATTCTGGTGCATCGCATTCATTCATGTCTGCACGATTCGTGACACGGATATGATTGGAGCCCGAGTCATTATCAGTGAGGCTCAATATACTTACTGGTAATGGTCTTGTGGGAGTAGATCGAGTGTTTTCCTCGTGTCGAATCGTAGTTAGCGGTAGAGAGTTCCCCGCTAGATTTATAGAATTCCCTATGGCAGACTATGATGTAGTCCTAGGCATGGATTGGTTGAGGACCAGTATGCTAGGATAGACTACCATGTTGGCAGAGTTGTTTTCAGCATTCCAGGAGAGCCAGAGTTTTCCTTTTTCCAGAGGCGCGGTGGAGCCATCTTCTCCAGTATTGCGGATGGCAGTAGCAGCAGTGCAGTTGCCTAGGATAGTTGAAGAGTTTCCAGATGTCTTCCCAGAGGAACTTCCAGGGATGCCGCCAGAGCGGCAGATTGAGTTCACTATAGATTTGATCCCCGGGACAGCACCAGTATCAGAACGAGTCTACAGGATGGCGCCTTCAGAGTTGGAGATTTTGTACAAGATGATTGAAGAACTCAGGACCAAGGGATTCATTCGTACAAGTGGATCGCCTTGGAGAGCCCCGATGCTTCTTGTGAAAAAGAAGGATGGTACGTCCAGGCTATGTGTAGATTATCGTACCTTGAACTCAGTGACAATCAAGAACAGATACCCTCTCCCGAGGATAGATGACTTGTTTGATCAACTCAAAGGGGCTTCAGTGTTTTCGAAGATATACTTGCGGTCAGGATACCACCAGATCAGAGTCAGAGAGCAAGACATTCCGAAGATAGCTTTTCGATCGAGGTATGGACATTAGGAGTTCCTTGTTATGCCATTTGGAGCGACCAATGCGCCAGCCGTATTCATGGACCTCATGAATCGTATTTTCATGCCTTACCTGGATCAGTTCGTGATCGTGTTCCTAGATGATATCTTGGTCTACAGCAAGAGCGAAACAGAGCACGAGCAGCATCTCAGAATCGTCCTTCAGACGCTTAGGGAGCATCAGTTGTACGCCAAGTTCAGTAAATACGAGTTCTGGCTTGATCGCATTTCGTACTTGGGTCACATCATTACACGAGGAGAAGTGAAAGTGGATCCCCAGAAGATTGTGGCTATCGAGTCATGGCTAGTACCTAGTTCAGTGGCAGAAGTTCGTAGCTTCCTTGGATTGGCCGGCTACTACCGACGTTTTGTTTCAGATTTTGCAAGGATTTCAGCACCGATGACCCAGTTGACCCGCAAGGATGTGCAGTTTGCTTGGACAGCAGAGTGTCAGGAATCATTTGAGAAGTTGAAGCAAGGTTTGATAACGGCTCCCATTCTCACACTTCCAGATGGGACCGGAGGATTCACAGTTTATTGCGATGCTTCAGGCAGAGGATTGGGATGTGTCTTGATGCAGCATGGAAAGGTAATATCTTATGCATCACGTCAACTTCGTGATCATGAGAAGAATTACCCGACCCACGACTTGGAGCTGGCAGCAGTAGTATTTGCACTTAAGTTGTGGAGGCACTACTTGTATGGAGATAGAGTGGAGATATTTTCTGATCACAAGAGCCTGAAGTATGTTTTCACCTAGAAGGATCTTAATATGCGGCAGAGAAGATAGCTTGAGCTACTGGTGGACTACGATGTGGATTTGCAGTATCACCCGGGGAACGCCAACGTTGTAGTAGATGCGTTGAGCCGGAGAGCCGGAGTTTATTTCTTGACGGCACAACCAGAGTTATTGACAGATCTTCAGAAGATGGGAATTGAAGTGGTTCTTCCTACCAGCGTGGCATTGATGGCCAGTCTACAAGTTCAGTCCAGCATAGTTGAGAGGATCCGTACAGCGCAGTCTACAGATTCCAAGATTCAGCGACTTAGAGCAGAGTGTGAGGCAGAAAGAAGGCCATTATGTATCCATGAAGATGGTGCACTTCGGCACGGCACTCGTCTTTGTGTACCCAGTGGAGATATCAGACAGAAAGTCATGTCAGAAGCTCACAGCTCGCAGTATTCTATTCATCCTGGTGGCACGAAGATGTACCGTGATATTCGTCAGCATTTCTGGTGGAATGGCATGAAGAGAAAGATAGCCCGGTTTGTCTCTCGGTGTTTGGTTTGCCAGCAGGTTAAAGCTGAACATCAGAGGCCCGCTGGACTTCTTCAGCCTTTGCCGATTCCAGAATGGAAGTGGAAGCATGTGACCATGGATTTTGTGACTGGATTGCCTAGATCCCCAGCTGGTAGAGATGCTATTTGGGTTATAGTTGACAGGCTCACGAAGGTGGCTCATTTTCTTCCATTCAGAGTTGGGCATTCAACGGCTCAGTTGGCAGAGATGTACCTCAGGCAGATTGTCAGGCTTCACGGTATGCCCGTCAGTATCACCTCAGACCAAAATTCAAGGTTCACATCACACTTTTGGCGTAGCCTGCAAGAGAGTTTGGGAACTCGTCTCCAGTTCAGTTCAGCTTATCATCCGCAGATAGATGGCCAGTCAGAGCGTACAATCCAGACTCTTGAAGACATGTTGAGGTCTTGTACACTTGACTTCGTTGGTTCGTAGGAGGATCACCTGCATCTGGTGGAATTCTCGTACAACAATAGCTTCCAGGCCAGCATCCAGATGGCAACATTCGAGGCTCTGTACGAAAGGAAGTACAGATCCCCGCTAGCATGGGATGATGTTGGAGAGAGGCAGATGCTCGGTCCAGAAATGATTGCCCAGACAGTTGAAGTGGTCAGAAGGATCAGAGATCGACTTCGAGTTGCCCAAGATCGCCAGCGGCATTGGGCCGATGCTCATCGGCGACCCTTAGAGTTTGCTATCGGCGACCATGTATTCCTTAGGATCTCACCTAACCGCGGCGTCATTCGCTTTGGCGTGCGGGGAAAGCTTAGTCCTAGGTATATAGGGCCGTTCGATATCCTGGAGCGAGTAGGAGATGTATCCTATCGTCTTGCTCTTCCGCCGTCGCTAAGTGAGGTACATGATGTATTCCATGTGTCCCAATTACGACGGTATATCCCGGACCCGAGCCATATCCTAGATCATTCGGAACTGGTTGTTGGTACCAACCTTTCGTATGAGGAGAGGCCCGTGTCTATATTGGACCGGAGAGAGAAGATACTCAAGAACAAGACTATTAACTTAGTCCATGTTGCTTGGGGTCATCACTCCCTAGGTGAGTCAACATGGGAGCGTGAGGATGATATCCGATCGCGATATCCCTATCGTAAGGTATAATGTCTTCCTTATGCCTCATGCTTTCTATCCCTTGCTTGTATGTGTGATTGCTTGATTGATTGCTTAGTGTAGCTTATTGGTAAATAGTATAGTTGGCTCTTACATCTCTAAGCATCTTGATTTAAATTTTGAGGACGGAATTCTTTTAAGGTGGGTAGAGTTGTAACACCCATATCTCAGAACACGTATTTTGATTTAAGCCTGCATGTATCTTGGACCTGTATTTTACTTTCTCAGATTTTGGCCTGTAATTGTATTTCTGGCTTGACTTGCGGATTTTAGATTTCTCGTAAATGGGTTTTTATATGACTTGGTTTTATTTTGTGGAGGAGAATTGGTTTGGTTTGGTTTGGTTTAATATGCATTGGAACACTTTAACCTACACTCCACCCTCAACACAACACAACCCACCCTCATTAAAACTCTACCTACTTTTCTCTCTCCTCCATAATTCTCTCATTTATTTCTCCATCTTCTTCTTCTTTCTTCCTCTACACAACACCAAATACCATAGACAAGTACACCTTGCCACCACATGAGAACCACTTTTTAATTGTCCATTAGCTAGATTAGGCCATGGAGATTAGCATTAGAACTTGACATTTTATGATTTGGAGTCTCCATTGTTCTAGATCTAAGTTTTTCTATTTTCGGATTTACATGGTTTTGATCTATTTTAGTTGAGATTTTGTGGGTTTTGATGCTTCCATTTGGAAGAAAATTTAATTTTACTCAAGTTAGACCTTTGAAAATCTAGATTTGGTTTTGATTTGACCAAGATACGAAGTTTTGAACTTTGGAGTTCTTGAAGAGTTCCTCTCGGCCTGGAGTAGCAGACTGCAGCCTGCGCTCTTTAGCGCAGTGCTGGACTGCGCATCCTCCTCTCGGCCTGCGCTATTTAGCGCAGCGCCGACCGCGCAGCTTGCCCCATGGTGAACTGCGCTCAACCCCAGCGCGTAGGGACTTTTGCGCAGTCTTCTCATGCGCAGTCCGCTCATGCGTAATCTAACCCATGCACCATCCCTCCCGCGCACTTCACTCATGCGCAATCTGACCCCTGCGCCAACCAGCTCAGCGCAAGCCGACTTTTGCGCAGCTCCCTCCTGCGCAGTTGGCCCTTGGCGCATTTGACTCCTGCGCAACCCGACCCCAGGGACCCTTGCGCAATCTGTCCAATCATGGAGATTTGGTTTTATTTTTCCTTAAGCTTGGCTCTTCTATAGTCCTGTATATTGATATTTTATTAGATATTTTACGTCCATTTTATATCCTTACGCCTTTTGTCATGAACTTGATTTTACTTAATATGTTTGGAATGACTATTGTACATGGTATGGTATGACAAGGAACTAGCATAACACGACAGTGACCCGTAGTGGTGCACTCCTGACATGACCAACCTGACATGATAGTGGCCCATCGTGGCGCACTCCTGACAAGTACCCTGATATGATTTATCTTGATGCTGTTGCGACAGCTAACTTGACTCGTATAATCAACTTGACACCGTGGGTGTTCCTGCTTGCTTGCTTGTGCAATGCACTTGTCTTGTCTTGTATCATGTCTAGGATGTGACTCCCTGGTTCCCACGGTCAGGGATTCATACTGAATATGAATTAGGCTAATGACTAGATCAAATTATAGTTCATGGAGAATTTCCAGTCACAGGCAATCTCGTTATCTGGGCGCTGTTAATTGGACTTGTAGCTTGCCGACGAGTAGAGCACATTTTCAGCACACTGTCATGTGTTGCACCCTCTAAGTCAGCTAAGGGTATATCGTCTTCGGGGCGATATACCCAACCATACTCTCAACCCGCGGAAGGATAACTAGCTGGTCTGTAGGGCTTGGGACTGGAAAATTCTTCTTGCATCTTGTTAGTAATTAGGCATGTGACAACCCTAGTTAGTTAAATTAGTAAGCCGTAGTAATTGCCTGGCCGCTTGTGAATGGATGATGTCTAGCCCTGTCTAAGTCTTGTCTAGTCCCTGTACCCTGGTACTCCTGAACATGATTGTTTTACTTGCTTTAACAATAATTGGGTAGGGACAAGGAGATATTCAGGCAAAGGGTTACAACCCCGGTCCTTGTTTGGTTTACGGGTTGTGACCTGGCTCCCAGAATGGTTCCACGTCCCTAGTCGTTTATTGTCCTGACGTGCTCTTTATTACTTGTACTTTTCTTTCATTTTCTTATGTTCTGATATGCTGGCTTTTATTCTTATTTCGTGGCCTCCTTTGTGGCACTTACTCTTTCTGGGGTTTGACCCAGCTGGTTTTGTGTGGCCAGATTTCGGAGCAGCACCCGAGGATCTACCGAACCACCAGCCCGATGGTGGCGACTAGAAGGAACCCGGGCTACGAGTGGATTTTCTATTTTGTTTCGCTCACTCTGTTGTAAAAATTATTCTTTTGAGGCGTTTAGCCGACGAGCACCTGTTAGCTCGATGCACTTTTACTTACTGTCTGCCTACGGGCTATAAACATGATTAACAAATCCTAGGGTTGATCATATATGACTTAACTCATGCTAGTCCTAGCATTTTGTACGACTAGCTTCATGATCAGCTGATATGTAATATTTGGGACGCCTTTTATTGTATATTTGGTGGTCAAACATCTTGTGATTATATTATTTGCTTGAGATTGAGACAGTAGGCTTGACCTTAAGAGACTGTTGGCTTGTAGTAAACTCTCACATCTAGACAGCCGTGACCGTATAGCGAGTTGGACTTCATTTCAATATACGTAGCTGGCTATGTTCGCCCCCGCTCTCCAGCATTCTGGTTCTGGGGCATGACAAGCCGTGCTCTGATACCAATTTGTCATGTCCCGATTCGTAGAGTCATTTAATCACATATTTTATCTCTTGGAATAGATCGTCCTCGTTTGGGCATGATGCCGTACAAGTCTGGTATTGTACTTGTACAAGGCAAAGACGGTACATAAGTGATAATCTTCAAATAGGAACACATCACAGCGACAGAAGCAGACAAATTGAAGTTAATGAGAACATTCTTTCTTGTTGAATAGAAGTACATCACTTCTTTATAGCAGCGGAGATAAAAGAATAACTTTAAGTCACACAGAGATATATACAACTTTATTCTCTTTATTGATAATTGAGGAAGAGTACAAGACTTGTATTGAAGTACAATGATGACAACCAGTCTCACTTTACATTGAAAGCCAACTGAACAATGGTATACAGCTTACATTTGATACTTGGATACATTGGATTATAACTCGATATACCGACTTGGCTTACAACTCACTAGTACAACTGATTATAATGTTCCATACATTATGCCCTTTATAAACAAAAGACACCATCTTGTACAAGGAGAGCTTCTGTATGTCCAACAAATCTTTGATGCCGCGGGACCAATCAAGCCAATCTTTGTGTGTAGAATATCCCAAGCACGAGCACCTGCCCACAAAAACGTGGGTCAGCACATCATCTATGTACTGGCGAGCAGAATCCAACCCACTCGCCTAAACCAACACTAACTGGTCAATTTTAGCAAGCATTTAATAGAATGATCTTTCTACTTGGGGCCTAGCATCAGTTTACAGTTCATGGGCAATAATCATAGTGAAGCATGTAAACATATTCTTAGCAATATTCATGTGGACATATCATTTAGCATTCTTGGTGTTATCCTGCAAAGACATCATTGAGGCATCGTTAACATTAACATCTTAAACATGTTTTGACAATTTTCACTTCAAGCATCACTTAGCATGTAGGTTACGTTTGAGCAACGTTCATAGCAAGGCATCCTTCTAGCATACTGAATTTAACATGTTAAGCAGGTTCTTACAAGTTAAGCCAACACATATATTGAGTATATCACGTTTAAGTGATTTCTTATCGATATCCAACTCCCTTGTACCTGCATAAAAATACAGGATAATATGATATACTTTGTTTGCACAAAATATTCGTTAGCATACATCCTGACTACATGGTCGTTGGTGAAACTGCACCATAAAGGACTTTCCAACGGGTATTACGACGCGCCATTCCAGGGTAGGTTGCAAGCCTAGCCGAATGTCCCGTAATACCTCGTGCCACCATAGCACGACCAATGTTTTCTCCTGGGTCGAATCGGTTTCGGTGCCCCAGGCACCATTCGAAAAAACTTACTCAGACTTGTACAAGTATGTCCATGACCATGCAAATGCGTGTCGACTTGATAACACAATGCATGGTAAAGCAACTGAAAGTAATCAAAGCCCACAATTCAATATCTCATTTAAATTTTGAGTCGTGTTCGACGACTAATCATTACCATCATTCTACTTGGTGATCTCCATGATCCCAAGCCTCATCATTTCTCATTCATTGCTTCATTGCAACATTTCTCATTACGTTCCTTCTAAGGAGGAACAACAGCATTCATTCATTTCGAAGGGACCTGTAGCATTTCATTCATTTCATAGGGACAATAGCATATTCAATTCATTGTGTTAATAGCATAGCCCGTTCTTTTCTCATGTCTCATTCACGCAGCATCTCGATTATTCAAGTGATTCATTCATTTCATTAAGATTAAGCATAAGGGACATTATCAATTCATTCTCAGGCATCAAGTTACATTAGCAGTACGAGTGTGATTAAATCAGTAGTTCAATATTCATGTCTTATTCATTTCAATAATTCTCAACATAGGCATCTCTATTATTCAGCAACTAAGACATGGAACATTTAGAGATAATTCATAGTATCACGTTATTCCATTTATTAAGCATGCAGGAATAAGGAGGAAGGAGGACAGTTCTACTTGCCTTGCATAACGGTCTTCCTGCTCAAATCCCACTACGCGTAGCTCCACCAGTGAGCCACGTTCCAATTGTAATGTCCCAAATTTGTGATACGTATTTAGTGTACGTATACGTGTTTTGGACCCATATTTTATTTATTCATGGTTAGCTATCTTAGTTTATTTTGCATTGGCTTGGTTTTATTGGCATTGATAGTTTAATTGGTTTTAATGGTTCATTGGTTTATTTGGGCTTGGTTTATTCCTGGTTCGGGTTGGTTGGTTCGGCTTGGCTTGGTTTTGATTGGGTTCATGATGAACCCAAGGGGTGAACCCCCTACCTACCACCACCACTCATATTTATTACCTATTCTTCTTCTCTCTCTCTTCATTAATCTCTTCTTCCTTCTCCATCAAACCCACCACAACCAAGAACACCCCTTAGGCAAGTGCATCTTGCTTCATGGAGGAACCCAATTTTTATTGTTCCATTCTCTTCTTTGCAACATTTTAACTTACTTTAGTACTTGACATTTTCTCTTTTCATGGCTAGATTCTTGTAGATCTAAGTTTGAATTATTTTCAAAAATTTGGGGTTTTGATCTACTAAACCTTGTTATTTTCGAGTTTTGATGGTTCCATGTTGTTGAGAATTTTATTCTACCCAATTTTGACCTTTGAAAAGTTGGATTTGGACTTATTTTGACCAAGTTATGGACTTTTGAAGTTTTGGGTTCAAACCATGGAGTTCTTGTTGTTTTGGAGAAGACAGTGAGCAGTGCGCGAGCTTTTTAGCTTGCGCCACTGAGCTCCACGCGCTCTTTAGCGCAACGCAGTCCGATCCATACGCTGCCTTTTGGGAGCGTATGTCTTGCATACGCTCACTTGTGTGACAAGGAGTCGTATGGAGTCCATACGCTGTCTTTTGGGAGCGTATGTCTTGCATACGCTCACTTGTGTGACAAGGAGTCGTATGGAGTCCATACGCTGCCTTTTGGGAGCGTATGTCTTGCATATGCTCACTTGTGTGACAAGGAGTCGTATGGAGTCCATACGCTGCCTTGATGAGGAGTCGTATGGAGTCCATACGCTGCCTTGATGAGGAGTCGTATGGACCTCATATGCTGCCTTTTGGAGGCGTATGACTGAGCGTACCCTGACCTGACCGTACCCTGACCTGAGCGTACCCTGACCTGAGCGTATGACCTGAGCGTACCCTGACATGAGCGTACCCTGACCTGAGCGTATGACTTTTGCACTGAGCGTATGGCCTTTGGCTGGCTTGGTCTTATGTCAGCGTGCCAGTTTGGTTTTATTTTCCTTAAGCTTGGCTCTTCTATAGCCCTGTTACCCTGATGACCTCCTCTGGTCAAAGCATCCGTCACTGCCTGTTGCAAGGCATCTCCACGACGATCTTGAGAAGCTATCAAGGTCCTGACGAGTCCTACTAATGTGCCATCATCAGGTTCGGCAGGCTGAACTGGCTGAACTGGGGGCCCTTCTCCAATAGGCTCGACTCTGGAGCCTACTCCGGAGTGCTGGACTTGATCTCCGGGTTGCTGCTGGTCCGCGGGAGGTGCTCCGCCTTGCTGATCGGTAGGACCACGAACAATGCCGCTGAAGAAGACGACATGGGGAAACAATAAGGAAGGACCAGGACAGATCAACGATACAAGCATATGATCAGGACAAGAATCCAGGGATTCAGAAGATACGAGCAGAGATCAAGGACGAATACTGATTGAGACATCTATTCGGTAAACCCTCACATATCTTGATTTACAAGACCTGCATGGGCCACCACTTAAACCATGTCACGCCCCAGAACCAGAATACTGGAGAGCGGGGGCAGACATAGCCAGCTACGTATATGAAATGGAATCCATCTCGCTATACGGTCACGGCTGTCTAGATACATGAGAGTTTACTACAAGCCAACAGTCTCCTACGGTCATGAACAAGCCTAGTGTCTCAATCACAAGCAAGTAAGTAAAAGTTACAAGATGTATGATCATTAAATATACAATAATAAGGCGTCCCAAATATTACATATTCAGCTGATCATGAAGCTAGTCGTTACAAAATGTGAGGACTAGCAAGAGTTTAGTCATACATGATCAACCCTAGGATCTGTCAATCATGTTACAGCCCGTAGGCAGACAGTAAGTAAAGTACAATCGAGCTAAACAGGTGCTCGTCGGCTAAACGCCTCAAAAGAATATTTTTACAATAAAGTGGGAAATCAAAAATAAACCCACTCGTTGCCAGGGTTCCGTCTAGTGGCCACCATCTGGCTGGAAGGTCGATAGATCCTCTGGAGCTGCTCCGAAATCTGGCCATACAAAACCAGCTGGGTCAGACCCCAGAAAGAGCAAGTGCCACAAAGGAAGCTTCACTTAGGAACTAAAACCAGCAATCAGCACAAGAGTATAAATAAAAGTAAGAACTGGAAATAAAGAAAATACATCTGGATGATATACGACGAGATAACCATGGAACTATTCAGATAACCAGGTTACAACCCGTAAACCAAACAAGGACCGAGGTTGTAACCCTTCGTCTGAACAGAACTTGGAATTCTCACCATTTATCGGTAAAATAAATACAGGTATTCAGGTCATATAGCAATCTGGAGCAGGATCAGGACAAGACTAGACTGGTTAAACTCCATCCAATCATTCACGGCCAAGCAAGAATTACGGCTTGATACTTTAACTAACTAGGGTTTTCACAGGCCTAATTACTAGCAAAATGCAGTGAGATTATTCCACAGCCACAAGCCCTGCAGATCATCCAGGTTACCCAGGACGAAAGATTAAGGTTGAATTCAGGTGGGTACATCGTCCAGGAAATGCATGTACCCTTAAGTAGCTTGAAGGGTGCAACACATGACAGTGTGCTGGAAATGTGCCCTACTCGACGGCAGGCTACAGATCCCAGGCGCGCCCAGGTAACGGGATTGCCTGTAGCTGGGAAAATCTCTTCATGACTAATGTATTAATCTAGTTATTAGTCCTTAGTTTATTTCAATAGGTACTCCTGACCGTGGTACTCAGGAGTCCCTCCCTAGACATGATGCAAGACAGGACTGGTTTATTTGTACAAGCACAATCGCCCACGGTGTCCATGTAATTTATACAGGTCATGTCATGTCAGGTAGCCGTCGCAACAGCTTCTCAAGATATATCATGTCAGGTTATCATGTCAAGTGTACTTGTCAGGAGTGCGCCACGGCGGGCCACTATCATGTCATGTCAGGTTTTTTTGTCAAGAGTGCACCACTACGGGTCACTATCAGGTCATGTCAGGTATCATTTCCAAACATATTAAACAAATCCATGATTATCAAGTTCATGACAAAAGGCGTAAGGATATAAAATGGACGTAAAATATCTAATAAAGGAGTTACAAAACATGGACAAATAATGATAAATAATAGTACACAAGAACATGAGAAAGTCATGCGGCTCAGTCATATGCGGCCAGGAAAGGAGGGGGCGCATGCGGCTGGAAGTACAAGGGCGCCAGCGGCTGGAAATGCAAAGGCGCATGCGGCTGGAATTAATCGGGATCATGTGGCCCAATTAGAAGAGCGCATGCGGCCAGGGTCACTGGATCCCATGCGGCTAAGACAAGGGGCCGCATGCGGTTAGGAAGATAGGAAACTCATGCGGCTGGGGGAATGGGTCTCATGCGGCTAGTTGGCCAATCAGGTACATGCGGCCGGGGGGGGGGAAGTGTGGTTCCATGCGGCTCGAGAAGAAGCAACCCATGCGGCTGTGGGGGAGGGGAACCATATGCGGCTCAGAAGGGAAGAGTACTCATGCGGCTGCGGGGAGCAATGCCTATGCAGCTGGGAGCAAGTGTACGTATGCGGCTCGCGAGTGTTGAGTTCATGCGGCTCAGGGTGAAGTCCTCATGCGGCTAGCGGGAATGGCGCATGCGGCTGCAGAGTTCAGAACTTATGCGGCTGGGGATTGAGCGAGTTATGCGGCTAAGTGAGTCCGACTCTCATGCGGCTCAAGAACTTCCAGTCATGCGGCTGGATAGAATACTTGCCGCGTGAATATTCATGCGGTCAAGTCAAGCACTGTTCATCTTCTCCAAAATTTCAGAGAAGAAGAACACCATGAGAGCCAAGTCCTCAAGCTCCATAACTCCATCATCCGGAGCCTAAATCCGAACTTCCATAGGTCAAAATGGGGTAGAACGAAATTCTCTACAACATGGAACCATCAAAACTCAAAAATAAACAGATTTAGTAGATCAAAACCCACGGAATCCGAAAATAATGCAAACTTAGATCTACAAGAATCTAGCTATGGAAATTAGAAAAGCCAAGTACTAAAGTGTTTTATAATGTAGTAAAGAAGAGAATGGAGCAATAAAATCAGAGTTCCTCCATGAAGCAAGTTGTACTTGCCTAGACCTCTCTCTTCTCTCTCTGGTAGGTAAGAAGTAAATGGGGAAGAAGAAGATGAGTAATGAAGAGAGAGAAAGAAGAAATGGCAATAAATATCAAAGGTGGTGGTAGGTAGGGGGTTCATCCATGGTTCATCATAAACCCAAGCAAAACCAAGCCAGGCCGAACCAACCAACCCGAACCAGGAATAGACCAAGCCAAGAAGGAAATGCCAAGCCAGGAAATCATGCAATAAAATACGTACACGTATTCCAAGAATACGTGTTACGAACCACAGGCATTACAACTCTATCCACCTTAAAAGAATTCCGTCCTCGGAATTTAATCAAGAGGCTAGAGGAGCAATGACAAGCTACATTAATCACATGCAAGCTATAACTAGGCAGACAATCACTCATTCAAGCAAGGAATCGAAGGCATGAGGCATAAGAAAGACATTATACCTCACGAGTCAAACAAGTCGGGATATCGCAATCGGATATCATCCTCACGCTCCCACGTTGACTCCCCCAAAGAGTGATGACCCCAAGCAACTCGGACTAACTTGATAGTCTTGTTCTTGAGGATCTTCTCTCTCCGGTCCAATATAGACATGGGCCTTGGTACCAACAACCAATTCTGAATGATCCAGGATGTGGCTCGGGTCTGGGATATACCGTCGTAATTGGGATACATGGAACACGTCATGCACCTCGCTTAGCGACGGCGGAAGAGCGAGACAATAGGATACATCTCCTACTCGCTCCAGAATGTCAAACGGTCCTATATACCTAGGACTAAGCTTGCCCCGTACGCCGAAATGAATGACGCCACGGTTAGGCGAAATCCTCAGGAATACATGATCGCCGACCGAAAACTCTAGAGGGCGCCGATGAGAATCGGCCCAATGGCGCTGGCGATCTTGGGCAACTCTAAGATGATCTCGGACTCTCCTGACCACCTCAACTGTCTGAGCGATCATTTCTGGACCAAGCATTTGTCTCTCTCCAACATCATCCCAGGCTAGCGGAGATCTGTACTTCCTACCATATAGTGCCTCGAACGGTGCCATCTGGATACTGGCCTGAAAACTGTTGTTGTACGAGAATTCTACCAGGTGTAAGTGATCTTCCCATGAACCACCGAAGTCAAGTGTACAGGACCGCAACATGTCTTCAAGAGTCTGGATCGTACGCTCCGACTGACCATCTGTCTGCGGATGATACGCTGAACTGAACTGGAGACGAGTTCCCAAACTCTCCTGCAGGCTACGCCAAAAGTGTGACGTAAATCTTGAATCTCGGTCCGAGGTGATACTGACTGGCACACCGTGCAACCTGACAATCTGCCTGAGGTACATCTCCGCTAGCTGAGCCGTCGACTGACCAACTCTGAATAGAAGAAAGTGAGCCACCTTCGTGAGCCGATCAACTATAACCCAGATAGCATCTCTACCAGTTGGGGATCTAGGTAATCCGGTCACGAAATCCATGGTCACATGCTCCCACTTCCATTCTGGATTCGGTAAGGGCTGAAGAAGTCTAGCCGGTCTCTGATGTTCAGCCTTATCTTGTTGGCAAACCAAACACCGAGAGACAAACCGAGCTATCTCCCGCTTCATGCCATTCCACCAGAAGTGCTGACGGATATCTCGGTACATCTTCGTACTGCCAGGATGGATGGAATACTGAGAACTGTACGCCTCTGACATGATCTTCTGTCTGATATCTCCACTGGGTACACAAAGACGATTACCATGTCGAAGTGTACCATCCTCATGAATGCATAACTCTGGCCTTCGTCCTGCCTCACACTCTGCTCTGAGTCGCTGAAGCTTGGAATCTGCCGACTGTGCCATCCGGATCCTCTCGACTATAGTGGACTGTACTTGCATGTTGGCCATCAATACCACACTGGAAGGGAGAACAACTTCTATACCCATCTTCTGAAGATCTGCTAACAGCTCTGGCTGTGCTGTTAGAAAATAAACTCCCGCTCTCCTGCTCAATGCATCCGCAACAACATTGGCCTTCCTAGGATGATACTGCAGGTTGACATCATAATCCACAAGAAGCTCCAGCCATCTTCTCTGACGCATGTTAAGATCCTTCTGGGTGAAAACATACTTCAGGCTCTTGTGGTCGGTGAAAATCTCCACCCTGTCTTCATACAAGTAGTGCCTCCACAACTTAAGTGCAAACACTACTGCTGCCAGCTCCAAGTCATGGGTTGGGTAATTTCTCTCATGATCACGAAGTTGTCGGGACGCATAAGCTATTACCTTCCCATACTGCATCAGAACACATCCTAAACCTCTGCCTGAAGCATCACAATACACTGAGAATCCTCCGGTCCCATCTGGAAGCGTGAGAATAGGAGCTGTTATCAGGCCTCGCTTCAACTTCTCAAAAGAATCCTGACATTCTGCTGTCCAAGCAAACTGCGCATCCTTGCGGGTCAACTGGGTCAACGGCGCTGATATCCGAGCAAAATCTGATACAAACCGCCGGTAATAGCCGACCAATCCAAGGAAACTGCGAACTTCTGCAACTGTGCTGGGCACCGGCCACGACTCAATAGTCACAATCTTCTGGGGATCGACTTCTACTCCTTCTCTAGTGATGATATGACCCAAGTACGAAATACGATCGAGCCAGAACTCGCATTTACTGAACTTGGCATATAACTGGTGCTCCCTGAGAATCTGAAGAACTATACGGAGATGCTGCTCATGCTCCGCCTCACTCTTGCTGTAGACCAGGATGTCGTCCAAGAACACAATCACAAACTGATCCAAATAAGGCATAAAGATGCGATTCATGAGGTCCATGAATACTGCTGGCGCATTGGTTGCTCCAAAAGGCATAACAAGGAACTCTCAATGCCCATATCTTGATCTAAAAGCTGTCTTCGGGATGTCCTGCTCTTTGACTCTGATCTGATGATAACCTGAGCGCAAATCAATCTTCGAGAATACTGAAGCCCCCTTGAGTTGATCAAACAAGTCATCTATCCTTGGAAGAGGGTATCTGTTCTTGATTGTCACAGAGTTCAAGGTACGATAATCAACACATAACCTGGACGTACCATCCTTCTTTTTCACAAGAAGCATCGGGGCTCCCCAAGGCGATCCACTAGTACGAATGAATCCCTTGGCTCGAAGTTCTTCAATCATCTTGTACAATATCTCCAACTCTGACGGCGCCATCCTGTAGACTCTCTCTGACACTGGGGCTGTCCCGGGAATCAAGTCTATTGTGAACTCGATCTCCCGCTCTGAAGGCATACCTGGTAGCTCTTCTGGGAAAACATCTGGGAACCCATCCACTATCCTGGGCAACTGCACTGCTGCTACTGCCATCCGCAATATCGGAGGAGAAGGCTCAACTTCACCTCGGGAAAAATAAAATTCTGGCTCGCCTGGAATGCTAAAAACAACCCTGCCAATATGGCAGTCTATTCTAGCATACTGGTTCCTCAACCAATCCATCCCTAGGACCACATCATAATCGGCCATCGAAAATTCTATCAATCTAGCGGGGAACTCTCTACCGCTAACTACGATCCGACACGAGGAAAATACTCTATCTACTCCCACAAGTCCGTTACCAGTAAGTATATTGAGCCTTACTGATAATGACTCGGGCTCAAATCCTACCCGTGTCGCAAATCGTGCAGACATAAAAGAATGCGATGCACCAGAATCAAATAAAGCTGAAGCTGGAAATGAGTTGACGAGAATAGTACCTGCCACTACCTCTCCTAGTGCCAATCCTTCCTCTACGGTCATCACCATAGCCTGACCGTGCCCTCGGGGTGCTGGTCCCCTCTGCTGAAATCCTCGCTGCCTATTCTGACTCAAGGCCTGGGCTTGTGTATGCTGCTGGGGGTTTTGCTGCTGGAACACTTGGGCCTGAGGCAGCAAGGGCCTCGGTAATGGGTACTGCTGCTGCTGCTGGACCGGTGCTGGTCCTCTCACCGAAGAGCTAGAAAGGTTGGATGATGATGAACCACCCCTGTTCGGGCAGGATCCAACCCTATGGTCTGGTGCTCCACAAGCCAGACACAATCCCTGTGCCATGCGACACTCTGCTACCACATGGCCTGGCTTCCCACAATGAGAACAACCCACTGTGGAAGATTGCTTCTGCTTCTGCTGCTGAGGGTACGTCGGAGTGGAATGCTGAACCGACGTTACTGAGGCCGCCCGCCTCGGAGCTCCAATAGTCAAAGCCCTGGCTGCCGGGGCTGGTGCTGAAGACTGATTCATCTGGCCGTGAGATCTCTTCCGACCTCCGGTCCTATCCACGATCCTCTGGGAGGTATACTCATGCCTCCGGGCTGCTCTCAAGACTGCATCAAAAGTCTGATGCTCAAACTGCTCTGCCAACAAGATCTCCAGGTGAAGCCCCTGCTGGAACCGCTGGGCTCTATCATACTCGGTTGCCACCAAAGTGGGAGCAAACCGACTGAGTCTGAAAAACTCGGCCGCATATCCGTCGACCGTCCTGCCTCCTTGCTTCAGATTGGTGAACCAAGTCTGCAGATCATACCGAGCCACGGCATCGAAATACTTGGTCTGGAATCTCTCTCTGAACACCGTCCAAGCAATAGGTGCTGCTAATCCAACGGCCTGAGCTGCCCACCAGCTGCGGGCAAGATCTAACAACTGCAGACGCACAACGGCCACCTTCTCGTTCTCTGGAGTCTTGGCTGCGTCGAGAATCACTTTAGTATCCTGAGGCCATGCATCTGTCGCGATAGCATCTTCACTACCGTCGAAGAATGGAGGGTTCAAGCGCTTGAAGCTGTTGGCCGCGCTGTTACCCTGATGACCTCCTCTGGTCAAAGCATCCGTCACTGCCTGTTGCAAGGCATCTCCATGACGATCTTGAGAAGCTATCAAGGTCCTGACGAGTCCTACTAATGTGCCATCATCAGGTTCGGCAGGCTGAACTGGCTGAACTGGGGGCCCTTCTCCAATAGGCTCGACTCTGGAGGCTACTCCGGAGTGCTGGACTTGATCTCCGGGTTGCTGCTGGTCCGCGGGAGGTGCTCCGCCTTGCTGATCGGTAGGACCACGAACAATGCCGCTGAAGAAGACGACATGGGAAAACAATAAGGAAGGACCAGGATAGATCAACGATACAAGCATATGATCAGGACAAGAATCCAGGGATTCAGAAGATACGAGCAGAGATCAAGGACGAATACTGATTGAGACATCTATTCGGTAAACCCTCACATATCTTGATTTACAAGACCTGCATGGGCCACCACTTAAACCATGTCATGCCCCAGAACCAGAATACTGGAGAGCGGGGGCAGACATAGCCAGCTACGTATATAAAATGGAATCCATCTCGCTATACGGTCACGGCTGTCTAGATACATGAGGGTTTACTACAAGCCAACAGTCTCCTACGGTCATGAACAAGCCTAGTGTCTCAATCACAAGCAAGTAAGTAAAAGTTACAAGATGTATGATCATTAAATATACAATAATAAGGCGTCCCAAATATTACATATTCAGCTGATCATGAAGCTAGTCATTACAAAATGTGAGGACTAGCAAGAGTTTAGTCATACATGATCAACCCTAGGATCTGTCAATCATGTTACAGCCCGTAGGCAGACAGTAAGTAAAGTACAATCGAGCTAAATAGGTGCTCGTCGGCTAAACGCCTCAAAAGAATATTTTTACAATAAAGTGGGAGATCAAAAATAAACCCACTCGTTGCCAGGGTTCCGTCTAGTGGCCACCATATGGCTGGAAGGTCGGTAGATCCTCTGGAGCTGCTCCGAAATCTGGCCATACAAAACCAGCTGGGTCAGACCCCAGAAAGAGTAAGTGCCACAAAGGAAGCTTCACTTAGGAACTAAAACCAGCAATCAGCACAAGAGTATAAATAAAAGTAAGAACTGGAAATAAAGAAAATACATCTGGATGATATACGACGAGATAACCATGGAACTATTCAGATAACCAGGTTACAACCCGTAAACCAAACAAGGACCGGGGTTGTAACCCTTCGTCTGAATAGAACTTGAAATTCTCACCATTTATCGGTAAAATAAATACAGGCATTCAGGTCATATAGCAATCTGGAGCAGGATCAGGACAAGACTAGACTGGTTAAACTCCATCCAATCATTCACGGCCAATCAAGAATTACGGCTTGATACTTTAACTAACCAGGGTTTTCACAGGCCTAATTACTAGCAAAATGCAGTGAGATTATTTCACAGCCACAAGCCCTGCAGACCATCCAGGTTACCCAGGACGAAAGATTAGGGTTGAATTCAGGTGGGTACATCGTCCAGGAAACGCATGTACCCTTAAGTAGCTTGAAGGGTGCAACACATGACAGTGTGCTGGAAATGTGCCCTACTCGACGGCAGGCTACAGATCCCAGGCGCGCCCAGGTAACGGGATTGCCTGTAGGTGGGGAAATCTCTTCATGACTAATGTATTAATCTAGTTATTAGTCCTTAGTTCATTTCAATAGGTACTCCTGACCGTGGTACTCAGGAGTCCCTCCCTAGACATGATGCAAGACAGGACTGGTTTATTTGTACAAGCACAATCGCCCACGGTGTTCATGTAATTTATACAGGTCATGTCATGTCAGGTAGCCGTCGCAACAGCTTCTCAATATATATCATGTCAGGTTATCATGTCAAGTGTACTTGTCAGGAGTGCGCCATGGCGGACCACTATCATGTCATGTCAGGTTTTCTTGTCAAGAGTGCACCACTACGGGTCACTATCAGGTCATGTCAGGTATCATTTCCAAACATATTAAACAAATCCATGATTATCAAGTTCATGACAAAAGGCGTAAGGATATAAAATGGACGTAAAATATCTAATAAAGGAGTTACAAAACATGGGCAAATAATGATAAATAATAGTACACAAGAACATGAGAAAGTCATGCGGCTCAGTCATATGCGGCCAGGAAAGGAGGGGGCGCATGCGGCTGGAAGTACAAGGGCGCCAGCGGCTGGAAATGCAAGACGTATGCGGCTGGAATTAATCGGGATCATGCGGCCCAATTAGAAGAGCGCATACGGCCAGGGTCACTGGATCCCATGCGGCTAAGACAAGGGGGCGCATGCGGTCAGGAAGATAGGAAACTCATGCGGCTGGGGGAATGGGTCTCATGCGGCTAGCTGGCCAATCAGGTACATGCGGCCGGGGGGGAAGTATGGTTCCATGCGGCTCGAGAAGAAGCAACCCATGCGGTTGCGGGAGAGGGAAACCATATGCTGCTCAGAAGGGAAGAGTACTCATGCGGCTGCGGGGAGCAATGCCTATGCGGCTGGGAGCAAGTGTACGTATGCGGCTCGCGAGTGTTGAGTTCATGCGGCTCAGGGTGAAGTCCTCATGCGGCTAGCGGGAATGGCGCATGCGGCTGCAGAGTTCAGAACTTATGCGGCTGGGGATTGAGCGAGTTATGCGGCTAAGTGAGTCCGAATCTCATGCGGCTCAAGAACTTCCAGTCATGCGGCTGGATAGAACACTTGCCGCGTGAATATTCATGCGGTCAAGTCAAGCACTGTTCATCTTCTCCAAAATTTCAGAGAAGAAGAACACCATGAGAGCCAAGTCCTCAAGCTCCATAACTCCATCATCCGGAGCGTAAATCCGAACTTTCATAGGTCAAAATGGGGTAGAACAAAATTCTCTACAACATGGAACCATCAAAACTCGAAAATAACCAGATTTAGTAGATCAAAACCCACGGAATCCAAAAATAATGCAAACTTAGATCTACAAGAATCTAGCCATGGAAATTAGAAAAGCCAAGTACTAAAGTGTTTTATAATGTAGTAAAGAAGAGAATGGAGCAATAAAATCAGAGTTCCTCCATGAAGCAAGTTGCACTTGCCTAGACCTCTCTCTTCTCTCTCTGGTAGGTAAGAAGTAAATGGGGAAGAAAAAGATGAGTAATGAAGAGAGAGAAAGAAGAAATGGCAATAAATATCAAAGGTGGTGGTAGGTAGGGGGTTCATCCATGGTTCATCATAAATCCAAGCAAAACCAAGTCAGGCCGAACCAACCAACCCGAACCAGGAATAGACCAAGCCAAGAAGGAAATGCCAAGCCAGGAAATCATGCAATAAAATACGTACACGTATTCCAAGAATACGTGTTACGAACCACAGGCATTACAGCATGATTCTCTAGTTCTTTTATGTCAATGATGCTTCGCTTAATTATTTTCTCTGATTGGGATAAGTGCATTGGTAGTGGACAAACCTCAATCTGCGTTATTTATTGTTGTTTTTTTATATGTTGAATGCTAATGAATTGCTGGTTTTAGTTCTTAAGTGAAGCCTCCTTTGTGGCACTTGCTCTTTCTGGGGCCTGACCCAGCTGGTTTTGTATGGCCAGATACCGGAGCAGCACCAAAGGATCTCCCTGCTTTCCAGCCCGATGGTGGTCACCAGGCGTAACCAGGGCATCGAGTGGGTTTCTTTTGTTCTTCCACTGTAATATTGTAAATTATTGTTTTGAGGCGTTTAG
Organism: Iris pallida; assembly: GCA_029216955.1. Classification (NCBI taxonomy): domain Eukaryota; kingdom Viridiplantae; phylum Streptophyta; class Magnoliopsida; order Asparagales; family Iridaceae; genus Iris; species Iris pallida. The sequence continues at coordinate 5,200,812 of JANAVB010007596.1, forward strand.
CCGACGAGCAAGTATTAGCTCGATTGTACTTACTTACTGTCTGCCTACGGGCTGTAACATGATTGACAAGCCCCGGGGGTTGATCATGTATGACTGAACTCTTGCTAGTCCTCACATTTTGTAACGACTAGCTTCTGATCATTCCGAATATGTAATGTATGGGATGCCTTACTATTGTGTATTTGGTGGTCTGACATCTTGTAACTGTTATTAGTTGGTTGAGATTGAGACAATAGGCTATCTATGACCTTAAGAGACTGATGGATTGTAGTGAAACCCTCACATATCTAGACAGCCGTGACCGTATAGCGGTGTGGATTCCATTCCGTTATACGTAGCTGGCTATGTCTGCCTCCGCTCTCCAGTATTCTGGTTCTGGGGCGTGACACCAATACCCATTCCATCTAGCCAGCTAAGAAAGACTGCATCAGTCTCAACTCTCTTGATTCCCGATATAAGTCACGGTCCAACATTCTGATCCCATCCAACAAGCTAACCAAATGCCTCGTGCGGAGCGGGGCATTACACTGGTTATCTCGCCAGGTGTGTGCTCTTGTCCTTCGCAGGTGTTCTAGCCAAGGCCGTGATCTTCTCCATTTCTTCAAGGATGATTGCTCTTGGTTCGTCTTGCTATTTTAACGATCATTTTCCTTTATATCTTCTTTTCTTTAAATTGGTTTGTAGTGGATTTGTCTCCGCCCAACTACATGTATAAGTGACAAATTCTTGAGTTGATTTATATCATTATTCTTCTGATTTTGTGGATGAGATTTAGTTATCATCGTTTTACTGCATTTTACAGCTTATGTATACATACGGAGGTTCCATACATTGTAGTATACTTCGTATGTATATAGCTGACATGTCTACGTACTTAGTCCTATATATTTTGGGACTGGGGCGTTACAAGTAGTTTTTAGCAAAAAAATTGGCGCCCACTTTCCCTAATTTCCCTGCAACTTTTCTGATATACTCCGATCGATTCTCTCTCTCTCCCTCTCTCTCACATTCACAAATCTAAAAAAAACTTGGTTCAAAAACTGTCTCTCTCTCAATCAACAGATGCGATGAGTCATCAGCTCGACTCCGGCGACTGGCATCCACCTATGAACACTCATCTTCCAAATTTCCATTAACCCCCTTCTTTTGCTTTAATATGAGGTGAGAAATACCCTAGTATTTTTGGGTCAAAATTTATGCCTTTGTTTAGATCTACTGTTGCCACGTTGATTCTTGGATTCCATTTTAATTTAAGGTGAGAAATACCCTAGTTTTTTTGGGGTCAAATTCATGCTGTTGTTGGGGCCTCTGCGTCCGCGGAGAGCATAATCGACGACGTCCTCATCGAGTTCATGCCGGACAAGAAGGATCTGGAGGAGGCGAGGAAGCAGCGACGAGGATCTACGAGGTCCTCCCCCTCCATCCGTAATACGATCTAGCTGCCTGTGCCGCATGACCCGATTGTCATTCAATCGAAAAATCAAGAATTAGAAGATGAGGAGGTTTCATAAGCGGAATTGGCGGTATCCGAGAGTAATAGGAAGATGATAGAAGTAGAGGATGAGGTAAAATTGGAGGTGGAGACGGAGAAGAGCGAGAAGGTGCAGCTGCTGCTGAACACGAAGGTGGAGACGGACAAGGATGAGAATGTAGCAAGCGCAAGTGATGGGTAGAGGGAGGTCTGTGGAGAAGACAGGAATGTCGGTGATGAAATTGGAGGATCTTTATCAGCAGGTGATACAAATGCGGCCGAGTGTTCGGAGTTTTATTTGGGTTCGGATGGTTCACTGCCATTTTATGTCATCGATGCTCACGAGAAGTCCTTTGGGGCTAATTTGTGTACAGTCTACCTCTTTGGGAAGGTATTGTTCCTCACAAGCCAATACTATACTTTGTTAAATTTCGAAATAATCAATATAAGTTTGCTCAGAAAACAACTTTTGTTCTTGTTGTTGAGGATTTGTTGACAAAGACATGCTACACTTTCCCACTACACGAAGCACCAAAGTGTCCACCGATTAAAGAAAAACTGAGATTAGTGATAGTAACATCTCCTTTATTTAGCCTGCCAATGTATATAGTTTTTCTCATGTTACTATACGATATATCCAGTTTAGTTGTCATCCCCAAGGCCCCCAGTGGAGCATTGCTAGGCCCTCTTGTTATACTTTGTATTAGTAACGTTCCAGTGAAGAAAATTACCTCAAAACCTTTTCCCTGTCACTTCTTTTGTGATATTGATATAACAACATATGGATACTACACTTTCTCCTAGTATACTAGGAGTACTCGTGCCGTTGGCACTCCCAATCTTTAGCCCACGGTTGTGTTGAGTCTCTTTTAAATCTTCCATTTAAATATTTTGTTGAATATAATACTTTAAAATTTTAAATTGTAGCATACCATAATCTGATTGATGTAAGTATGAGTATACATTTTTTGATACCAATAAGATCTCATTCGAAAATACAATTTAGCAAATCTTGAATATAATCTAATTTAGTCGAATTATGAAGTAAAATTTGAAGTTGATATAATCTATAGTTTAAAAACATAATCTAATCTAAATAGTAGTTCAGTTTAAATTAAATACATAATTTTAATTCAATGGGAAGGGTTTTGATTTTAGCCGTATGATATACTCCCTATCTTTTAAGCCCGACTCCTCTTTATTTTTTTACCTTTTGGTGGGAAACACCAATCCACTTGAGTCATGGCAAAATGGACTCCTATCAGGTGTATGATATATAATATATATATATATATTACTATTTCTAGTCAAGTTTTTGTATGTTAGAAGAATGATATCTCCCATAGCTGTTGAAAGTTGGATGTTAGTTTTTTGAATTGTGGATGCTTACAAACATTTGACAGGGTGTTAATTTTCCATGCTCTAGCTCAAAGCCGATGGTGCATATCATAGCTATAGTATGGTTGTAAAGAATATGCAGCGATGTGTTTATGCCATCCCAGCCAGTTTCGAGGAAACTGATTCTCAAGTTCCAGATGTGCAAGTAAAGTACACAACAATAAGTGCATAAATAACATACAGACTTTTTTTAAACTAAAAATAACATACAAACTAATGCTGATATATTTTTGTCTGTCCATAAGATGCACAGGGTTTACTTATATAATTACTTCTGTCTGTTAGAAAATGCCATCAAGTTTGAAGGATGAGATACGTAATAGATTGGTCGACTTCAACGTTTCAAAATTTATCACTGTTCGTTGCAAGGTTTTTAACATGCTTCTCTAGACATGAAAGTTATCATTCCTTCCATGAAGTTATCATCAAAATTGTTGTGTTAATTTCTATTATATATTGTCACCACACTTTGATGCTCCACAGCAGAAATATGCGTTTGAGCGATCTGATATACGTCTTGGAGAGCATTGTATTCTTAAGATCAATTACTTGTCATGACCCGCACCCGTTTTTTTTTAACGGATATGAGACGTGTCCAAGCCAGCCTACGCCGCAGTGTCGGCGGTAGAACGCTGTCACGGCCATGCAGATCAAAATCACAAATAATGCTCATTCACAAATTTAATTTAGTTTACAATGATCAAGTTTTACATTTGCAGAAAAATATAAACTTGTACAAATATTGGAATGACTACAACTCAGCTATCTAGCTAGCCTCTAGGCTTTTGTCTGCAAGTACACCCGTAACTCCCAGGCTAAGTGAATCCACGGCTAACCTGTAAAATTTTGGTTTCCAGTCAGAAATGGAACGAGCACAATTCACTGAATGCAATTTCAATAAATGAAAATGACTATACAACAGAGGTTAGACATCAATTACATATTTTTGAAAATAAACAGAAAGACAGAAAATCAATAGCAATAGATAAAAATACTTTTCCCACTGTTAGAAGTACCTTTGATATGTGATCAGTCTGGGACACTACACCGCGAGGTCTATGAGGTCTACTTGCACGAAAATAAACAATGTCTACGAGATCTACTTGCAGAAAATAAACAATGTCTACTTGCAGAAAATAAATAATGTCTACGAGGTCTACTGCAGAAAATAAACAATGTCTACGAGGTCTACTGCAGAAAATAAATAATGTCTAAGAGGTCTACTGCATGAAAGTAAACAATGTCTACGAGATCTACTGCATGAAAATAAACAATGTTTACGGTCGGATCACACATCCTTGGTACTTCTCATTCCCGACTCAACAATTTATAATAGAATATAAAAATCACATAACCAATGGCCAATCAATAAATATAGTGAAGATCAATATCGAAATGCAGACAATAAACTGTACTCGTCTGGGGTCCTTAGCTGGGGAAACCGATGATTTTGTTGAGTCCCGAATAGTCCAATTAGCCTAGGGTCGATATGAAGTAGTCAGAATCACAAAAAAAATATGAGTGTATGACTAGTCGTGATCAAGGTAGGACTCGAAGAGAATTTTGTATAAATAACTATATATAACTCTAGTAAATATATATAATTTTAGAAGTATATATACGGTTTTTGGGAACTATATTTACAAAAAAAAAAGTTTCAGATAGCTACTTTAAAAATATATCAAAATCGTTTCATGGCTAAACCCTAATCGTTTCAAATATATTTATAACTTATCTAGGAATTATTCAAAACTATATATTTATAAAAAGGCTAAAAAACCATCTATATACCCGTAATTAATAAAAACTGGTTATATAAAAATAAACTTAAATTACTTATACGTAACAGCCCATCCCTATGGCCCCATAAGAGTAAGCCTACAACTCTTTTATACAACTATACATATATATATCAGGCTCAAAATCATTTGACAAAGCCCAAACATATTTATACGAAATTATGTGAAGACAGAATAGATTAGAGCCCATATTCGAAGCCCAAATAATTATACCTATTTATAGTATTAAAACCATATATATTTTTTTTATTAGTTAAAATATTGTAGAAGAATATATAGAAATCTAGAAAGTCAATTTAAAACTAAAAGTCTCAATTTGTAAAAATATAATTTTTAGAACAAAAACTCATATTCTAAACAGATAGAAAAATTACTGTAATAATATTCATAGGGTTACTAAATCCAACCTTGAAATAGTTATATGTTCAAGCCCGAAGCAATATTTTCATTACACATATATATTTTTATAAATATTTAATATCTTTTTCAATAACAAAAGAGTAAAACAATTGATGATATTAACATCTACTATTATTATTATTATTAATAATACCAATTATATTAATCATATTTATAATATATTTATTAGTAATCTTACTATTAAAATAAGAACAGAACTAAACCCATCTCGTTTTCTTTTGTGAAAAATTGTTTATAATATAACCCTTTCTCCCATGTTCTCGAACAAAACAAATTTGATTAGAGAGGGGAGAGAGAAGGTCAAATAGAAAACAGAAGAAAAAAATAAAGAACAAGTAGAAGAAATGAGAGAGAAATTATGAGAATGGGAAGCAGGGGTTACTCACTGGGAGAGGCGGCGGTGAGCGCTGAGTGGAAGCGGGGAGCGGTGGTTGTTGGGAAAGAAACGCGGAAACCTTTCCCCAAACATGAGAGTACCTGCGAGAGGACCAAGCAATACAACGCACGAACCCAAAAATAGCCACACAAAAAACAATCACGCAGACACAGAGAATTTTTGACGTGGAAACCCTTGCGGGAAAAAACCACGGGACGATCGGAGTCCAACCCTGAGAAGCCTCCACTAATGGAATAGAAGAATTACACCCTCTACAAACTCCTCCCGATCCAAATCGGATTCCCACAACACTCAGAGATAAGAACAATGATTACAAGGCTACGAAGAGCGAGAACGACGAGTAGAGATTACCTGAAACACGATCTCCTTCGAAAACGACCTTCAATCCTCCGCCTTCTTCTCCGAAGTTGCAATGGCACTCTTGCCTCCTTCTCTCTCCAACTTGTGTTACTTGTGATAATGAGTTAGGGTTAAGAAAACTCAATATATCTCCCTAATCCCGCAACCAACCTGGACCGTTGGATTAGATCCAATGATGAAAACTCATCCAGAAATCCGCTTCAGCCCACGATGACACAGAGTTCGGCCAGAACTCTGTGTGGAGCAACCAGCACCTACTGGCCAAACCTTGGAACGGCCAGACCGAGTTCGGCCAGAACTCGGCCTGGGACCGAGTTCGGCCAGAACTCGGCCTGGGACCGAGTTCGGCCCGAACTCGGATCCCCTGCTTCCAGCAGCTCCAGCAGCAGCAGCAGCAGCTCCGTCGCCTACTTCCCGAGCTTCTCCGACATCGGACGGCGCTCGTCGCACTCCGGGGTCTTCTCCACATAGGTTGGGAACCCCTCCCACTCCAATAAATCTCCCCCTTCACAACTATGGGGAGGACGTCGTCATCCCGACGACCTGCCTGCAGTACTCAAACTTCCCCCTTGGTAGAATCTTCGTGAACATATCAGCTCCGTTGTCGTCTGTATGCACCTTCTCAAGCTCCGTGTCCTTCTTCTCAACCACATCCCGTATCCAATGATACCGGGTCTCGATGTGCTTGGACCGGCTATGAAACGTCTGATTCTTCACAAGGTGGATCGCACTCTGACTGTCGCAAAGCAAAGTATACTGCTCTTGCTTCAGTCCCATTTTCTGCAACAACTTCTTCATCCACAACAGCTCCTTGCAAGCCTCCGTCGCCGCAATGTATTCCGCCTCTGTCGTCGACAAGGCAACACACTTCTGCAACCGCGACTGCCACGATACTGCTCCTCCCGCAAACATTATCACGTAGCCCGAAGTCGATCGCCTCGTGTCTACATCTCCAGCCATATCAGCGTCGGTATACCCAACCAGCTTCGGCTCGTCACCACCAAAGGAAAGTCTCCAACCAGCAGTGCCCTGAAGATAACGTAGAATCCACTTGACCGCACTCCAATGTACCCTTCCAGAATTTGAAAGATACCTGCTAACCGTACCAACTGCATGAGCAATATCTGGCCTCGTACACACCATAGCATACATCAGGCTTCCCACAGCTGAGGCATATGGAACCCGCTCCATATCTTCCTTTTCGTCCTCGGTAGATGGACACTGTTCCTCAGTGAGCTTAAAGTGAGCCGCGAGGGGGGAACTCACTTTCTTCGACCCGTCCATCCCGAAACGCTGAAGTACCCGGTGAATATACTTCTTTTGGGACAAGTGTAGCAGCTTGGACTCTCTCTCTCGGCTGATCTCCATCCCAAGAATAGTCTTCGCTGCGCCCAAATCCTTCATAGAGAAGGCCGCGCCCAGCTGGCGCTTCAACTCCGCTATCCTAGTGGCATTCCGACCCACTAATAGCATATCATCAACATAGAGCAATAAGATGATAAAATCATCATCGACAAAATACCTCACAAATGCACAATGGTCCGACGTCGTCCGTGCATAACCATGCTCCCCCATAAATGACTCGAACTTCCTGTACCACTGCCTCGGAGCCTGCTTCAGACCATACAAGCTCTTCCTCAACCGGCAGACCAAATGTGACTTGTCCTTCTCACAGAAACCCTCCGGCTGCTCCATGTACAATTCCTCCTCAAGATCACCGTGGAGGAATGCCGTCTTCACGTCCATCTGCTCGACCTCCAAGTCGAAACTGGCTGCTAATGCTAGCACCACCCGGATAGACGAATGCTTGACGACAGGCGAAAAGATCTCATCATAATCCACGCCTTTCCGCTGACCGTAGCCTTTGACTACCAGCCTCGCTTTGTATCGAGGGCGAGTAGCATCTTCCGTCTGCTTCACTCTGAACACCCATCGATTCTTCAAAGCCTTCTTGCCCTTTGGCAATCGCACCAGATCATAAGTGGAATTTGTGTGCAAGGAACTCATCTCCTCCTGCATAGCCACCATCCACTCCTGCCTGTGTTCGTCTTCCATAGCCTCTGCGAAACTTTCGGGCTCTCCCCCGTCAGTCAATAGCACATACTCATCCGGTGAGTATCTCGTAGATGGTCGACGATCCCTGTCACTCCTTCTCAGTGGAGCCACTGGTGCTGGCTGTATACCGACAGCCTCCGCCCCTTCAGGAACTACCTCTCCGGCATACTCATCCTCCTGAGGGACACCCTGACCACCATCAGCAGGCTGATGATCAAGGTTGGGAGCAACTCCATGTACCAGCTCCCCCATAACTGGATCCTCTGCGATGTCCTCTGGAAACTGCTCAAAGCGAAATGACTCTAACTCAGGCAATTCCTCAGCCTCAGAAGGCGTCTCGGAATCCTGAGTGTTGGTCATGGTCTGATCCTCGACGAACACCACGTCCCTGCTTCTGTAGAGCTTTCCTTCCACTGGGTCGTAGAGTCTATAGCCAAACTCATCCCGACCATAGCCGACAAAGACGCATCGCCTCGTCTTCGGCTCAAGTTTGGTCCTCTCGTCCTTCGGTACATGCACGAAGGCTTTACAACCAAACGCCCGCAGGTGACTGTATGACGGCTCTTTGCCGTACCATACTTTGTCAGGCACATCACCCTGCAAAGGAGCACTAGGAGACAAATTAATAATATAAGCAGCTGTGAGAAGAGCCTCACCCCAATAACTGCCCGGCAAGTTTGCTTCTGACAGCAAACACCGCACCCTCTCCATCAGTGTCCTGTTCATGCGCTCCGCTACACCATTGAGCTGAGGTGTCTTTGGCGGAGTCTTCTGGTGTCGTATCCCTTGCTCTCTGCAATACGCATCAAAGGGACCGATGTATTCGCCGCCATTGTCGGACCGAACACACAACAACTTCTTGCCCGTCTCCCTTTCAACAGAGGCCTGAAACTCCTTGAAAGTAGGCAGCACCTGATCCTTGGTCTTTAAGGCATAGACCCAAACCTTCCTGGAACAGTCATCAATAAAAGTCACAAAATAAGAAGCACCACCAAGAGATTTTACCTTCATAGGACCGCAGACATTCGAGTGAATCAACTCGAGCAACGCCGGCTTCCTCGAACTTGGGTGACTTTGGAAAGACACCCTATTTTGCTTTCCAGCTAAACAGTGCGTGCACTTCTCCAACTTTGTAGACTTGAGCCCCGGAATCACTTTCCTGTTCACCAAGTAGCTCATTCCCTTCTCGCTGATATGGCCGAGCCACCTGTGCCACAACTCGGTAGACGCATCACTGACTGCGTTCACCTCCTGTGCCCCCTCTGCGCTCCCCTCCATATAGTAGAGACCGGACTTCTTGCTTCCTCTGGCAATCACCATCGAACCTCTGGAAAGCTTCCACTGACTGTTCCCAAAGAGACTGAAGAATCCCTCATCATCCAACCTTCCAACCGACACCAGGTTGAAACGGATAACAGGGACATGACGAACATCCTTGAGAACAAGAACCGCACCCGTCTTCGTTCTCAAATGCACATCTCCAACAGCAATTGCCTTCGACACATCTCCGTTGCCCATCTTCAACACTCCACAGTCGCCTGTAGTGTAAGTGGCAAACAGTGCCCTATTGTGAGATACATGTGCTGAAGCCCCTGAGTCCACCAGCCAAGAATTGTCATCGCAGGCGAGGTTAGTAATGACCTCATCACCTACGACGATCACATCGCCTCCATGCACCGAGGCCGCCGCTGTAGTGTTCTCCTCTTGCTTTCCCTTGTCGCCCTTCTTCTCTCTCTTCCAAGCGAAACAATTCCGCTTGATATGGCCCTTCTTACCGTAATGGTAACACTCTGAGTCCTCGTAACGGCCCTTGGACTTCCCCCTGCTCTTGTCTCTGCCACCACCTGGACCCCTGCTTTTGCCCCTTTCGCGGCTCTCTGAAACAAGTGCCTCTGAGTGGTGGGATGTGGATGAAGTGCCCTGAGAACGTCTCTGCATCTCTTCATTCAACACTCCGCTCTTGGCAAACTCCAGACTGACCACGCCCTCTGGAGCAGAAGCGATCATAGATACTCGTACAGTCTCCCACGAGTCTGGCAATGTACACAGCAGCCACAGTCCCTGAACTTCATCGTCGAACTTGACTCTCATAGAAGATAGCTGGTCAACCACGCCCTGGAACTCACTCAAGTGATCCGAAATAGACGCCCCATCCTTGTACCGCAGACCCATCATCGTTCGGATCAGGAACAACTTGTTTACCCCGGTCTTCTTCGTATACAAGGATTCCAGCTTATCCTACAACGTCTTCGCGTGCTCAATATTGGCAACGTGATTGTACACATTCTCGTCAACAAACTGTCTTATGTACCCACACACCTGTATGTGCTCGAATGTCCAGTCCTCCTCGGATTTATCACTGGGCCTCTCGGATGCAAATAGGGTAGATGCAGCTTCTTGACAAATAGCAAATCTTTCATCTTGCTCCGCCAATAATGATAGTTTGTGCCATTAAGGTTCACCATGCGCACCGGCTTCGCGTCCATCTCTCCTCTCTGGTTCCTCTGTCAACTCCTGACACCCTTTGAACCCAAAGCTTTGATACCACTCTGTTGGAAAAGAAACGCGGAAACCTTTTCCCAAACCGGAGAGTACCTGTGAGAGGACCGAGCAATACAACGCACGAACCCAAAAATAGCCACACAAAAAACAATCACGCAGACACAGAGAATTTTTGACGTGGAAACCCTTGCAGGAAAAAACCACGGGACGATCGGAGTCCAACCCTGAGAAGCCTCCAGTAATGGAATAGAAGAATTATACCCTCTACAAACTCCTCCTGATCCAAATCGGATCCCCACAACACTCAGAGATAAGAACAATGATTACAAGGCTACGAAGAGCGAGAACGACGAGTAGAGATTACCCGAAACACGATCTCCTTCGAAAACGACCTTCAATCCTCCGCCTTCTTCTCCGAAGTTGCAATGTCACTCTTGCCTCCTTCTCTCTCCAACTTGTGTTACTTGCGATAATGAGTTAGGGTTGAGAAAACTCAATATATCTCCCTAATCCCGCAACCAACCCGGACCGTTGGATTAGATCCAATGATGAAAACTCATCCAGAAATCCGCTTCAGCCCACGACGACACAGAGTTCAGCCAGAACTCTGTGTGGAGCAACCAGCACCTACTGGCCAAACCCTGGAACGGCCAGACCGAGTTCGGCCAGAACTCGGCCTGGGACCGAGTTCGGCCCGAACTCGGATCCCCTGCTTCCAGCAGCTCCAGCAGCAGCAGCAGCAGCTACGTCGCCTACTTCCCGAGCTTCTCCGACATCGGACGGCGCTCGTCGCACTCCGGGGTCTTCTCCACATAGGTTGGGAACCCCTCCCACTCCAACAGTGGTCGCCACGCACGAGGCGGTGCTGGGAGAAGGATCCGACGCCGGTCGTCTACACGCGGAGGCGGGCGTCCACGGTGGTCAGTACGGCGCTGGCGCTCCTAGGAACCGACGTCGCTCTGGCAGCGCGCAGCCGTGTCGACGGGAAAAGGCTGCTTCAGCGGCGTTCTAGAGCAGCCGTGATGCTGCATCACCGGGTCGGGCTGGAGGTGTGGCTCCGTGAGGGAGGGGAGGAGTGCGCGTGCGGTGGTTGCTCACCGCTGGGCGGCTTCGGACGGTGGAGGAAGGTTTCGGCATGGCGCTGTTGGAGAGAATAGGGAGGAGGTCACGACAAGGTGAGTGCTATCTTCCCCCATTCTTCTCTGTGGTGGTGGTGTTTTAATGGTATCTGGTGGTGACGGTGGTAGTTCAAGATGGTTGCAGCGGTGGCCAACCGCCGGGGTCGACGACCGAGAACAGTGGCAGAGTTTCTGATGGTGGTGCGGTTGGTTTGGGGTCCCGATGGCAGGAGGCCAATACGGAGGAGCGGACAATGGCTTAATTTTGTGTATTTTGTATCCGAATGTCCGACACAGCAGATATACTGTTGTTTTGTATTGCTCTGGACACCAAGATGAAGGAAAGGAATGTGAAAACGCACACGGACACTCGGGGTCGCGGTACACGGATACACGGACACAGATTTTTTTTGGATGAACTGGACACTAATTATTGGTGGTGCTGAAGATGGAACAATGGCTGTGGTGTGTTTGCTGTAGGCGGGGTGATGATGACGGGGTGGCTGTGATGGTAGTCGGGGTTAGCATGGAGTTGGGGATAGGCAGGGGGAAGTTGGTGTCGGCTGGCTTGGAGTAGGGAAATACTCTCCTTAAATAGGAGCCGAACTCTTAATTGGATAAGGAGCACGAATAGAAATAGATAAATCTTCCTTAAGCCCATTAACTTTTTTAAATCAAAAAAAATCTTAATCAAAGTTCTATAAATAATTGCAACTAGTAGTTTAAAATATTAGTCTTATTTTTTTCCAATAATTTGAATTATACAGATTCAAATCCAAAACAATTAACATAACGACTTTGAAACTATCAAATAGTTTAAATCTATCAATTAATCGCTTATCATAATAATATGCAACAAAATAGCATAATTAGTATTTGATGATAATCTATGGTATTTAAAATCGTAAATAGATTCGAAAGATCTTTTTGTTTAAAATAATTTATAATTCTAAAGTCATTTAAGGTCCAAGATAATAATCAAATATCTTTTGTAATACCAAATAACCAAATAGTTTTTTTTTAACCATAAAGTTTAAACTAATTTTGAAATACAACACAAACTAACGTTTATACATTTCAAGATGATTTATTTTAAAATACGAAAAATAGAGTAAATAAATAAAATTTTGAAAAAATCGAGAAGAGGGGTTACAAATCTACCCACCTTAGAAATAAATTCGTCCTCGAATTTAAGGAATGTCTAGGATAGGTAGGCTGGATATGTCCGAAGGAAATTGCAGTAACAAAATGTTAAAATTCGTATTGACTGATAAGATACGAGCAAGGTTAACAAAAATTTCTTAATAAAAAATATTAATAAAAGGAAGGATGGAAGTGGAAAGTAATAATAATAAATAAAAGATAGGGTTTGATGTTAGATTCTTAGGCTATGGTTTTGATTCATAAAAGGTTCCAAGTGTTCTGAAAATTTTGATACAAACTAATAATGATCTCAATGACAATTCATCAATCGAAGCCTCTACTCACCTTAGAAATATTCTTCTCAAAATTTTGAAGGGCACGATTAGTCATGATTAAGAACATAAGAAATAATATAATCATTGATCAAAATGGGTTGGATCGTGAATATAATTGGTCTTTAAGAAAAGGTAACACATGGTAAGAGTATAGTCAAAGGGTCTAGTCACAATGGTCAAGGATATAATTGAAAGATGGTTCGTTAAACAAGAAAAAGATTAGGCACTATTAACTACGGTTGGAATTTTATAGACATGATCAACAATCAAAATTTAGACAAAATCTAAACTTGGTTAGAATCACTTAGATGCAACTAAGATGCAGTCACAATCAAGTTTAATCATGCAACTCACCCAAGCATTATCAAAATAAAAAAAAAAAATTGCACAAGCATGAACGGGGTCAAAATAGTTACGATCATAGTGGAATAAAAATCTAACATCAGCAGTAATTATTTTTGAAACATAGACACGATTATGATTATAGTCAAAATAGTTTAGTCGTGATCAAATATGTTTAGGAACGATCAATTAGTGAAGCAAAACTGTCTAGGCATGATAATAGAATCAAACCTAAAAAAGGATACAAATTGACTCGATCAAAATATAATAAAAATGAGTCTAGTCATGATCGAAATTGTTCAAGGATGATCAAATCCAAAAATCGTTTTCGATTTTGGTTAAAATATTTATCCACAATTATTTAGGCACGAGTTTAGAATCAAAATCTAGATAAGTTTAGGAAATCCAGTCGAAATTACATCAAAATATGTCAATCTGAAAAATAGAAGGATAAGAAAGTAAGGGAGAATTACCGGTTTATTGAGAAGATTGTGACTAGGAATAAGCACAAATCAATTGGAAAACTTTATAGTTATATGCCACTAAGACGTAGTCTCTATGGTATTCGAAACTCGTAAACATAATCGAAGTTATTTTACCGAGAATTTATGCCTCGCCAGTGTACAGCTAGCTGCATTAAATCCTTGGTTCCACAACTTAAGCTATGTTGCGGTAACGAATACCCTATCAACTCTATCTAATCTTGACATAATAACACAAGGATGAAATAAGATGACCAAGACATAATTTTTAATAATGTTCGATCACCCACGCTTACTTGAAATTATTTTAACTTAGGGATCATGCCACGCCAGTACGCTGCTGGCTGCAGTGAACCCGCAGTCTCGATAATTCAAATAAGTGACGACAGTGCGCTGTTGTCTTGTCATCGCAAGTCATCAAAATTATTCCAACTATATACCCAAGAATATCAAAGAAGTTTAAAATATCATACAAGTTGGTAAAGATAGAAAAAGTACAAGTATCTGTTCTTTAAGTATAAGATCAGCTTCTTGAAAAGAAAATAATTTGATTAGGAAGGATAATGATCGAAGAAAAAAGAAATATAAACTTAAATTTATATTTCTCTAATATTCAAGATCGAGGGAAAATATGTAAAAAGTACTACGTCTACCTATTATGAATATATCTATACACAAGTATATATGTATAGCCTAAGTAAATCCTAAAATATCATTCTAAGAGAAGGTTATCTTATTTCCAAATAAAATATAAATTTAAATAGCAACAATACATATATTATATTCAATATATAATTTATAAAAATTATTCACAATGCTAGGAATGGACTACCAATATATATACATCTATATATCTACAGGGACGTCGTTGGTCGCAATACATGACTAGTAGGGCTTAAGTTAGGTGCGGGTCCAGTCTGGACGGAATTGGTACAACCAGATTTCCATAATATTGCTAAATAACTAATTAAATTCTTTATAGAGGTCAAGTCGCAACTTAGCCGGGTTTTTCTAGTTAGGATACACCTATGGCTCGACCTTCTCTACCATGGCTAGAACATTACTCAAGGCACACGACCACACTATCCGTGTTATTATTTCTAGTCATCTTGTACTCTAAATCTTAACCATGACTAAACCCTTCTATAAATAAAATTCTAAAATCATAATTTAGCTCAAAAAAAAATTCATGAAGAGGAGTTACGGTCAAGAATTGGATTCCAGGAAGGCCTAAGTTGATGAGTAAATAGTCTACCCACCTTAGTCCATATCGTCGTATTAAAATGTAATAGTGGATCTATAAAAATCTTCCAAGTTATCTAAATTTAATAAATTGCATGGCCTAATCCTTAACTACCCAATAGTCAAATTAATAAGGGACTCCTACTCCTAATCATTCTCCTAAATTAATTCAATCCTAATTGTGAATGAGCTTTCCTAATCGCAGGCTCGCAGTAGTACGACTAATATGGTACTACCATGAGTTCACAATCTTTTGCGAAAATTGACCTGCATGGGCCACCAAAAAAACTTGTCACGACCCGCACCCGTTTTTTTAACGGATACGAGACGTGTCCAAGCCAGCCTACGCCGCAGTGTCGGCGGTAGAACGCTGTCACGGCCATGAAGATCAAAATCATAAATAATGCTCATTCACAAATTTAATTTAGTTTACAATGATCAAGTTTTACATTTGTAGAAAAATATAAACTTGTACAAATATTGGAATGACTACAACTCAGCTATCTAGCTAGTCTCTAGGCTTTTGTCTACAAGTACACCCGTAACTCCCAGGCTAAGTGAATCCACGGCTAACCTGTAAAATTTTGGTGTCCAGTCGGGAATGGAACGAGCACAATTCACTGAATGCAATTTTAATAAATGAAAATAAATATACAACAGAGGTTAGACATCAATTACATGTTTTTGAAAATAAACAGAAAGACGAAAAATCAATAGCAATAGACAAAAATACTTTTTCCACTGTTAGAAGTACCTTTGATATGCGATCAGTCTGGGACACTACACCGCGAGGTCTACGAGGTCTACTTGCACGAAAATAAACAATGTCTACGAGGTTTAATTGCAGAAAATAAACAATGTCTACGATGTCTACTTGCAGAAAATAAACAATGTCTACGAGGTCTACTGCAGAAAATAAACAATGTCTACGAGGTCTACTGCATGAAAGTAAACAATGTCTACGAGATCTACTGCATGAAAATAAACAATGTCTACGGTCGGATCACACATCCTTGGTACTTCTCATTCCCGACTCAACAATTTATAATAGAATATAAAAATCACATAACCAATGGCCAATCAATAAAATATAGTGAAAATCAATATCGAAATGCAGACAATAAACTGTACTCGCCTGGGGTCCTTAGCTGGGGAAACCGATGATTTTATTGAGTCCCGAATAGTCCAATTAGCCTAGGGTCGATATGAAGTAGTCAGAATCACAAAAAAAATATGAGTGTATGACTAGTCGTGATCAAGGTAGGACTCGGAGAGAATTTTGTATAAATAACTATATATAACTCTAGTAAATATATATAATTTTAGAAGTATATATACGGTTTTTGGGAACTATATTTACAAAAAAAAAAAAAGTTTTAGATAGCTACTTTAAAAATATATATCAAAATCGTTTCATGGCTAAACCCTAATCGTGTCAAATATATTTATAACTTATCTAGGAATTATTCAAAGCTATATATTTCTAAAAAGGCTCAAAAACCATCTATATACCCATAATTAATAAAAACTGGTTATATAAAAATAAACTTAAATTACTTATACGTAACAGCCCATCCCTATGGCCCCATAAGATTAAGCCTACAACTCATTTATACAACTATACATATATATATCAGGCTCAAAATCATTTGACAAAGCCCAAACATATTTATACGAAATTATGTGAAGACAGAATAGATTAGAGACCATATTCGAAGCCCAAATAATTATACCTATTTATAGTATTAAAACCATATATATATTTTTTAATTAGTTAAAATGTTGTAGAAGAATATATAGAAATCTAGAAAGTTAATTTAAAACTAAAAGTCTCAATTTGTAAAAATATAATTTTTAGAACAAAAACTCATATTCTAAACAGATAGAAAAATTACTGTAATAATATTCATAGGGTTACTAAATCCAACCTTGAAATAGTTATATGGTCAAGCCCGAAACAATATTTTCATTACACATATATATTTTTAGAAATATTTAATATATTTTTCAATAACAAAAGAGTAAAACAATTGATGATATTAACATCTACTATTATTATTATTATTAATAATACCAATTATATTAATCATATTTATAATATATTTATTAGTAATATTACTATTAAAATAAGAACAGAACTAAACCCATCTCGTTTTCTTTTGTGAAAAATTATTTATAATATAACCCTTTCTCCCATGTTCTCGAACAAAACAAATTTGATTAGAGAGGGGAGAGAGAAGGTCAAATAGAAAATAGAAGAAAAAAATAAAGAACAAGTAGAAGAAATGAGAGAGAGAAATTATGAGAATGGGAAGCAGGGGTTACTCACCGGGAGAGGCGGCGGTGAGCGCTGAGTGGAAGCGGGGAACGGTGGTCGCCACGCACGAGGCGGTGCTGGGAGAAGGATCCGACGCCGGTCGTCTGCGCGCGGAGGCGGGCGTCCACGGTGGTCAGCGCGGCGCTGGCGCTCCGAGGAACCGGCGTCGCTCTGGCAGCGCACAGCCGTGTCGGCGGGAAAAGGCTGCGTCAGCGGCGTTCTAGAGCAGCCGTGATGCTGCGGCACCGGGTCGGGCTGGAGGCGTGGCTCCGTAAGGGAGGGGAGGAGTGCGCGTGCGGTGGTTGCTCACCGCTGGACGGCTTCGGACGGTGGAGGAAGGTTTTGGCATGGCGCTGTTGGAGGGAATAGGGAGGAGGTGACGGCAAGGTGAGTGCTATCTTCTCCCACCCTATTCTTCTCTGTGGTGGTGGTGTTTTAATGGTATCTGGTGGTGACGGTGGTAGTTCAAGATGGTGGCAGCGGTGGCCAACCGCCAGGGTCGACGACCGACAACAGTGGCAGAGTTTCTGATGGTGGTACGGTTGGTTTGGGGTCCCAATGGCAGGAGGCCGATGCGGAGGAGCGGACAATGGCTTAATTTTGTGTATTTTGTATCCGAATGTCCGACACGGCAGATATACTGTTGTTTTGTATTGCTCTGGACACCAAGATGAAGGAAAGGAATGTGAAAACGCACACGGACACTCGGGGTCGCGGTACACGGATACACGGACACAGATTTTTTTTTGGATGAACTGGACACTAATTATTGGTGGTGCTGAAGATGGAACAATGGCTGTGGTGTGTTTGCTGTAGGCGGGGTGATGATGACGGGGTGGCTGTGATGGTAGTCGGGGTGAGCATGGAGTTGGGGATAGGCAGGGGGAAGTTGGTGTCGGCTGGCTTGGAGTAGGGAAATACTCTCCTTAAATAGGAGCCGAACTCTTAATTGGATAAGGAGCATAGATAAATCTTCCTTAAGCCCATTAACTTTTTTAAATCAAAAGAAATCTTAATCAAAGTTCAATAAATAATCGCAACTAGTAGTTTAAAATATTAGTCTTATTTTTTTTTCCAATAATTTGAATTATACAGATTCAAATCCAAAACAATTAACATAACGACTTTGAAACTATCAAATAGTTTAAATCTATCAATTAATCGCTTATCATAATAATATGCAACAAAATAGCATAATTAGTATTTGATGATAATCTATGGTATTTAAAATCGTAAATAGATTCGAAAGATCTTTTTGTTTAAAATAATTTATAATTCTAAAGTCATTTGAAGGTCCAAGATAATAATCAAATATCTTTTGTAATACCAAATAACCAAATAGTTTTTTTTAACCATAAAGTTTAAACTAATTTTGAAATACAACACAAACTAACGTTTATACATTTCAAGATGATTTATTTTAAAATACGAAAAATAGAGTAAATAAATAAAATTTTGAAAAAATCGAAAAGAGGGGTTACAAATCTACCCACCTTAGAAATAAATTCGTTCTCGAATTTAAGGAATGTCTAGGATAGGTAGGCTGGATATGTCCGAAGGAAATTGCAGTAACAAAATGTTAAAATTCGTATTGACTGATAAGATACGAGCAAGGTTAACAAAATTTTTTTAATAAAAAATATTAATAAAAGGAAGGATGGAAGTGGAAAGTAATAATAATAAATAAAAGATAGGGTTTGATGTTAGATTCTTAGGCTATGGTTTTGATTCATAAAAGGTTCCAAGTGTTCTGAAAATTTTGATACAAACTAATAATGATCTCAATGACAATTCATCAATCGAAGCCTCTACTCACCTTAGAAATATTCTTCTCAAAATTTTGAAGGGCATGATTAGTCATGATTAAGAACATAAGAAATAATATAATCATTGATCAAAATGGGTTGGATCGTGAATATAATTGGTCTTTAAGAAAAGGTAACACATGGCAAGAGTATAGTCAAAGGGTCTAGTCACAATGGTCAAGGATATAATTGAAAGATGGTTCGTTAAACAAGAAAAAGATTAGGCACTATTAACTACGGTTGGAATTTTATAGACATGGTCAACGATCAAAATTTAGACAAAATCTAAACTTGGTTAGAATCACTTACATGCAACTAAGATGCAGTCACAATCAAGTTTAATCATGCAACTCACCCAAGCATTATCAAAATTAAAAAAAAAAATTTGCGCAAGCATGAACGGGGTCAAAATAGTCACGATCATAGTGGAATAAAAATCTAACATCAGCAGTAATTATTTTTGAAACATAGACACGATTATGATTATAGTCAAAATAGTTTAGTCGTGATCAAATATGTTTAGGAACGATCAATTAGTGAAGGAAAACTGTCTAGGCATGATAATAGAATCAAACCTAAAAAAGGATACAAATTGACTCGATCGAAATATAATAAAAATGAGTCTAGTCATGATCGAAATTGTTCAAGGATGATCAAATCCAAAAATCGTTTTCGATTTTGGTTAAAATATTTATCCACAATTATTTAGGCACGAGTTTAGAATCAAAATCTAGATAAGTTTAGAAAATCCAGTCGAAATTACATCAAAATATGTCAATCTGAAAAATAGAAGGATAAGAAAGTAAGGGAGAATTACCGGTTTATTGAAAAGATTGTGACTAGGAATAAGCACAAATCAATTGGAAAACTTTATAGTTATATGCCACTAAGACGTAGTCTCTATGGTATTCGAAACTCGTAAACATAATCGAAGTTATTTTACCGAGAATTTATGCCTCGCCAGTGTACAGCTAGCTGCATTAAATCCTTGGTTCCACAACTTAAGCTATGTTGCGGTAACGAATACCCTATCAACTCTATCTAATCTTGACATAATAACACAAGGATGAAATAAGATGACCAAGACATAATTTTTAATAATGTTCGATCACCCACGCTTACTTGAAATTATTTTAACTTAGGGATCATGCCACGCCAGTGCGCTGCTGGCTGCAGTGAACCCGCAGTCTCGATAATTCAAATAAGTGACGACAGTGCGCTGTTGTCTTGTCATCGCAAGTCATCAAAATTATTCCAACTATATACCCAAGAATATCAAAGAAGTTTAAAATATCATACAAGTTGGTAAAGATAGAAAAAGTGCAAGTATCTGTTCTTTAAGTATAAGATCAGCTTCTTGAAAAGAAAATAATTTGATTAGGAAGGATAATGATCGAAGAAAAAAGAAATATAAACTTAAATTTATATTTCTCTAATATTCAAGATCGAGGGAAAATATGTAAAAAGTACTACGTCTACCTATTATGAATATATTTATACACAAGTATATATGTATAGCCTAAGTAAATCCTAAAATATCATTCTAAGAGAAGGTTATCTTATTTCCAAATAAAATATAAATTTAAATAGCAACAATACATATATTATATTCAATATATAATTTATAAAAATTATTCACAATGCTAGGAATGGACTACCAATATATATACATCTATATATCTACAGGGACGTCGTTGGTCGCAATACATGACTAGTAGGGCTTAAGTTAGGTGCGGATCCAGTCTGGACGGAATTGGTACAACCAGATTTCCATAATATTGCTAAATAACTAATTAAATTCTTTATAGAGGTCAAGTCGCAACTTAGCCTGGTTTTTCTAGTTAGGATACACCTGTGGCTCGACCTTCTCTACCATGGCTAGAACATTAGTCAAGGCACACGACCACACTATCCGTGTTATTATTTCTAGTCATCTTGTACTCTAAATCTTAACCATGACTAAACCCTTCTATAAATAAAATTCTAAAATCATAATTTAGCTCAAAAAAAAAATTCATGAAGAGGAGTTACGGTCAAGAATTGGATTCCAGGAAGGCCTAAGTTGATGAGTAAATAGTCTACCCACCTTAGTCCATATCGTCGTATTAAAATGTAATAGTGGATCTATAAAAATCTTCCAAGTTATCTAAATTTAATAAATTGCATGGCCTAATCCTTAACTACCCAATAGTCAAATTAATAAGGGACTCCTACTCCTAATCATTCTCCTAAATTAATTCAATCCTAATTGTGAATGAGCTTTCCTAATCGCAGGCTCGCAGTAGTACGACTAATATGGTACTACCATGAGTTCACAATCTTTTGCGAAAATCGACCTGCATGGGCCACCAAAAAAACTTGTCACGACCCGCACCCGTTTTTTTAACGGATACGAGACGTGTCCAAGCCAGCCTACGCCGCAGTGTCGGCGGTAGAACGCTGTCACGGCCATGAAGATCAAAATCATAAATAATGTTCATTCACAAATTTAATTTAGTTTACAATGATCAAGTTTTACATTTGTAGAAAAATATAAACTTGTACAAATATTGGAATGACTACAACTCAGCTATCTAGCTAGTCTCTAGGCTTTTGTCTGCAAGTACACCCGTAACTCCCAGCCTAAGTGAATCCACGGCTAACCTGTAAAATTTTGGTTTCCAGTCGGGAATGGAACGAGCACAATTCACTGAATGCAATTTTAATAAATGAAAATAAATATACAACAGAGGTTAGACATCAATTACATGTTTTTGAAAATAAACAGAAAGACGAAAAATCAATAGCAATAGACAAAAATACTTTTCCCACTGTTAGAAGTACCTTTGATATGCGATCAGTCTGGGACACTACACCGCGAGGTCTACGAGGTCTACTTGCACGAAAATAAACAATGTCTACGAGGTCTAATTGCAGAAAATAAACAATGTCTACGATGTCTACTTGCAGAAAATAAACAATGTCTACGAGGTCTACTCAGAAAATAAACAATGTCTACGAGGTCTACTGCAGAAAATAAACAATGTCTACGAGGTCTACTGCATGAAAGTAAACAATGTCTACGAGATCTACTGCATGAAAATAAACAATGTCTACGGTCGGATCACACATCCTTGGTACTTCTCATTCCTGACTCAACAATTTATAATAGAATATAAAAATCACATAACCAATGGCCAATCAATGAAATATAGTGAAAATCAATATCGAAATGCAGACAATAAACTGTACTCGCCTGGGGTCCTTAGCTGGGGAAACCGATGATTTTATTGAGTCCCAAATAGTCCAATTAGCCTAGGGTCGATATGAAGTAGTCAGAATCACAAAAAAAATATGAGTGTATGACTAGTCGTGATCAAGGTAGGACTCGGAGAGAATTTTGTATAAATAACTATATATAACTCTAGTAAATATATATAATTTTAGAAGTATATATACGGTTTTTGGGAACTATATTTACAAAAAAAAAAGTTTTAGATAGCTACTTTAAAAAATATCAAAATCGTTTCATGGCTAAACCCTAATCGTGTCAAATATATTTATAACTTATCTAGGAATTATTCAGAGCTATATATTTCTAAAAAGGCTCAAAAACCATCTATATACACATAATTAATAAAAACTGGTTATATAAAAATAAACTTAAATTACTTATACGTAACAGCCCATCCCTATGGCCCCATAAGAGTAAGCCTACAACTCATTTATACAACTATACATATATATATCAGGCTCAAAATCATTTGACAAAGCCCAAACATATTTATACGAAATTATGTGAAGACAGAATAGATTAGAGCCCATATTCGAAGCCCAAATAATTATACCTATTTATAGTATTAAAACCATATATATATTTTTTTATTAGTTAAAATGTTGTAGAAGAATATATAGAAATCTAGAAAGTTAATTTAAAACTAAAAGTCTCAATTTGTAAAAATATAATTTTTAGAACAAAAACTCATATTCTAAACAGATAGAAAAATTACTGTAATAATATTCATAGGGTTACTAAATCCAACCTTGAAATAGTTATATGGTCAAGCCCGAAACTATTTTTTCATTACACATATATATTTTTAGAAATATTTAATATATTTTTCAATAACAAAAGAGTAAAACAATTGATGATATTAACATCTACTATTATTATTATTAATAATACCAATTATATTAATCATATTTATAATATATTTATTAGTAATCTTACTATTAAAATAAGAACAGAACTAAACCCATCTCGTTTTCTTTTGTGAAAAATTATTTATAATATAACCCTTTCTCCCATGTTCTCGAACAAAACAAATTTGATTAGAGAGGGGAGAGAGAAGGTCAAATAGAAAATAGAAGAAAAAAATAAAGAACAAGTAGAAGAAATGAGAGAGAGAAATTATGAGAATGGGAAGCAGGGGTTACTCACCGGGAGAGGCGGCGGTGAGCGCTGAGTGGAAGCGGGGAACGGTGGTCGCCACGCACGAGGCGGTGTTGGGAGAAGGATCCGACGCCGGTCGTCTGCGCACGGAGGCGGGCGTCCACGGTGGTCAGCGCGGCGCTGGCGCTCCGAGGAACCGGCGTCGCTCTGGCAGCGCACAGCCGTGTCGGCGGGAAAAGGCTGCGTCAGCGGTGTTCTAGAGCAGCCGTGATGCTGCGGCACCGGGTCGGGCTGGAGGCGTGGCTCCGTAAGGGAGGGGAGGAGTGCGCGTGCGGTGGTTGCTCACCGCTGGACGGCTTCGGACGGTGGAGGAAGGTTTTGGCATGGCGCTGTTGGAGGGAATAGGGAGGAGGTCACGGCAAGGTGAGTGCTATCTTCTCCCACCCTATTCTTCTCTGTGGTGGTGGTGTTTTAATGGTATCTGGTGGTGACGGTGGTAGTTCAAGATGGTGGCAGCGGTGGCCAACCGCCAGGGTCGACGACCGAGAACAGTGGCAGAGTTTCTGATGGTGGTACGGTTGGTTTGGGGTCCCAATGGCAGGAGGCCGATGCGGAGGAGCGGACAATGGCTTAATTTTGTGTATTTTGTATCCGAATGTCGGACACGACAGATATACTATTGTTTTGTATTGCTCTGGACACCAGTATGAAGGAAAGGAATGTGAACACGCACACGGATACTCGGGGTCGCGGTACACGGAAACACGGACACAGATTTTTTTCGGATGAACTGGACACTAATTATTGGTGGTGCTGAAGATGGACGATGGCTGTGGTGTGTTTGCTGTAGGCAGGGTGATGATGACGGGGTGGCTGTGATGGTAGTCGGGGTGAGCATGGAGTTGGGGATAGGCAGGGGGAAGTTGGTGTCGGCTGGCTTGGAATAGGGAAATACTCTCTTTAAATAGGAGCCGAACTCTTAATTGGATAAGGAGCACGAATAGAAATAGATAAATCTTCCTTAAGTCCATTAACTTTTTTAAATCAAAAGAAATCTTAATCAAAGTTCTATAAATAATCGCAACTAGTAGTTTAAAATATTAGTCTTATTTTTTTTTTTTCAATAATTTGAATTATACAGATTCAAATCCAAAACAATTAACTTAACGACTTTGAAACTATCAAATAGTTTAAATCTATCAATTAATCGCTTATCATAATAATATGCAGCAAAATAGCATAATTAGTATTTGATGATAATCTATGGTATTTAAAATCGTAAATAGATTCGAAAGATCTTTTTGTTTAAAATAATTTATAATTCTAAAGTCATTTGAAGGTCCAAGATAATAATCAAATATCTTTTGTAATACCAAATAACCAAATAGTTTTTTTTTTTAACCATAAAGTTTAAACTAATTTTGAAATACAACACAAACTAACGTTTATACATTTCAAGATGATTTATTTTAAAATACAAAAAATA
This sequence comes from Iris pallida, assembly GCA_029216955.1. Taxonomy (NCBI): domain Eukaryota; kingdom Viridiplantae; phylum Streptophyta; class Magnoliopsida; order Asparagales; family Iridaceae; genus Iris; species Iris pallida. The sequence continues at coordinate 5,225,856 of JANAVB010007596.1, forward strand.
GAGTAAATAAATAAAATTTTGAAAAAATCGAGAAGAGGGGTTACATTACTCCTTTAAGGTATAAGTACTTTTAGTACCCGACCATTCTATCTTTGGGGATTGTGATGTTTTCTTCTAGGTATATCTTTTTTCCATGTCCACATATGTTTAGGATATCCAGTCAATATTCATTCATGTGGAACTTTTCTTTTATATATCCATTATCTTATCTCTTTATTTGTCAATTGCTACTTTGTTTCGGTTCAGGATCCACCACTTCCAGCAGATCTTAAAGGGGAACATTTTTATACACTCCTAGGAACACACAACTGGTAAATATTGTTGGATTCACTTCCATACAAAATCTCAGTATTTTATATACACTAAGGAGAACATGAATGCATTATCATATCTCCAATATGGAACTTATCAACTTATGCACATTCAAAGGAAGACGAGAACAAGGATGACAAAGAGCATTTTCTTTGATCCCTAGTCTTGGCAACTCCCTTAACTACAAATGTGCCATTCTGATTGCTGATGCATTTATCACTCTTTGTTCCTTTTGCATAATCAAACCATTATTATTTGCTGTCATTATCTTAAATTGAATCACCAATGGGAACTTGGCTCTTTATGAACTCAGCCAAAAAAGATATTGTGGGTACCTTGACCAAAGTATATTAGGGTTATCTAAAATATTCTACTACTATTCTCCAAATCAAGGCAAAATCAAAGTTATTTTTTTAATGAGAATCAAACTTCATCAGCATTAAGTTTTTATATTGCAAATTGTTAAAGTAACATAGCTTCCATGTCAAGGGTACTTCTTTCATACATGCCTTGCACAAGGAATTTGATTATATCCTCCTTTGCAGTGCTTTGGAGTTATTTCTAATTAAGAGGAAAATCAAGGGACCCTCTTGGCTATCGATTTCAAAATTTAGTAATAGACCAGCTTCTGAATGGGTAGTGATATTCAACTCCTACATTTGGCTATTTGGCATTATTTATTTATTCTGTTGCTTCTTGTTCGATTACCAGATCCTGTGACCTGAGTAGTGTTCTTGTCAGCTTGTAGATTATCAGTTTGATCTGATAATCTGGTCATGTTGGAACAGCTCAGTTGGTACAAATTTGAAATAGTTGTTGAATGTACTAAGGATATTTCTTCTTCAGAGACTCTGTCTGAAGTTCCTCAGGTGATTGTTGCTGCAATAAATTTGAAAACAATCATCAGTGAAAAGCATAATACAAATGAGATTTTGGCAGCTTCTGTTATCTGCTGTCCCAAGGCAAAGGTATATGAAAGCTTTTTTGTTTACCATTTTTCTGATCTTGAAGATTCTAATAGTGGGATAACTTCCCTTCATGTTCCATTAATTCATTTTTAGTTTTGTCATTTGATTTTTTGATAATTAAATTCTTTATACTAGCAGATTGAAGTTTTAATTCCTGTACACATTTCTAGATTCATTATCTGGCTCATATGGTCAACCAAATATCTGATTTGATATACTTGTCGTATAGGATACCAAATTGATAGCCCTATGATAGCATCAGAGTAGAAGAGAAAGGGAGTACTCAGTCATTTTACTGTTATCCGCAAGCTTGATAGAGGAATATTTCCTTTAGGTCTAGTAAAAGAAGTTACGAACCGAAACTTAAAGGCTGGGTCAAAAAATTTAGCACTAGAAAGTCGGTAAATCTTCACATACTCTTGTTTTGGCATGGCTACTCAAAGATTATCATGTATGCTACTGCTTTTGTATTCCTTTAAACTAGTATCACATATCCTGCAGCGAGAGGGTCTTGTTAAATCGCTTGATGATTGAACTGCACAAACTGGATTGTGTATTACTAGGTTTGATCTTGATGTTCTTCTTTACCGTGCTCAGGTTTGCCTCTTGCATCAAGATAACTATTTCATCAAAATATTGCATTTCACCTACAAAGGCCAGGGCGAGTTGTAATTTGATTTGTGCTCAACTCCTCTCTAAACTCTAAAGCAGTATAAAGTATGACTATAAATATTTGTCTGTGAAATCTACATCGTCTGGTATCACTTCAGAGTATAAATTATGGATATGCTGATCCTTCTTCTCACTATTTTCCTAAATCATGTTTTAACCCATCTGGTAATTATTTTACCTCTAAACAATATCTGAATTATGAAGCTGTCATTTTTTTACCTATTTATTACATAAAGACTTGATCAATCCATTGTAAGATATCTTGAGAGGGCATAAGTTCTCTATGATTTGGTTTCAAATTTTGATTCTTTGAGCTAGGAACCATATCCAACTTACTGAGCAAAGTTTTCTATGTTAGTGATATATTTGACAAAAGAATATGCAGTGTTAGCGTTTGTCAGAGGAATATGCAGTGTTAATGTTTGTCATTAAAACAAGTTGTTTGATTGAACTTTGTATTTAATTACAAATGGAACAGAGTATAATATAGGATTTTGATGTAATCCTAGGAGTTCACTTTTATTTTTATCTGAGAACTATGACAATGGAGTGAGTGGTAATTCTTTGACTTCGTTGACAATCTGACGACGATCTCGAACTCTCTGAAAGTCTGGGTTGCTCTGGAATGAGCAGTGACTTGAAAAGGATTGGAGCTCTTACAAGTGCTCTGGATGCTGAAGTGGTTGAAAATGTTCAATAAGTGGGGCTTCGAGCTTGGAGGGGTTGAATGAAAGAATGATCCTTCTATTTAAAGGCAGCAGAATGATCTGCTTATGCACGTATATACGATGCGTGCATGGAGAACTTGCACGTAGGGACGCCACATGGCTGACTTCGTTGGGCGTATGGACGATGCACAGGAAGCTGGAGCTGAATCATTTTGAACTACACTGTTGAGCTACGGAGGAGTTGCACGTGGCAGTGGTTGAGATTCAGATGTTGCTGAGATCTTGTGTGGTTGGCACCCGTTCATAGACAGAACTGAGTCAATAACACATGGTGTGTGTTTATGGCTCAAAGATCTCGGATTTGGTGCATGATGATTTGTCTGAATGTGCCTAGGATCTGGCGCATGAGGAGACTTGGCTCATGACTTTTAGGAGTCAAAAGCAAGTCTGGACGCATGGCTTTTTGAGGCACATACAGAGCTTTGGGCGCATGGCTGCAAAAGTGCATGCGGGTGATTAGTCGGCCACGTGGTGGAGTATAACCGACAAAAAATGATGAGCCTGACATCGACGACTCTTCATTTTCTGCAAAAGCTGTCAACTGCTCAGTCTTCGGGACGCATGATGATGGTTCTATCACATAGCATTAAATGTTTGATGGGTGACGAGCTTAGGTGGGCGTATCTATCAGTTCGTCACTGGGCGCATCGGCATGGGGCACATGATGCTGAGGAGCACATTTGCTACGTGGCGCATCTCCTTTGGTCAGCTTTGTCGAGCCTTTCGAGACTCGAATTGATGATTCTTTGACTTAGATGAATTTTGAGGTGGCAGATTCATCACCATTAATGCAAGTTCATTACACTGACTTCGGGGAAGTTGACACTTGGCATATGGGTTTGATTTGCCTTGGCCTATAAATAGCAGTGTAGAGGGTTTGCTTATTCTTTCATCCAAATATCTCATTTGAGATGAACTCGATGGATTCTCCTCTTTGGCAAGATGTTGCACTGCAGATTGTGGATCTCCTCGTTGAAAGAAGCTTTGATGATGAACTCGTTCAGAAGTCTGAGATGCACCGGGAGAGCTATGGACGCAATAATTTATTTTCGAACCCCTTGTCGGTAGTATTCTACTACGAGATGGCGTTGGGTGCCTGTTGCATCAAAATATCGGGGTCGTCGTACCCCCCGTTATGCTGGAAGAGCCAATGGGCTTGGATTGATTGCCAACCCGCGTTCTACTCAATAAATGCTTAATTGGCCGAAGCACTGTTGACGAGGAAGTGATTTGATCTGATAATGAGTGTTGATGTGCCTAGCTGACTCAGAGTGATGTGCCCAGTATGTAGTTTAGGCTAGGCTTCTTTGTAGTAGATTTTTTATTATAACAAATAGTTTAGACATGTAAGATACTTTCATGTGAAATAAAAATCTGATCTTTATGTGCCTCTTTTTTTACTGTCTTCTGATGTGCCAACATTCTGTCTTTGGTCTTTTGGCGCATGATGTTTTGGGGCGCATGGTGCTTTGGGGCACATAGGAATTCTGCCCTTGGATCTGCTTGAAATTCTATGTTTCTACAAGACCCCCTTCAAAGTTTTCACAACTTTTTACTAAGTTTTGGAATACTTTGAACCGAGAAGCATGGACAGTAGATGTTCTGGGCGCATGCCCTGTCTGGGCGCATGGCCGTTCTGCGCATGGCTATGCTGGCACATACTCTCCTTAATTAAATGAAAGAAGATAACGCCTCAAACTCTGGATCATTAATGATGTTCTATTTTGGAAGATATGTAGCCGTCAGTTTTATGAGATCCGAAGAGACGCTGACGTCATGTTTTTATTAGTTCACGTGCGTGGCTTATGTCTATAAGTAGGCATCTGTGGAGGGAGAGAACTTCTTCTCTTTTCTCTTCTTATTCCTCCTTAAGAGTTTTCTTCTTCAAACAAAAACCCTAAGACTCCCCGTGGTGCTGCTGGCCGAGGCAAAGGCAAAGGCAAGGAGCCCATTGAGGCAGACGTCGAGGAGTCCCCGGCTGTCGAGACGATACACGCCGACGTGCGACAAAAGGTGACCGATGGGTGATCTGCTTCTTTAGGAGTTGCACAGACACTTCGTTGCACGCTTCAAACTATTCTGCTGAAGCGCATGGGTGCGACTGTATGAGCCCTACCCTGAGGATGCGCCTAGGCTTCTTTGTGCTGACATGCATGGACTTTGTCCTGCTGATGCGCCGAAGCTTTTTCCCGCTGACGTGCATTGACTTTGGTCCTGATGATGTGTCGAAGCTTTTCTTTGCTGACGTGCATGGACTTTGGTCCTGATGATGTGTCGAAGCTTTCCCTGTGGACGCGCATGGACTTTGGTCCTGATCTGCCATGGTGGAATTGATTCAGTGTGCATGAACTTTTGTCCTGAAGATGCGCCAAGATTTTGATGCACAGTTATTTGCATGCGCCGATGCCAAGCTGTGCATAAGTATTTTAACTCGATGGACTAAGTTCTTTTGCTGACTCTCCTTTTCTCTTATTGTAGTTTCTATGCCGAAAGAAGAGTCTGTCGTGAAAGAGGAGACTCTACCCCCTTTTGTCAAAGAAGAACCAATGACCATCAAGGAGGAGATAACTCCAAAAGTTGAAGTTGCTGTTAAGAAAGAACTAGTACCGAAGTTAAAGGCTGTCGTGAAAGAGGAGACTCTGCCCCCTTTTGTCAAAGAAGAACCAATGACCATCAAGAAGGAGATAACTCCAAAAGTTAAAGTTGCTGCTAAGGAAGAAGCAGCGCCGAAAGGTAGCGGTACCGGAAGCTCTAGTCATCCTGCTCCTGCAGAAGACCATAACCAGTTGGAGCCATCATATGCGAAATGACTGAGGGAGTGGTACATGCCCCAATGTAACCATTTTCCCTGGCTATAGGGTTTCATCGTCTGTTTTGCAGTCGCCAATCTCGAGGAAAACGAATAAAGCTAAAGCCAATTTCCTTTCCTTGTCTTAGTGTTTCCTATCTTTGTTCATGTTTTGAGATGTTGTTTGCTTTTGTTTCTCTTCAATGCAAATATAGTCCTTTACTCTTATTAGATGAAAAAAATAAAGAACTTTCGTTTGTTTAATTTGTCATGAACTTGTGATTTTGTGGACTTATCATCTTTGGCGCACCTTGTTTTCTAGGTACAGATAATAAGTTGAGAGGAGGAACTAACATATTTACTCAGAGGTAATATGGACGTGGTAAATATGGGGTTGATGGTAGAGTTTTCCTATTCAGAGATAATATGGACGTGGTAGGAATGAACTCAGTGGGGATATAAAGAACAACTCGGAGGTGATATGGACGTGGACGTTCAATGATTGAGGTACAACAACATGGGGGTTGTTGAACGAGATGTTTATTCAGAGATAATATGGACATGGTAAACATAGATTTTAGCATCATCTTACTAAATGTAGGATTTAGATTTGTGGGGGTGTAGAGAAACAAATCAGAGGTGATATAGACATAGATGTTTTCTACTGGAAAGAGAATGCACTGGAGCGAGTGGGCTCCAGCGGCACATCATTATCAAGGGGGATGAACGCAATGGTCGAGTTCATAAGTTCTTCTACTGGAGAGATGGAAGTACATGTTGAGGGATTTTAAGAATAGTACTTCTTTAGGAACTTGTCATTGATTGGCATCATGAACAAGTCCCCATTAGGTTTTGTGAGTCGGTAGGCACCGTTAGAGTACACCGTCTCTATGATGAAAGGGCCTTCCCATTTGGGTTCGAACTTCCCTAGTGTCTTATGAGTCATCACCATTGGTCTTCTAACTGACAGGATGAGATCACCCACTTGCAAAGTCCTTTGTTTGACCTTCTTGTTGAAGGCTTGTGAAATACGAGCTTAGTAAAGCTCGATGCGCTGTTGAGCCAAGAGGCATTTTTCATCCAACACCTCCAACTCTTGCAATCGTCGATGTTGATTGTCTTCCTCCGTCAATTGGTTCGTGATGGCCACTCGTAGTGATGGGATATGGATTTCAAGGGGCAACACTGCTTCGCTCTCGTAGACCATGAAGAATGATGTGTTGCCCGTTGGAGTCCGTACCATTGTACGATAGGCCCAAAGTCGACATTCGCCTAGCTTCTCATCCCAGTCGTGTTTACTGGTTGATACGACTTTCTTGAATAGCTTGACAATTAATTTATTGAAAGCTTCATCCAATCCATTTGCTGCCGGATTATAAGCGATTGACACCACGTTCTGAATGCGATTCTTGTCACAGAACCTGCTGAACGTATGGCTTATGAATTATGGACTATTGTCGTAGATGATCCTCCGGGGTATCCCGAAATGGTAGATGACATGATATTTGATGAAGCTGATCACCTTCGAGCTCTTCACCTCTGTCAGTGGCACTACTTCTGCTCACTTAGAGAAGTAGTCGGTGATTGCCATGATGAAGCGATGTCCTCTGGATGATGGAAGGGTAATTGGTCCTACTATGTCCATACCCCATGCTTCGAATGGCCAGGAGGCAACCATAGGGTGTAGAGGCTTCAAAGGTCGGTGGATGAAGTCAGCATGGAGCTGACAAATACGGAACTTCTTAGCGTACTCAGTAGCATCGGCTATCGTAGTAGGCTAGTAATAGCCCATACGTCGGAGCCGGTCCTGTAGCTTAGGACCGGGTTAATGAGCTCCGCATGTTCCATCTTGAGCCTCCCGAAGAGTTTCTACTGCTTTCTCATTTGATAAACGTCGGAGGAGAAGCCCATCGTAAGAGTGTCGATACAGCATTTTGGTGGCTGTATCGTAGTAGAATCAAAAGGAGCACCTTTTGACAAAGACTGCTTCATTCGGGTCGTCTAGAAGGATTATGTAGGCTGCAAAGTCGATGAATGGAAATTGCTAATGTCTGACGTTAATACTGGCGTCTGCAGGCATGGCATGGTTCAAACACATGCACAGATTATTTCTGGGGCACGCCAAATCCTGGCCAATCACTGTAACGAAGTGTTGAGTTCCGATGGGTGTCGCTAATGAGGCCGTGAGGCCAGCCAAGGCATCAACCTCTAGGTTTTGTAGCCGAGGTACGTGTTCTATGAAGAACCTGGTAAAAGTTGTGATGATGTCCAAGGTTGCTTTGTGATAGGGGACCAGGTCTTCGTGGCGGACTTCGTATTATCCTCGGACCAGGTTAACGACGAGTTTCGAATCGCTGTAAGACTCGAGGTGTTCAACCTCCAACTGTCTTGTTAACTGTAGGCCCATGATGAAGGCATTGTAGTCTGTCACATTATTGGAGCATGGCGCTGTGAGGGAATAGGCACGCTGGATGACCAGCTTGTCTGGAGAGATCAAGACTACCCCCACTCCTGCGATGATCTGACCCTTAGGGCCTTTCCTTGAAGTGCCGTCGAAGAACATCCGCCAGACGGAGTTTTCTTCGGCAATGTTGGACTCTAGTACTTTATTTGGAATGTCTTCATAGAGTTTGGACGATTCCGGAATCAGATGTGCAGCTAAGAAGTCGGCTAGTGCTTGGCCCTTGACAACTTTTTGCGGGACAAATACCATATCATATGCTGCCAATAGTATTGCCCATGTAGCTAATCGAGAGTTTAGCGCTCCCGGCTTTGTCATGAGAACCCTGAGTGGATTGACTTGAAAAATAACATGGGTCGTCTGACCCGATACATAATGACGAATCTTCTGGATGGCAAATACCAGAGCTAGACATTATTTCTCGACAGGGTTGTACTGGTGTTTGGCCCCGATCATTGTCCTTCTTAAGTAGTATATGGCTTGCTCGTAGCTTGCATCATTGTTCTGAGCCAGTAGAGCGCCAAAAGAAAATCCATCGCGCGAACGTAGAGCAGAAAAGGCTTGCCTACGATCGGTGCCACCATGACTGGGGGACTTGAGAGATAAGCCTTGATGTCATCAAATGCCTTATGACATTCCTCCGTCCAGACGTAGAAGACTCCCTTTTTCGTGAGTTTGGTAAATGGTTGGCATTTTCCGGAAAGATTTGATATAAACCTTCGAATATATACGAGACGTCCTTGTAGGCCTCCAAGTTTCTATGGTTCTTCGGAGGGTCCATGTCAAGGATGGTTTTGGTCTTCTCGGGGTCAACATGGATGCCTTTTGCAGTGATGATGAAACCCAAGAATTTGCCACTGGAAAGCCCTAAGAAGGACTTAGCAGGGTTCATCTTGAGTTGATGTGTTTGTATGAGATCAAAGACTGTCCTCAGATCTTGTAAGTGATCACCTCGTAGGCGGCTTTTGACTGCAATATCATCGACATAGCATTCGACTGTCTTACGGAGGTATTGGCGGAAGATGGTGCTCATAGCTCGTTGGTATGTGGCACCTGTATTCTTTAAGCCAAAGGGCATCACTGTGTAGCAATAAACCCCCTTTGGAGTCCTGAACGATGTATGTTTCTTATCATCTGGGAACATCTTGATCTGGTTGTAGCCCGAATATCCCTCCGTAAAGGACATGCGTTCAAACCACATGTGTTGTCGATCATTACGTTGGTGATCGGGAGTGGGAACTCGTCTTTCGGGCAAGCAGAGTTGAGGTCCCTGAAGTCGATGCAGACTCGGATCTTCCCATTCTTTTTAGTAAAGGAAACGATGTTGGCTACCCAATCTGGATGTTTTTCTTCACGAATAAACCCACTGTCTAAGAGTTTATCCACTTCTTTGTCAATGGCATCCATGATGTCAGGCCGAAAGCGTCGATGTTGCTACTTAACAGGCTTAGCGTAAGGCAAGATGTTAAGTTTGTGCATTACGACTTGTGGGTCTAGAACTGGCATATCTTCATAGCTCCAGGAGAAGACGTCGATGTATTCTTTAACAAGTTGAATCAAGGATTCCCGGTCTTCTCCTGCCAAGCTTTTGCTGATGAAGATGGGTTTAGACGAGGATTCGTCCCCTAAGTCGATCTGCTCGACTTCATCTTCAGTAGGTGGTTCTCGTAGATCGAAGCAAGATTCCTATTGTGCACCTAGGCGTTGAGCCCAAGGTTCTTCTTCGAAGAACTCCATTGTTTGATCATCGTCTTCTTCTTCTGAAGGATGTGTGGATATCATGTTGACTGATAAAACTTTCTTGAAGATTAGACCGATACTGGTGTCGGAGTCCCAAGTTGAAGCTTCAGATGAGTGAGAGTGTATAGCCTCTTCCACTTCTGAACTTTCCAAGGTTGTCGGAGCTGTGATGTATCCTATCCTACGTCGAGTGCGATGGTAATAGTCTTGTGGCTTCCCTTTTGGAACTGGGAGTCGTAAAAGAAGACGTCGACCTTTGCCATAGTTTAGGCCCTGGCCTCTTTTTAAGTCATAACCCATCTTTTGGACGAGGTACTTTGCTTGATCGGTGTACCGATATACTTGCATTCTACCGGTATTAAGTTCTGGCTCGACTGGTGGGAGGTCTTGATGACGCTCAACTTTGCCGAAGATGATAGGTTTCTCATCCTAGTTCCGGGGTGGAACTATATAACAGACTCCTTGGTACATGACGACTCGATTTACATGATTGACAGTTTTTATTTGTGTTTGCAACAACTGGAAGGCATTATCTAGCGTATATATGGCATTCCAATGTGGAAAACCAGAATAATTCGAAGACAACCTTTTATTGATAAAATATGTGATCTTATCACGGGGGATTACATTATCAAGAGACGGGGCGTCAACATTGGTAGATATGTACTCTCCCAATTCCTTGTCGATGAGAATCGAAGTAGCCTTGGGCGATTCGGGTGAGTTCATTGGGAGTCTGACTCGTATCAGCTTTTTGAGCCGGTGCTGTGAGAGATGCTGGGGCCTTCCCTTGTAGCTTGACCATGAGCGGAGCCGATAACTGGGGAGGCTTCCCCTTGACCCGGACTTTGAGAGGCGCCCTGGAGACTGGTGCTTTCTCATGTAACTTAATCACAAGAAGAGCCGACACTTGGGGAGGCCTCCCCTTGAGTCGTATCTTCAAAGGGGCTTCAGTTGTTATTTCAGCCAAAGAGGCTGGTGCCCTCCCGCGTATCTTGACCACGATAGGGGCCGATGCTTGGGAAGGTTTCCCCTTGAGTCGCACCTTCAGAGGGGCACTAGTCATAATTTATGCTTCCATGTCGGCCTCTGCTTCGGCTTCTTCTTCGTCATCGGCATCGTTGGCTTCATCATCTAGATGAATTGATTTGTACAGATCGGAGTTGGTGAAAAGGCTTCAATCACTCTGAAGGGATCGACATTAGCAAACTCCGTCCTGACTATGCCATTGGTGGACACGTATTTTATGCATTGGTGGAGAGTAGAAGTCACCACCATATACTTAAGTATCCATGGCCGTCCCAACAGGATGTTATAGTTGATGTCTGCGTCCACGACATAGCAAGTCACTTTTGTCTAGAGATCGTCGATATGACATTTCAGCCAGATCTTACTAGTGGTTCGCTCTTGCTAGCGTTGAAGTCGCTGGCTGTAGTGTTGGATGCAGTCAGGCGATGCATCGGGATCCCCAATGTCTAGAGTAGAGTCCGGAGGATAATACTAAAGGAAGATCCAGGGTCGATCTGGATCCGATCCACCTTGATAGCACCGACGTACCCTGTGTAATACAGTGGTCTGTTGTGTCGGTTGTTCTTGAGTAGCATGTCTTGCTGAGTGAACGTGATATTGGAGATGATTTCCCCTACTCTATGGCAGTGCGGACATGCTGTTGGATCTTCTTCAGGCTGCTTGACCTGGCTGATGAAAGACTCAGCATCCTTTAGTGCTTCACATAGAGCCTCCCGAGTATCTTTGGATAGTCAGAGAAGCTCAAATAGGAATAGCCGAGCCGGAGTACTAGCGAGATGCGCCAGTATGTCGAAGTTGTGGGGTTTAGTTAACCCCAGAGCACCATCTTTTCTGAGAGGGAGGCCTGTCGAAACAAGCCGCTTTCTGCTTCTGTTTGTCGACTGTTGGAGGTTGGGATGAACCTTCCCCTGGGGCAGCTGTGGTGATGATATGAGGCGTCACTTCAACCGGAGCCTTCTCTTGCTGAACGTTCTGCTGTGAATGCGTCTGAACAGGAAGGGCTTACTCAAGGGAGGAAGTGACCATACGGCAAGACTTGATCTTCTTGCCTTTGGTTTTGGAGGTAGGACGTACCTCCTGTTGAGTCAATTTCGGAGTTAGATCTGGGTGGACCCACATGATCTCTCCCCGGGACGTCATAAGTGGTATTTGTTGACCTAAACTAGATCACAGTCAACCTGATTAGATAATTATCAACTGATATCTGATATGATACAATACGACACATCAAGTTCAAGACAGACGTCGTCTACAAGCTGTTGCATTGCAAATGTAATTTGTTCTCAGTCTGTAATTTTTAA